>NW_012193167.1:315339-420542 GCF_000504015.1 Erythranthe guttata
TACCTGCCCGAGTGCTCAGTTGGAGTCGTGCTTTGAGAATCGTGAAGGTATTTAGGTCGTATGGAGAATTCCGGGAACCTGGCTCTGATACCACCCATGCTGTGACACCCCTCTCTCGATTACTCTTATTATATGTAATCTCAGCGGAAGACTTTTGAAAACATGATTTTTGTGGATATAAATTTACGTGAAAATTTTTCGTTTTAAATCAGAGGGAGAGAGGGCACAGCTTGCTCAACCCTAATCGATCAATTAACACCAATGCATGCTAAATGCAAGACTAGGAAATAACTAGGCATGATGGACTTAATGCAAATGCGGACAGATTCAATGCAGAAGCTTTAAAAATTAATTCCTCTTAAAATAATCATGCAAATGACCCCGTATTAATACCATACAATCTAACACGGGTCTAGATCACTCAGTTAAAACAGTTTTGAAAGATGCATGGCCATTTAGGAGAAATAAATAAAATGGTACAGTCACTCGGTTTAAAATCCAGAACAGAGGAGGGGGTTTTGAAAATTCATAATAAATTCCTCACTGACCCAAAAACTACCAAATGCTACCCCAAGGCAGAAAAATAAGTTTAAAACATTTTCCAAGTGGAAACAAGGCATTTGGGTGAGTAAAACTCCAGTTAGACCAGAAAACACCCGAATGGCCCTGTTTCAATGCAGTAGTGAGAAATAAATCATAACTAAACGAATACTTACCCAAATCATGCACAAGACCCATCAAACTGATGAGGACAGAGAGATGCAGAGACTCCTAAAATTTCATGATTTTCTAAGCAGAGGACCTATATGAAAATAATTTTAGAACATGGAGACAAAACATGAAGAAATCACTAGCCGAAAGCATGCATGCATTTAAATAGTGAAAATTTGCTTTCGCTTACAAAAGACTACGGATTACCGATTAATTATCGAGTAATTTGATCCATCCAAGAGAGGTGGTCGTACTGTAGACGCTCCTTCACGATGAAACATATCTGCACAAAACAAATTAAAAAATTAAATCCCAAAATCTCACTAAGTGTATCTAGTGACAGGCTCTTGATGCCAATTGTTAGAATTTATTTCGTGCAGATATAAATTATTTGTGTCAGATTCAGTTTTTCGTTACTGTTGCGTGAAGAGTTGCAACAGTTCGTGAAACAGTTTGTAAAAACAGAAATAAACGAGACACAAATTTAATGTGGTTCGGATACAACTGTACCCTACATCCACGGGGACCTGCAAATAAAATTTACTAATTTTTAGTTTTACGAATACAATAATAGGACTTAATCAAAATACAAAGACTCCCTCTTTGTTGACGCCGTTCTTGTATACTACGCTGAATTATAAATCTTCAATTGCAGCACGTCCCTTGCTCCGCACGGTTGAACTCCCTTCAACGCTGAATCCCTCAGTCGGCGGATCGATCTCCTCCCGAGATCTGTTTAAGCCCCTCTCCCGAAGAACCGATCTTCTTTTTGTATAGAAGAAGCAAACTTGTGATTCTCCTTGAATCTGTGTCTTCACCACAAAGCCTTGAAGCCGGTATATTTTCTATGAAAATCACGTATCACGATGGAGCAATAAAAACGAGAGAGAAAAAAAATATTTCTCTGAAATCTTCTCTCGATTAACAAGACGCTCCAGGAGTAGCAAATATAAGAGCGGAAAAATATAATTTTTCTTCTCCAACAAAAGGCGTGCTACAGCAACCAAGAAAAGGGAGATCGGCTTCTCTCCAAAAACGACGCCAATAAAAACGAGAGTAAAGAAAATATTCTGCGTAAATTTTTCTCTCAAAGAAGACGTGAGATCTGAGGCGCCGTATTGCTGTATTTATGCTTCTACATGTTATAAGAATCCTACAAGGAAAAAAGAGTCCATTAGGGTTAGGAAACTCTTAATTACGTAGGAAATAATATTTTCAAAACAAGGAAACTCTTTAGAAGAATAATTCCTATTATAAATCAATTAATGACAAATTAAAAGAATTAAAAGTTACAAGGACTCTTCCCTTCTTTAGCTCATGGTATATGAAAACTTGTGGCACAAGTTTTATTAATTCTCGTACAATTAGAATCCATAGGATTCTAACATGAATGCCAAAACAGTAATATTGTAGGCCAAGACGATAAAATTAATTAATACATTAATATTATTGTGTTAACAACAATAGTACTGTCTGAGGCAGTAATATTACAGTTAGAACAGTAATATTATTGCCTTTAAGTGCAATATTACTATCTGTCTTGAACTGCAATATTGCAGTTCAAGACATACAATAATATTGTAGTAAAAAACAGTAATATTAATGAAAAATAAGTTTAAAAAAAAATAAAAAAAAAAAAAATCAACGCTGGAGACCGCCGACCAACAAAAGTGGTGGTCAAAATTGGGGTTAACATGTAACCGGATGGACGGGATCTGACGAAGTATGGGGAGTATGAAAAACAAAGGACTTTTAATAAAGTACAGAAGTTGGTAATTAGAGCTCAGGGATGTTTAGCAAATTGCGCTATTTTTTTATTAAGAGTTATTTATATTTTTATTGTACTCAATTTCCAACATCATTAACTAAATTTTTGAATTAGCCAATGGGTGTAAAGTTTGATTTGGGTTAAAGTAGAGGGGCTAAGTCGAATTTGCACTTTTTTAAAACTATATCTTTCCGTTGAAAATAGGGTCTATATATTAGGTTACTAGTAATTTACACACAATATACACGGTTTGTAATAAGTTTTAAGGGTTACAATAGATTTACGAACCCGGTGGAGCACCTGGCTGAAGACGGCGGCGATATGAATCAGAAAAATTACACAATCCTCAATGAAAAAAAAATCAGACAACTCCAAAAGAAAGACATCTCCAAAGTTTCCAAACATCTCTCCATTTCGAAAAGCTTAGCATGCACCCTCTTGCGCGAAAACAACTGGAACGCAAACTCCGTTTTCGAAGAATGGTTTTCCGACGAGGAAAAAGTTGGCGAGTCTGTCGGTTTATTGCCGGAACAAGTATCGCTAAACCCACCACCACCGGGCGACAACCTCCTCTGCAAGATTTGCTTCGAAACATTCAAGATTGAAAACATGTCGTCGGGGCCGTGCGGACATCCCTTTTGCACTGATTGCTGGAAGTCTTACGTTAGCGTCTCGATCGACGACGGTCCGGGATGCTTGGGATTGCGTTGTCCCGAGCTTGAATGCAAAGCCAATCCAGGCCTGGAATTAATCGACTTGTTGGCTTCCAAATACCATAAAGACAGATACTATCGATATCTTCTCAGGTCCTACCTCGAGGGAAGTCGAAAGCGGAAGTGGTGCCAGGGGCCTGGATGCAATTTAGCAGTCCAAATTCGTTACGAAGAACTGGAAAATTACGAGGAGCTGAAAAATTACGACGTGATTTGCGATTGTTCGTACGGGTTTTGTTGGAATTGCTTGGAAGAGAGACATCACCCTGTCGGCTGCAGAATCGTACGCAAGTGGATGAAACTGCAGACTTCCGATACAGACAACAGTAAGTGGATAGCGTCGTGCACCAAGAAATGTCCGAAGTGTCGAAAGAAGATCGAGAAAAACGAGGGATGTGATCACGTGACGTGTCCGAGCCCGTGTCGGTACGAGTTCTGCTGGTTGTGCCTGAGTCCCTGGAAATTGTTCCACTTATGCGACAAGTACAACAAGAGAAAAGATAAGGAACGCCGATTAGAGTCGACAAGGGAAAAATTGAAGAGATATGCACATCACTCCGAAAGATGGGCCTGGAATCATAAATCCAGGGAAACTGCCCTTGATAAACTTCGTCTGGCAAAGAAGTATAAATTGCCGTTCGCGATCGAAGCGCTAGAGCAGATAGTTGAATCCAGGCGAGTATTGAAATGGAGTTATGCGTATGGGTATTACTTGGATTCAACCGAAAAACATAAGGTCATATATTTTCGGTACTTGCAAGGGGAGGTAGAGGGTGCCCTGGAAAAGCTTCACCGTTATGCGGAAAAAGAGATAGTAAAATACGCGAAAGTCAATTTTCCTTTGGATGATTTCACGGAGTTTCCGGCGAGGCTTGTGGACGCGACCGATGTCGCGAGGAGTTGCACTGAGAAGGTAGTTAGAGCAATGGCGAACGATGTTTCTGAAGCCGAGACACGAAGGTTTTCTTGGGTAGTGTTGAGGGACCTTTTTCCGAGAAACCGATGTCGTATTTTGTTTGTTCGTAATATGGTTTTGATTCTTGGTGGCTATTGCATTGTTAGTAATTTGAGGTTTTGGTTCAAGGAAATTTGTGGAATTATCTGTTTGTTGATGCTCATGCTATTTATCGTTTCTTTCGGACGGAGGCTCGTACGGCGGTTACAATAAAGTATGAAACGGATTTTTCGGTTTTGGGTTGAGTCCCCGCGAGAAAGTAGTCATTTTGCCTAGTTTTATTTTTCAAATTTCTTAGTCATATTCTTCTTCTTCCTTTCGATCATACCCTACCAACTAGGGCTGGATCGGTTTATTTTACCCACCGACCCATTATCAACCCATATTCTTAGATCGATAATAAAATTTCTAATCAATCCTACGGATCTGGTCGATAATTTCAACCGACCCATCATAGATGAATCGATTGATGGTTACTAATATTATCAAAGTCTGCTAACAGATAATTATCAAACCTACTATATTAACAATATTTATCAAATAGAATGAAGTTTGATCTTTGAACATTGAAATTGAATTTTTTTTCTTGGTTGATTTGCTATTAATTGTTACGAAAGGTGAATGATGATGGCATAGTGGCAGTATGTAAGAATGTGCTTATTCGGAATTGTAATTTTTGTTGAGTTGTTTATTGTTTTCAACTAAAATGGCACATGTCATATTTTTATTCTAAAATTTGGATTTTTTTTAAAGTGAATCCTATTTCTGGCAACTGACTGCTCGGTTGCCAACCGTTACCAAACTAAAATGGCACGTCATATATTTATTCTAAAATTTGGATTTTTTTAAAGTGAATCCTATTTCTGGCAACTGACTACTCAGTTGCCAACCGTTACCAAACCAACAAAGGTTGAGTCGGCAAAATTTTTTAATTTTTAACAAAATTAATCGGTTAGTCGAATGGGTTGATTGATAGACCGATAATCAATCGACCCAACCCATCCCAACTACCAACCTTGGCACGTCACTTCTACTCGGTAATACCACTAGTACTTTTTCTCAATGTAGGTAAAAAAAAAAAATCCTAATTTTTAAACTTTGTTACTAATATATGGGGGTTTTGTGTGAGAGTGAAACCGAAATATGAGTGATTCCGGTTAATCTAGGGTTTTCCGGTAAACTGTGATTTTGCTGGGTTGTTGGTTCACCGCCTGTGGATTCAGGACGAAGAGTTACTGTTTCATTTTGCATGTACTTACAGTTATTTCCTTTGTTTTCCGTAATCCTTATTCCCTTCCCCATAGGATCATATTATGTAATAGAATAGGATGTCTTTGTGTTTGAGCTTATACTCCGATTCTTCCGAATTTATTCGGAACAGAATTATATTTCAAACAAAATGATATTTCAAGAGTGCAAAGTGAGTTAAGCCAAAAAAAGTAAGCATCAATTTATATGACACACAATTAAAACTCCAAATTATTGAAATGCAAAACGCAACAAGAAGCACAAAACAATAAAAAACAAAAAGATCCATAGGTATATCCGAACTTGTTCTCTCACAACTACCCCAGAAAAAGTGCTTGTTTCAGCTCCAGCTTCGCGAAGATCATTCTCCAATGCTCGAACCAATTTCTCGATTTTATTCTTCGTGAGATTCGTCATATCAACAAGCCCCGCCCGAAAATCCGTCAACTCATCCGAAGGAAGATCGTCATTCGCATATTGCTCAATCTTACTATCAGCATAATATTGAAGTCTTTCCAGGGCACCCTCTGCCTCCAGCTGCAGGGACCGTAAATACACAACCCTCCGTTTCTCGGTTAAAGGCAAGTAATATCCATACGCGTAACTCCATTTCACTACTCGTCTGGATTCGACTATCCGCTCCAACGCTTCGATCGCAAACGGCGGCTCACAGTTCTTCCTGGCAAGACGAAGACTATCCAGGGCGGATTCCCTGGATTTATGATTCCAGGCCCAACATTCGTAGTGGCGTGCGTACCTCTTCAAGTTTTCCCTGGCGGACTCCAGAGTCCTCCACTCGTCTTTTCTCGTCTCGTTCGCGTTGCAGTACGTGTGTGTTTCTATCGAGGGCCTCAGGCAAACCCAACAAAACTCGTGCCCGCATGGGCAGATCATGTGACTGCAACCCTCGTTTCTCTCTATGTTTCTTTTACACCCGGGACACGGCTTACAGAAAGCCTGTATCCACCTAGTGTTGTTTTCCTTGGATGTATTCCGTTTCGTCCACTTGTCCACGATTCTGCAGTCGACAGGGTAATGTCTCTCCTCCGTGCAGTTCCAACAGAACTCGTACGAACAATCGCACGTCACATCGTAGCTTTTGAGCTCCTTGTATTTGACCTGGACCGCTAGATCGCATCCAGGGCCAGGGCACCACTTCAGATTCCAACAACCCTCCACGTAGGACCCGAGAAGATATTTATAGTATTTGTCTTTATTACAATCGGAAGCCAACGAGTCGATTAATTCCAGGCCTGGATCGGCTTTGCATCTGGGCTCGGGGCAACGCAAACCCAAGCACCCGGGACCGTTGTCGATCGAGGCAGCAATGTACGATTTCCAGCAGTTAATGCAAAAGGGATGTCCACATGGCCCGGACAACATACTCTCAACCTTGAAACTCTTGAAACAAATCTTACATTGGTTGTACAGTTTTAGTGGTTTTCGTTTCTGTAATAATCCGAGTGACCACCGGACTTTTTTCTCGTCGGCAAACCATTCGTCGAAGACGGTGTTCTTGCTCCAATTGTTTCGGCGCAACATGGTGCAGGCAAGGGATCTAGAAACAGAGAGAAGGGTGCAAACTTCGGAGATGTCTTTGTCTTGTAGCTGCCGGATTCGGGTTTCGTCGACGATTGCGAAAGGTGGTTTGTAGAAGAAATCGCCATCGGAATATTCCATGGAATTACAGTTAAAGAATTTTGATTGTGTTGGGAAGCTTGTATAAAAATTGAATATATACCATGTGTGTATACCGTGTGTGCATTAATTGTTAACCTGATAGAATCCTTTTAAGATACGACTTGTTAATTTTATCTTGGGGCAATTTGTTATAGCCTTACAGGTTCTCCTTTAAGATACTTTATGTGTGTAAATCCTAACAATTAATTTTTTTATTTTTGTTAAGTTTTGGGGTACATTACAATCACCGCGGAGGTATGATAAAATTATGAAAACTCCCCTTCTATTTAGTTAAATACAATAGCCCCATCAACTATAAATTTTCTTACACGTCCATCCTTGCGGTTTCAAATTTAGTGGAATTTTCTTGATTATATGGAATATTATCACTTTTGACCTGTTTTATCTCATTCGAGCTCCACATTTTGAAGCAAGATGATCATAAGATGTGTTTTTTTGGCTTGTATATATCAGATTGTGGTGCAACAGAAACTGTATTTCTACACAAAACGAGTACCAACTAGAACACACTGAATCTAGATGATTATGTTGAATTTGACACCATAATGGTGTTGGTGTAAGAAGATTCATAATTGAGGGATAGACGTAACTATCCAAACAAGAGTGGTTTTTTGATAATTTGACCATACCTCAGGGGTTGGTTGTAATTTACCCTTAAGTTTATTATTTTTTATTATGTCTAAAATACCCCTAGTAAAATATGGAAAATAAAAATCCTCAAATAATAGCTCACTTTATAAAAGTTAAAATCCCACGTCTTTTCTCCCCATAAGATTGAAATCAATTCCCCTGCAGATTTGACGATTAACCCCTCTGCATTTGGAGATTTTATTTGCAGTTTGTATCTGCGATTCAACTTCTCCTGTTGCCTACAAAATCCACCACATTGGGAAACATCAAAATAGCAAACAATAGTATCTAAAAAAAGATTCACCATTGCTAGTCACTCACTCAAAAGTGCAGCACCATGTGTCTCCTTTGTTGTTGTTTATTGTTTGCTAATTTTGCAGAATCAAAATATCACCATTATGTGTCTCCTCCACTCCGAGTCCACGGCTGCAACAAATCACTCGAGCAACTGAATCACCACCACTCGGACACCTATTGATCACCAACTCCGCTCCACTTCACCGCCCTGCTTCTACTCTCACCAAAGAAAGATTCGCAATTTATCGTCACCGTCACCATATTCAGTCGTACCCCATGCCATAAAAAATCATCTTTAATTGAGATGTGTGTGTGTGTGAGTGAGAGAGAGAGAAAGAAAGAGTAGAAAAAGAAGAGACTTGTGATTATATTTAGAAGAGAGAGAGTGGTGTGTCGGATTATTTACTCTATTTCATCCCCAAAGTTCTAATTTAACCAACATTTTTCTTTTGTCATCAATTTTAACAAATATTACATATTAACCCCCATCTTCCAAATATATTGAAGTTTTTATTCTAAAATTTGTTTTTCCCACCAGAGTTCGGTGTCTCCTGCAATAGTAGTTAATTGATGCAATATTTAAATTAGTGGATGGTATAGTTATACAATTATAAGTAGAAGGGGTAAAGTGAGATCAGGTTAAAGTATAGGGGTTAAGTGGAATTTGCCTTTTTTTAATTAAAATTTTTTGGTATTTTTCCTTGATTAAAATAGGGACTATATTAGGTTACTAATATATATACGACCAAAAATCAAATTAGATTACTAATAATTTACACACACTCGTCTTCTTGGAACAAGTTTAAGCCGTAAGGACCAAGTTTAAGGAGCGGCAAGGGTTTATCCATCATAGATTACACAACCCGGCGGAGCAACTGGCTGAACACGGCGGCGCTATGAATTGGAAAAATTACACAATCCTCAATGAAAAAGGAATCAGACATCTCCAAAATAACGATATCTCCAAAGTCTCCACACATCTCTCCGTTTCCAAAGGTGTAGCCTGCACACTCTTGCTCCGTAACAATTGGAGCACAAACTCCGTTTTCGACGAATGGTTTTCCGACGAGGAAAAAGTTCGCGAGTCTGTCGGTTTATTGCCGGAACAACCACCACCGGACAACAACCTCTGCAAGATTTGTTTCGAGAGAATCGAGGTTGAGAATATGTTGTCAGGGCCATGTGGACATCCCTTTTGCACTAATTGCTGGAAGTCTTACGTTGCCGTCTCGATTAACGACGGTCCGGGATGCTTGGGATTGCGTTGTCCCGAGCTTGAATGCAAAACCAATCCAGGCCTGGAATTAATCGACTCGTTGGCTTCCGATTACGATAAAGACAGATACTATCGATATCTTCTCAGGTCCTACGTGGAGGGAAGTCGAAAACGGAAGTGGTGCCAGGGGCCTGGATGCGATCTAGCGGTCCAATTTCATTCCAAGGATCCCGGAAACTACGACGTGGTTTGCGATTGTTCGTACGGGTTCTGTTGGAATTGTTTGGAAGAGAGACACCACCCTGTCGGCTGCAGAATCGTAAACAAGTGGATGAAACTGCAGACTTCCGATACGGAAAACAATAAGTGGATAAGGGCTAGCACGAAGCAATGTCCGAAATGTCGAAAGAAGATTGAGAAAAACGAGGGCTGCGATCACATGACGTGTCCGCGCCCGTGTGGTTACGAGTTCTGCTGGCTGTGCCTCAGTCCCTGGAAATTCCTCCACTTCTGCGACAAGTACAGCGAGAGAAGAGATAAGGAACGCCGTCTCGAGTCGACAAGGGAAAACTTGAAGAGATACGCGCGTCACTACGAGAGATGGACCTGGAATCATAAATCCAGGGAAACCGCCCTGGATACTCTTCGTCGGGCCAAGAAGAAGTGTAGATTGCCGTTTGTGATCGATGCGTTGGAAACGATAGTTGAATCCAGGAAAGTATTGAAGTGGAGTTTCGCGTATGGGTATTACTTGCCGATAACCGAGAAAAAAAAGATTGCATATTTACGGAACCTGCAAGAGGACGCGGAGGTTGCGCTAGAAAAGCTTCAACGTTTTGCTGAGGTGGAGATGGTAAAATACATATGCGCCGATTTTCGTTCGGATAATAAGGAAAAGCTTGTGGATACGACCGATGAGGCGAGGAGTTACGTTGAGAAATTGGTTCGAGCAGTGGAGAACGATCTTTCTGAAGCGGAGAAACGAAGTTTTTCGGAGGTAGTAGTGAAGACGACGAGTTGTATGTTTATGGTTCTTGGTACCTGTTGCATACTTAGAATGTTGGATGTTTTTTAGAATTAGATATATATTACACTGATTTAAACTTGGGGTGTTGATTTATCGAATTTTTTTCGACTTTGTGTGTTCGAATCCGTATGAGAAAAATGTCGTTTTGCATTACCCTTTAAAAAATTTTTTTAGTCGTATTCGAACTTTAAATTTTTCTTCCTTTTTCGTCTACGGACTCATGTACCGGATCGGACCGGTTAACGAACTTCGATTCTACTTCTACTAGTCTTTTTCCACCTATGGCCATAATAATATTTTTCTTTTATTTTAGGGTTAGGTTTGATGATGTTTTAGGTACTTGAGATTAATTTTCATGACCCAGTTTCATTTTTCTGATGTTCTTTCGGTCCGGAGGAGCATTTCTATAAATACGTTTGTTGAAATATTAATGCACTTTCTAGAAGTGTACATACATAATATGTGATAACCAATGTGCTATAAAGTCTGATTGCAAATATATATGAGGTTTTTGTGCATAAGTACATGACTAAACCATCTTTATACCATCTTTATTATACTAGGTTCAGGGGATATATCTCTTTCGTCAATAAATCAAACTATTTTTATTATAATAGGTTCGGGGTATATCTCTTTCGCCAATAAATATCCCTTTAATATGTATTATAAATGAAGGAAAAATTAATGTATATGACAAAATTACTCCCAACCATTTACACCAAATTCTTAATTGTAATCTCAATTTAATCAATTTTGACTCTTTTTTTTTTTTATAACTTTTTTTTGCTGAAAATATTTTTTTGCCGCCGGTTCCTGGCGTTGACTTGGGGTCAACGTCGGTCTTTGGCGTTGACTTTTTCGTTTTTTTTTTGGGTTTTACTTTTTCCGCCGCCAGTTTCCGGAGTTGACTTTTTTTAGTGATTTTTTTTTTCTAAAATTTGTATCCATTTTTTTACACCCACCGCTAAACGTTAACCATAATGTACTGTCACTGATAGTACATTAACGTAATTGTACTGTCGTTGACAGTACATTTATGTAATTGTACTATCGTTGTTGACAGTACAATTAGAGTCAGCGATAATATTATTATTTTTTGGCTTCTCTCTTTATTATTTTGTTTGATTTGTTGACAAGTCAATGTAATTATATTACTGTCGTTGACACTAAAGCAACTATAAACACAATAATATTACTGTCAACCACATCAATATTATTATGTTTTGGGTTTTTTGTTTTGTTTGAGTTGTTGGCGGAGTAACGTAATAATATTACTGTCTACTATTGTAATATTACTGTATACACAATAATATTACTGTGGTTGACGGTAATATTACTGCCAACCACATCAATATTATTCTTTTGGCTTTCTATTATCTTTACCTTTGTTGAACGGTCAACATATTAATATTACTCTATTATTATACAATAATAATGACTTTCGTTGTGTTAATATTACTGTGCTAGAGATTAATATAACAATACTACTGTGTTAAACTGTAGTATAATTTATATTATAGTTAATATTAGTGTCAACCACAACAATATATTATTGTTTGAACGGGACAAAAAGATGTTAAAGAAAAAAATATCAAAATAAAATAAAGTCAACACTGCCGTAGACAGGCGTTGACCGTCCGGTCAGCAGTGGCAGAAGTCGAAAAAAAAATTAAAAATTAAAATTTAAAAAAGTAATAATAATAATAATTCGAAAAAGTCAACGCCGGAGAACGGTGGAAAAATCATGAAGAAAAAAAAAAGTCAACGCCGGAGACCGGCTGTCAACGGCGGCGACGGGCGAAATTGTACTCAAAATTATGTTTTTGGTCAAAATTGAATAATTTGTGAAATTTGGGGTCAAATTGAGGTTGAATTAAATTGACAGCAAATTAAATTGTGGGGTGCTATTTGTCACGACCCGCGAGTTTTGACCCAACCCCTTGCTGATTTCCCTTGGGTTGGGGAGGTTAAAGAGTCCAAGATGTAGCCCAAATAGGGTTAGGCCCAAGTTGACCCAATTGTATAGTGGTAGGTAGGGATTCTTTGGTAGGTAGAGGTAGGTGGTGGTAGGTAGAGACATTTAAGGGATTGTTTCACTCCCAACCATTAGATCATATCGATCTCCACCGTCCATTGAGGAGGTGGTCTTGTATAAATAGAGGTAGGGTCCTCATTTGTAATCATTCAAGAAATCCAACAATAAAGTACTCTTCTACCAACTCTCTTGTCTTCTACTTTCTTTCTTCGTTTCCATCACTTAAGCATTCACAACACAATTTGGGAGAGGCTGACTTAGCTATCGCGAGGGGCGAAAAGGAGCTAAGGCCGCACGGTTCTTTGTTAAGGGAACAAGTCCGTGATAAGTGGCATCAGAGCCCGGCTAAGGGCTTTGTGTTGATCGAATTCTCAACGATGGCGAACGTTGAAGACATTTCGTACGTAACCGAGGGACGTGGCAGGGAGGCCCACGTAAACAACAAGAAGAAGAGGGACCACAGCAAGGCTCGTGGGGAGAGTACCGGTAATGAGGCCGTGCTAACGGATCATGGCGAAAGACTCGAGAGGCTCGAGAATAACGTCGCCATAGCGGAGCTTAGCGAACGATTCGAGAAGCTCGAGCACGATACGGAGGTGTTGGAGAATCACGTCGCCGAGCAACTCGACTTGTTTAGGGACAATGAGACGTTGCGGGAGGAACGGTTGGATCGATTTGAGGCCATCATCCAATTCCTGCAAGAGAGCATCGAGGGGATGCGCGACGACTTGGCCTTGTGCAAAAAGGCCGCCGCTAACGGTAGCGTTGGTGCTACTTCGAGTCCAAGGGTGGACTGCCCGAAGCCAACGGGATTCAACGGCGTAAGGGACGCCAAGGAAGTTGAGAACTTCCTATGGAGGATGGAACAATATTTCGAGGGTATCGGTCTAGTCGACGAGACGACTAAGGTAAGAACTGCTTCCCTTTATCTTTCCGATACGGCTATGTTATGGTGGCGTAGAAAGCACGCCGATATCGAGAAAGGTATTTGCCGAATCGATACTTGGGAAGAGTTCAAGAGGGAACTCAAGCGACACTTCTACCCGGAGAACGTCGTTTATGAGGCTCGAAGGAAGTTGAGGGAACTCAAGCAACGAAGTTCAATCCGCGAGTACGTGACGGAGTTCACCACCCTCACCCTTCAAATTCCCAACCTCTCCGAGGAGGACCTTCTTTTCCACTTCACCGATGGGTTACAAGGCTGGGCCAAGCAAGAACTCCACCGACGAGACATCAAATCCGTCGATGAAGCTATTGCCGCCGCCGAGTCTTTAACCGAGTACCAACCGAGAGAGACATTGCGAAAAGAGAAGTGGAGCCCGACTAAAGGCGGAGGAGAGAGACTGGACAATCATGGACGGGACCATCGAGATAACCGAGACCCACGGCGAGCGTCAACCTCGAGGGGAGGAGACAAGCCATCCTCACGACAACAACTTGAAGAGAAGAAGAGGTCGTTTGTGCCTAAGGGAGGATGCTTCGTGTGCAAGGGGCCGCACGCGATGAGTCAATGTCCCAAGATGGGGTCATTGTCGGCACTGTTACAACAAGAGGCCGAGCAAGACACAAACGAAGGACTAGGCAACATGGGATCGCTCCAACTTCTGAACGCCTTAAAGGCTAATCCGATGCCGGCAACATCAAGCAAGGGGCTGATGTACGTGGAGGCCCGCATCAACGGTACCCCAGCAAAGGTGATGGTGGACACGGGAGCGACCCACAACTTTATCACCGAGGAAGAGGCCAAGAGGGTTGGCCTACGGTGGACCAGACGAGACGGTTGGCTCAAGGCCGTTAACGCTAAGGCACAACCGGTCAACGGTGTAGCACGAGACGCGGAGCTACACTTAGGCACTTGGAAGGGCCAAGTGGATTTTTCGGTAGCACCGATGGATGACTTCAAGGTGGTGCTAGGCATGGACTTCTTCCGCAAGGTAATGGCTATCCCGATGCCTTGTTTCAATTCGGTTTGCATTTTAGAGAAGGGGACACCTTGCATGGTGCCGGCCATCAACGGCACCACTAAGGAAGAAAGCACACAACCAAGGCAACTGTCGGCCATGCAAGTTGCCAAGGGAGTTCGACGGGGCGAGCCGACATTTTTAGCCGCCTTAAAGGAGGAAAGCCCGCCCATCAACAAAGAGGAGGACGTGCCACCGATCATCCAAACCGTCTTGGAGGCCAACCAAGACGTGATGCCACCGAATTTGCCCAACAAGCTTCCACCTAGGAGGGAGGTGGACCACGCTATCGAGTTGGAACCGGGAGCCAAGCCACCCGCCATGGCTCCCTATCGCATGTCACCGCCGGAGCTTGAGGAGCTCCGAAAGCAACTTAACGAGTTGGTCGAGACGGGGAAGATCCGACCATCGAAGGCACCTTACGGCGCACCGGTCTTATTCCAAAAGAAGCACGATGGTTCTTTGAGGATGTGCGTGGACTACCGGGCGCTAAACAAGGTAACCATTAAGAACAAGTACCCTATTCCCTTGATAGCCGATTTGTTCGATAGGCTTGGTAAAGCCAAGATATACACGAAGATGGACTTGCAAAAGGGCTATTACCAAGTTCGCATTGCCGAAGGGGACGAGCCAAAGACAACGTGCACCACTCGATACGGTTCTTACGAGTGGCTTGTCATGCCGTCGGGTTAACCAATGCCCCGGCAACATTTTGCACTCTCATGAACAAGATTTTCCATCCATACTTAGATCGGTTCGTGGTGGTCTACTTGGACGACATTGTCGTTTATAGCAATACCATGGAGGAGCATGTCAACCACCTTCGCACCGTCTTCCAAGTACTTCGGGAGAACGAGTTGTTCGTGAAGAAGGAGAAGTGCGAATTTGCCAAGGAGGAGGTCCAATTCTTGGGGCATATCATCGGGCACGGGCGACTCCAAATGGATGGAGCGAAGATCAAGGCTATCACCGAGTGGGAACCGCCGACTAAGGTAACCGAGTTACGATCCTTTCTTGGTCTAATCAATTATTACCGACGGTTCATAAAAGGGTACTCGGCACGAGCGGCGCCATTAACCGACCTACTCAAGAAGAACAAGACGTGGGAATGGCCCGACTCATGCCAACGGGCGTTCGAGGACTTAAAGGCAGCGGTGAGCCAAGAGCCGGTCCTCGCCTTACCGGACTTTGGGAAGTCGTTCGAGTTGCACACGGACACTTCCGACTTTGCAATTGGAGGGGTCTTGATGCAAGAGGGGCATCCGATCGCCTTCGAGAGCCGAAAACTCAACGAGACGGAACGGCGCTACACGGTCCAAGAGAAGGAGATGACCGCCATCATCCATTGCCTTCGAGTGTGGCGACATTATCTATTAGGCGCACCGTTTGTGGTCAAGACCGACAACATTGCCACGAGTTACTTCCAAACGCAAAAGAAGCTCTCGCCAAAGCAAGCACGGTGGCAAGACTTTCTAGCGGAGTTCGACTACGTTTTGGAGTACAAACCGGGGAAGGCAAACGTTGTGGCCGATGCTTTGAGTAGAAAGGCCGAACTCGCAGCGATTAGCTCGACAAGGGGGAACTTGGCCGACATGATTCGAGAAGGGCTCGAACATGATCCAATGGCCAAGGAGCTAATTCGACTCGTCAATGAGGGCAATTTCAAGATCGTCCCCACTCGTTCGAGACAATGAGGACGTCGCCGGATTAGGCGGGGGAGGATGTCACGGCCCGCGAGTTTTGACCCAACCCCTTGCCGATTTCCCTTGGGTTGGGGAGGTTAAAGAGTCCAAGATGTAGCCCAAATAGGGTTAGGCCCAAGTTGGCCCAATTGTATAGTGGTAGGTAGGGATTCTTTGGTAGGTAGAGGTAGGTGGTGGTAGGTAGAGACATTTAAGGGATTGTTTCACTCCCAACCATTAGATCATATCGATCTCCACCGTCCATTGAGGAGGTGGTCTTGTATAAATAGAGGTAGGGTCCTCATTTGTAATCATTCAAGAAATCCAACAATAAAGTACTCTTCTACCAACTCTCTTGTCTTCTACTTTCTTTCTTCGTTTCCATCACTTAAGCATTCACAACACAATTTGGGAGAGGCTGACTTAGCTATCGCGAGGGGCGAAAATGAGCTAAGGCCGCACGGTTCTTTGTTAAGGGAACAAGTCCGTGACATATTTTAGCCTTTTACAAACCCCTCGACAATGTTTGGACTTTTTTATGAAAGAGTTTTTTGTCTGCACCCATTTATGAATAAGTACCAATTGATGGACTTATTTGTAAAGTGTCCAGTATAAAAGAAAAAAAAGGGTAAATTACAGCAACCCCTAAAATAAAGTCAAATTACGAAGAAACCCCTTATGTTTAGGTAATTACAGCCACCCCTCCTTTCAAATATTTTCAATAAAATTTATGTAACTCAGTTATTTACCAAACTAAATCATTTGGTTCGAAACAACATGAAATGTTGACCTTCGAAATTTCGGTACGATTTTACCCAATGAACACACCTAAAATTTAGGGTTGTGCGTTGGTTGGTTTGGTTAAAAACCAGCCATAAAACCAACTCAACCCATCCAACCAACTTTGGTAAATATTGAAAACCGTTATCGATCCAATTTACATGGGTTGGGTGATGGTTGAAAACCAAATTTGTGGGTCGGTTGGTGGTTTGGTTGATGGGTCATCCATCTAAATATTTTTTTAAATTTTTTTAATATTTTATTAGTTGTTAGAATGCTATATATTTTATACATTAAATATGACTAGTTCAAGAATATTCAAATAAAAAATTCAAAACATTACGGTCATATATATTGCAATTAAATATAAATAGTTCAACAAATAATAATCATTCAAATATTTAGGCTATATATCTTAAAATTAAAATAGTTCAAATTAGATAATTATGTTAGATTTATTGCTTTTAGAATTTTGGTCAGTATTAAACAATTTAATAAATGTGATATAAAATAGAAATTTGAAAGTAAAAGTATTAAACATTTTATTAATAAATAATAAATTAATACAAAAAGTTGGTTGGCCGATATTACCCGACTAACCAACTTTTTAGCATATTAGAAACCATTATCGACCCAACTATACATGGGTTGGTTGACATTATCGACCCAGCTTAAATGGGTCGGTTGATGGTTGATTATCCATCACAAATTATGGGTCGAAAATGGGTTGGTTGGCGATTAAAACCGATCCATGCACAACACTCTAAATTTACATCTAAATTTTTTTTTTTCGTAAGACAATACATAGTTGAGGGATGACTGTAATTACCTAAACATTATGGGTTTTTTCCGTAAATTAACCTTTAACTCCCGTAATTTTCCCAAAAAAAGAAAGAAAGAAAACAATAAGATGATAGTTTAAAAGGAAAGAAATTCCTACCAGATTTATTGAATGGGATTTTTATGCAAAAGTCCCCAACCAAGCATGTTTATTATTCTAGGTTTAGGGGACATATCTCTTTTACCAATAAGCCCATCCCTTTAATATTTATTATAACTAAAGGAAACATTCATGTATATCCCAATATTACCCTCAACTATTTATACCCAATTCTTAATTGTAATCCAAATTAATCAATTTTGTCTATAAAAGTTCAATTTTGATCACAAAAATTCAATTTTGACTTTTTTTTGGAGTATAATTTAATATGCTCCAATTTCATCCTTAACTTAATTTAATCTCAATTTGACCCCAAATTTCACAAATTATTAAATTTTGACCCAAAATTTTTTTTTTTTCAAAAAATATTTTTTTTTTCAAAAACTTTTTTTTTGCCGCCGGATTCCGGCGTTTACCGGCGGTTTTTTTTTTTTTTTTTCTTTCTTCCGGATTTTTTCGCCGGTTTCCAGCGTTGACCGGCGGTCAACGCCGGTTTCCGGCGTTGACTTTTTTTTTTTTTTTTTTTTTTTTTTTTTTTTCTTCCGGATTTTTTTTTCCGCCGGATTTTTTCGCCGGTTTCCGGCGGTCTCTTTTTTTTGTGTTTTTTTAAGTTTTTTGTTTTGTTTGGTTTGTTTTGTTTTTCCACGTCCGCCGCTAAACGTTGACCGTAATTGTGCTGTCACTGACAGTAAATTAACGTAATTATACTGTCAATGATAGTTAATTAACGTAATTGTACTGCCGTTGACATTACATTTATGTAATTGTGCTGCCGTTGACAGTAAATTAATGCAATATTATATTTTTTTATTTATTATTATTTTTTTTTATTTTTTTTTGATTTGTTGACAAGTCAACGTAATTATATTACTGTCGTTGACAGTAAAATAACTGTAAACACAATAATATTACTGTCAACAACATCAATATTATTATTTTTTTGTGGTGTTTGTATTAATATTACTGTCTATTATTGTAATATTACTGTAAACACAATAATATTACTGTGGTTGACGGTAATATTACTGTTTGTTATAGTAATATTCCTGTCAACCACATCAATATTATTCTTTTGTTTGGATATTTTGTTTGTTTGAGTTATTCACGGAGTAACGTAATAATATTACTGTCTACTATTGTAATATTACTGTTGCTATAGTAATATTACTGTCACTCACAGTAATATTAATTCTTTTGGTTTTTTTTATTTTGTTTAAATTTGTTGAACGGACAACATAGTAATATTACTTTATTATACAATAATAATGAATTTTGTTGTGTTAATATTAATGTGCTAGAGATTAATATAGCAATATCACTGTGTTAAACTATAGTTTAGTTATTTTTACTGTGTTTAACAGTAATATAGTTAATATTACTGTCATTCAAAGCAATATTGTTGTTTAAACGGAAAAAAAAGTTACAGAAAAAAAAATTAAAAAAAAAATAAAATAAAAAAAATAAAAAAAAGTCAACGCCGGAGACCGGCGTTGACCGCCGGTCAACGCCGGAATCCGGAAAAAAAAATCCGGAAGGAAAAAAAAAAAAAAAAAAAAAAAAAAAAAAGTCAACGCCGGAGACCGGCGTTGACCGCCGGTCAACGCCGGAATCCGGAAAAAAAAATCCGGAAGGAAAAAAAAAAAAAAAAAAAAAAAAAAAAAAAGTCAACGCCGGAGACCGGCGTTGACCGCCGGTCAACGCCGGAATCCGGCAGAAAAAAAAAGTTTTTGAAAAAAAAAAATTTGTGAAAAAAAAAAAGTTTTGGGTCAAAATTGAATAATTTGTGAAATTTGGGGTCAAATTGAAGTTAAATTAAGTTAAGGATGAAATTGGAGCATACAAAAGTAAGAGGGGTTATTTTAGTCCTTTACATAAATCTAGACCATGTGTGGACTTATTGGTAAAGGAGAATATTGTCTGGATCTCTTTATGAATAAGTTCCCACTGATGGGCTTATTTGTAATATGCCCTTATTGAATTAGAATTAGTAAGTCCTGATTGGGAATTTTTTTTTATCAAAGTAGGTAACTGTATCCTGGAAGGACTCTATTACTCTATTAGGTTATTATATATAATCTCCCATCGTTCTTATTTCAAAAACATAAATACAACTGATAAAAAAAAAAATAATAAATAAATAAAATACAAGCTTCTCTTTCTCAGAAACTAAGGGCACAAATTGTTTGACAATTTTGCAGTTTCCATGGATTCCGATGAAGATTCTTACCACGACGAATATTCGTACGGCGATGATGTGGAGGAAATTGATGATTCCGGTAGCAGCGAGGCTGCGGAGGAAACCGATCCCGACGAGGAGGAAGAGGAACAGCTGGCGGAATACGGCGGCGGCAGAAACAGCCGCCGCCGCCGCGGCCAGAAACACTACACAATCCTCACAGAAGAAAGAATCCGACAGCTGCAAGACAACGACATCTCCCAAGTCAGCAGCCTTCTCTCCGTCTCTAAAACCCTAGCATGCACCCTCCTGCGCCGCCACAATTGGAGCATCTCCGCCGTTTCGGACAAGTGGTTCTCCGACGAGGAAAAAGTCCGCCTCTCGCTCGGCCTATCCCCGCCGCAAGAATCTCTAAATCCACCACCACCAAACAACAACAACAACAACAGCCTCTGCAATATTTGCTTCGAAGAATTCAATGCCAACAACGTCATGTTTTCATGCACGTGCGGCCACCCCTTCTGCATGGATTGCTGGAGGAGCTACGTAACCATCTCAATCAACAACGGGCCCGCATGCCTGCGCCTCTCCTGCCCGGAACCCAAGTGCAAATCCGACGTGGGCCCGGACATGATCGAGCTATTGGCTTCCGAAGAAGATAGAGAAAAGTACAACCGGTACTTTTTCCGATCCTACGTGGAGTGCCACGCGAACATGAGGTGGTGCCCGGGCGACGGGTGCGATCGTGCCGTCCGGATCCAATCGGTGGAGCGGGAAAACTACGACGTGGCGTGCGATTGTTCGCGCGGCTTCTGCTTTAAGTGCATGGATGAGTGCCACCGCCCCGCGGACTGCGAAACGGTGAGGAAGTGGACTAAGCAAAACGAGTCGGAGGAGAACAACAACAAGTGGCTGTTGTCGTACACGAAGCCGTGCCCTGAGTGCGGTCGGAAGATAGAGAAAAACCAAGGCTGCAATCATATAACCTGTCGGGACCCGTGCAAGCACGAGTTTTGCTGGCTCTGCCTCACTCCTTGGAAAGAAGCACACTATGACTGCAACAGGTACGCAAACAGGGCCGATTATCGTTCCTTCAGTATGTGTTTTTGATGTACTGCGTGGTTTTTTTTAGTGTGTGTTTTCTTGTGTAATTCAACCCTAAAAAAAACCACAGACTACACCAAAAACACATACTTAAAAAAAAAATGCACTACACCAAAACACACATTGAATAAAATGCACTACACCGTGAAATACACTGAAAATTCAGTGTACTTCTTGTGTAAAACACATACTACATAAAAAACGTAGACAAGAAGTACATTTAATTTCCAGTGTGTGTTTCACGGTGTAGTGCATTTTATTCAATGTGTGTTTGGTGTAGTGCGTGTTTTTTTTAAGTGTGTGGTTTTTTTTGGGTGTGTATTTTCTATTGTATTTTTCTCAAATCAGTAGTATTTTACCGACATAATTATTAATTTTCGTGTAGTATTATCGCACCCCTAGAAAAAAAATACATTTACTGCTTAATTTTACCCCGAAAACATAAAATCATGGTTCCGTCACTGGCCAATTGAACTACTAATAAAATTTACGGGGCACCATTGTTATGCAGGTACGAAGAGGACGAGAGTTTGACGAATACGAGGAAAAAACTGAAGAGATACATGCATTACTACGAGAGATGGGCGGCCAACCACAAGTCGAGGGAAATCGCGGCGGGTAACCTCAAGTGGGCGAAAGACGAGCTTATTTCGGTTGTAGCCGAAAACAACCAACAACTACCAGAAGATGGAGTGGAATTGGTGATCGAAGCCTTTGAGCTGATAACGGAAAGCAGGACCGCGTTGAAATGGAGCTACGCGTACGGTTACTACGTGCCTTGGCGTGCAAATTCGGCAAAGTTGGCCTTTTTCTTGTTCTTGCAAGGGCAGGCCGAGCGCGTTCTCGAGACGCTTCACCGTTGTGCTGAGAGGGGGGTTGAAAAGTACTCGAAAACCGATTTTCATCTGTACGAGTTTAGGGATTTTACAGATGAGCTGAGAGGTTTGATCGAATTGACGAGGAATCACTTTGGGGAGTTGGTTCGAGCGTTGGAGAATAATCTTTCCGAAGTTACTGAAGTTAAGAAACCTGTCGAAAAACCACCAGCTCCTTCTAAGAGACGGACACGCTGAACAAACCCTACGTTTTACATTTACGTTTTATTTCGAATCTGCAAAACTTATTGCCAATAGTATATATGCTTTCTAATTTTTACCTCTGATGGACTCTTATACCGGAAGATTTCGTAATTAAGTATATTCTAGTACAATAATTTTACTATAGGACAATAATTTTACAATATGAATATCATTTTTTCCGGCCCGGCAATTAATTACTAGCGATTGAAGCTTCAAGCAGGGGAGTTGGAGCCTGCTATATATAACTAGTTAGTGTAAGCCTTTGTTAAGTTCAGTTGTTAAATTATCGAAGTTGAACTACACTTATTAAGCTATATGATTCCTACAATTAAATTGAATAATTAATATAATTCTTGTACCGATAATGAAATACAATTAAGCTAACTAAATTATGAACACATGAACTAATTAAATTAGATTAATTAAGCTTCAAAGGATCTATTACAAAATTCAAACATATGACTACAATCCTTTTTCTTTTTCTTTTCTTTTTTAATGAAGTCATTTGACAAAATATACCTAGTTAGATGTTTCATTAGTTGAATAGCTCCTAAAATATTTGTTCTAGGATCTATAGTTATGAAGACCATAAATTTCTTTTAAATTTTCGAAGTATCGAGAAAGTCCGAAAATTGGAAATTTATTGCGGTGAAGTCAGAACTGCAATTTGTCCATATAAAAAATATAAATGATAGTTCAATTGTAAAAACACAATACATAACCAACATAACATAACCATGTCCTGTGTAATTACATCTTCTATCAAAGGGAACGACCCGAAACTCCGAAATATAATCACACGACTTCAAATAAAATCAATAGACTCCGAAATATAATCACACGAAACTCCGAAATATAATCACGCGACTTCAAATAAAATCAATAGACTCCGAAATATAATCACACGACTTGAAATAAAATCAACGCATACCAAATATGGACAACGACATATATATATATTCACCAACCTTCTTCGGGTTGTCTCACTACCTAAGAACTCGACTCCATTTGCATGTCAGTTTCATCAATTTGTGAAATCGAAGTATCAATAACTTCGGAAAGATCGTTCTCCAACGCTCTAATCCACTCCTCAAAGTAGTTCCTCGTGACATTTGTCAAATTCACAAGCTTCCTCTGAAACTCCACAAAATCAGCCCAATCGAAATCGTCGTTCACGTACATCTCAATATCCTTGTCAGCAGCGCAACGGTGAAGCCTCTCGATATTAACCTCCGCCTGCTTTTGCAAGAACTCGAAAAACGCAATCTTGGTCGCTTTCTTCGTCAAGGACAAGTAGTAACCGTACACGTAACTCCACTTCAACATGCTCCTGCATTCGACTATCTGCTCCAACGCTTCAATCAAGAACCCGAACTTAAAGTAATTCGAATATTCACACCCCAACTTATCGAGCACCGTTCGAAGACCCGACGTGGCAGTTCGCATGCGCATATGATTCGAAACCCATCCTTCATAGTGATGTCCGAATTTCGTCAAATTTTTCCTCACACGCTTAACTTCCGTATTGCATTCCTTCTTCTCGTTGCAACTAGCGTGGGTGTGGTTTTCCCACGGTTGTAGGCACAACCAGCAAAATTCTCGTCTGCATGGACTTCGACAGATCATGTGATTGCAGCCCTGGTCCTTCTCGATGTTAGTGCCGCAACCCGGACACGGCTTTGTATAAGCCATAATCCACGTGGCGGTGTTAATATCCTCCTCGGAACTACTCAGCTCAATCCACTCCGTCACGGTCTTGCAGTCGACGGGGCGGTGGCACTCCTCCCCGCAGTTCCAGCAGAACCTGTGAGAACAATCGCACGCCACGTCGTAGTTCTCCCGCACGCGCGTCTCGATCTGGACCGCACGATCGCATCGTGGGGCAGGGCACCACCTCGTGTTCCCGTGGCACTCCACGTAGGATCGGAGAAAGTATCTGTAGTACCTTTCTTTATCTTCATCCGAAGCTAACGAGTCGACTAGTTCCGGGCCCACACTGGATTTGCATCCGGGCTCGGGGCAACTCAAAGATACGCATCCCGGCCCGTCGTTGATCGAGACCATTATGTAATACTTCCAGCAATTAGAACAGAAGGGATGTCCACATGGGCAAGACAACATTCTCTCACTACTAACCACTTCAAAGCAAATATTACAGAGGTTGTTTTTTTCTTCGTATGGTGGTAGTGGATTTAGCAATTCTTGTTGTGGGAATAGTAATTTTTCCTCGACGGCGAGCCAGTTGTCGGAAATCGAGGTGAGGCTCCAATTGTGGCGGCGCAAGAGGGTGCATGCTAGGGTTTTAGAAACGGAGAGAAGGCTGCAGACTTGGGAGATGTGGTTTTCTTGTAGCTGTCGGATTTTTTCTTCCGTGAGGATTGTGTAGTGTTTCTGCCGCCGGCTTTCCGCCGTTATCTGCAAAACAGAAACCATGTTTTTTTTTTCTTTTTTTTTGTGCGGGACGCAATGAAGATGGAAGGATAATAAGATAATAAGTAATAACCTAATAGAGTCCTTGTCGCATTATACTTACAATTTACACATACCTTCTTCGATCAAAAATAAAAATCAACACGGCCGGCCCTAGTCTTTTTTTTCTCATGCAAGACCAAATATAAATAAATAATGAGGAAGAAAAAACAAAAAAAAAAGAAAACATAGAAGCGTGAATTAAAAAAACAAACAGACCCCCTCCTGAAACCCTATCTACGCCCATCTTCTCCGCCGCTCAAGCTCCGTCGTCCAAGCTCCACCGCCGATCGTCGCCGCCGTCAGCCCCAGCGCTCACAATCATGAGTGACCTAAATCTGCCCAAAAAAGAGGAAAAACAAATTAAATTTGAAACTGGTAAAAATCGAGACCAAGGTGTCGAAAAACTATGCTACAAATCGACGCTTAAGCGTCGAATTTCATAGGTAAAAATCAACATTGACATGTCGAATTTATAGCACAAATTCAACATTGCCAAATGTCGAATTTTATACCTCAAAATCGACATCTAAATGTCGATTGTTACCTATAAAGTTTGACCTGTAAATGTCGAATTCGTTTGCGCGGGATTGTTTTTGGAAAAACGATATTCTAGCTAAAAAACCCATAAATGCATATCTTCTTGGGTTCTTCCACCTTAGAATCTTCTATTTTGATGTGTTCTGACTCCATACTTGCCATCTTTGTAAGATTTGTTGAGTTTTGATGATTTTGAATGTTTAGGTTTTGAGGAAGGAGAAAGGTCTTGCGGGTTTTGGAAGATGGAGAAGATGAGAGTTGGTCTTGTAATTTTGTAGTCTTGTGATAGGGTTTTTTGTGTTTTTGAATTTTTGGTCTTGCACATTTGGAATTTTCTATTTTTTTAATAAGTAAGGGTATTATAGTATTTATACATTGAAAATTTTAATTTGGTCTTGCACAAGTGGAATTAGTCTTGCATATAGCTGCAGCCTAAATTATATTACTCTCCCTCTCTCTCCGTTTTACATCACTTGTGTTTTAAACTTATATAAGATATGTATTAATCACCATTAATTTTCTAAGATTAAATCTGGACCCTAGAAAAATAACTTATGTTCTAAAAAATGAAGTATTTTACCAAATTATCCTTCCATTATTTTTTTTATTAAATTAATATAAAATTGATTAACATTGAATTATCTAATTTACCCCCTACTATATTTTAATTAAATAATTAATTTAAATTCATTGTGACAGAGTTTTATTTAATAAATAATCGAAAAAAATGCATTGATTAGAGTTCGAACTTGGAACATCTAAACATATTTATGACTCCTAACCACCCAAGCACAATAACTTATTATGACTTATTTAACCATAATTGTATAAATACAGTTAATTAAAATATTAATTGCAACATTCATTATTATTAAATGATATTAAATAAATTATTAACAAATTTAATATAATAAAGTTTGAAAAATATAAAGAATTGCAGTTCAATACGCCAAACATCTATCATTAAATATATAATATTAAAAATATTAATAAACTCCACCATTTAAAAATGTAAAGAATGCTCAATTAAATATAAAAAAATGCATAACTTAATTCAAAATCACTATGTTATTAAATCGATAGTGTGACAAATCAAAATAAAAAAATAAAATAATATATTTATTTAGGAGAAGAAAAAATTGTAACTCATTCCAGTTAGTAGTTTTCTTACTTTAAAATAAAATTATATACTACAAATACTATATTGTGAATTTTCTTTTAATATTTAATTTAATCAAATAGTAAGATTTGAATCGATTAAGTTCAAATCCTTTCAATTAGTAAACATTATTCAAATGTTTGAATCGGTTGCTCAACTATTGACATAACGTGTTACATAATTGATTTAACTATTTATAAGTAATCTCTAATATCTTTTTAATTCAATTTTGTCATAAAAAATAATAAATTTAATTCCTAACACATGTAAGAACCTAATCGTAAATCGTAAAATTTTATCAAAGCGTAATATTTGAACCAATTAAGCTCAAGTCCTTTCAATTCGTAAACATTATTCAAATATTTGAATCGATTAATTAGCGCGCTCAACTATTGACAAGAACGTTTTAATCAAATTAACTACTATTAATTAAAGTGTAATACATTTTTAATTCAATTTTATCATAAAAAAATAATTCTTATATTACGTAAGAATCAAATCATAAGATTAATTAAAGCGTATGATTTGAATCAATTAAGCGCAAATCCTTTTAATTTGTAAATATTATTCAAAAATTTGAATCGATTAAGTTCAACAACTGACAAGAACATATTAATCGAGTTACCTATTTATAATTAAAGTCTACTATCCTTTTAATTCAATTCTAACCAAATAATAATAATAATTTAATTCGTAAAATCGTAAGAATCAAATCATAAATCGTAAGATTTAATCGAACCATGAACCGATTAAATCTTACGACTTTTACGAATTAAATTTTATTATTTTTTCTTATAAAATTCAATAAAAAAAAGATACTAAACTTTACCTATACATAGTTTGATTAATACGCTATTGTAAATTATTGATTTTAACCAATTCAAATATTTGAATATTGTCTACGAATTGAAATGAATTGAGCTTAATCGATCAAATCTTTGAATATTTTTTTTGAATAGAAAACACATGAGTTTAATTGATTCAAATATTACGATTTAATTAAATCTTACAATTTACGATTCAATTCAAACTTCAAATTCTTTCGAAATTCATTTTTAAATTACTCGAGTTGATCAGCATTTCCTTAGATTTTTAAATTATATTATATAAATATTTGTTAGCATGGGATATTTTTAATATATAATAATAATTATATGAGAATTAATAATTTATTTAACATTATTTATATAGGTTTTATAACCATTATAAATTGTAGCTTTGTGATACATATCCGTATTATTAGTTTATTGTCAATTATGTGTTGTGTCTTAATGGTAAGTATTCTTAAATGTTTTCAGATGGTCACAAGTTTGAATTCAGGTTGATGCAATTTTCGATGGGTGGTTTAATGATTTTTACGAATAATGATATAATTGACTTTATAAATTTTAATTCAGCAATAAATATAGATTTAAAATTGCATTAAAACAGAGAAGGTAAAATTGACATTTCATTAATAATTTATAATTGCCAATTTTTTAAAAATAATAATTGTACAAAGGGTATTTGCGACAATACATAAATGAGGAAAAAATAGGTTTTTTTTATGGGACACGTGTCGCAATTTGAAGGGATATCTCATATAAGTTTAGAACACATGATCTCATGGTAGAAACACCTTATTTAGAATTTCAACATTACATTAATTATATATTTTTTAATTATGCACTTATTAACTCTTCAACACCAAATTAATAAATAAGGGTATTTTAGTCTAATAATATATATTTTCCTAAAATCAAGACATATTTATTAAGAGTTGTGAAAATGTGAAAAACGACTATTATTTAGGAATAGAGGGAGTATATATAATAAGGGGTTATTTGACATACCCCCAGCCATCAAATAAACTAGTGATAAACCCAAGTCCAAATCATCATTTGACATACCCCCTGGAGAAGCGAAAGTACTATACTACCCTTAGAAGCAATTTTTGGCCAAACTGTATCCAGTATTTATGGTCCTGCATTTATCATTTTTCTGATTTATTTATTATTTTTTCCTTTTTTTTTAAATAATAATCCTCTTTGTTAAATTTATATATATATATATATATATATATATATATATATATATATATATATATATATATATATATATATATATATATATATATATATATATATTATTATTATTATTATTATTATTATTATTATTATTATTATTATTATTATTTTTTTAATTTTCAAAACAATATGTTTAGTGTACTGAAAATAACTACATGTAACTATAGTACCTATAGAAATTCGTAGTTATGTTCGTTTTTTTCCCCAGTTTTTTAGTCGATCAATTGTATACACACACGAATATTGGCTTATACAAAAGAAATTCATAAAACCCCAACAAAAATTTACAAATTTCAATATTTTTATTATAAATCACCTCAGAACCAATAAAATACAAATCGAAAATACACAAATATACGCATATGTAACTACAAGTTACTATAGTAATGTATAGTAATGTACAATAATGCATATAGTCTGTTGAACAAAGCAGATGTAACTTCAAACAAAAATTTTGACACCTTCAAGGAAATGATCAATGGCCTTCATTAAGTTGCAATTGCAAAATAAACAAAAAAAAATTACTTTAGTGCAAATCAACAAAATTTGAAGAAACATCAAAACACTCAAAAATCAACAAACACAAAGAGAACGAGAGATAGAGAGAGAGAGGTTATTGCTGGGCTACAGATTTTAAATCAAACAGACAGTGACTCCTCACCCCCCTCGCCTCCTACCAAAACCCTAGACGCCGCTAATAATCACCCACGGTTCCGCGCGCCCACAAATGCAAAAAAATATAGAAATAAATCTGAAAACATAAAAATATAGATCTCGACGAGAGGAATCCAACGGTGGGTAGCCCGTCAAATTTCGACGGGTGGAACACAAAACAAAGCTCCGGCAAGACCACCGTCGTCAAATGAAAAAAATTGCAGAAATAGATCAACACTCCAAACTGAATGAAATCACCACCAAAAGAAAGAGCTCGACGAGAGGAATCCAACGGTAGTTAAACCATCGAATTCCGACCACCGAAGAGAGTTATGACTCCGGAAAGCAATTTCACCGGTGGGAGGTTTGTGGATGCGGGATTTTGAATTTGGGAGAGGAAGAGAGAGACCGAAATGTGTTGGGCTAGGGCTTAAAACTGGTTTTAAAAGGGTATTATAGAGACTTCAGGGTGGTTCAGGGGGGTATGTCAATATTTTCGAAATGAGGAGATTTCCCCTAAAGTGTAATCCACTTGGTAGTTAGTTCTCTATAATTTGGAAATGAGGGGGGTCTACAAAATAATCCCATATAATAGGGGTAAGTACATTTAAACCCCTAGACTATAGAGTCCGTCTCAAAATGCCCCCTCAACTACAAACTGGGAGCCTTTTAATATTTGCTTTATAACCCTAAATCGATTTAAAACCCCCAAATTAAAATCATAATTCAGTGATAACCCCAAATTTTATTTAAAACCAAAAAAAATTCAAAATCTGTAAATTCAAATTCATAACCATCTTTCACTTCCCTAAATCAAAATTCATCTTCTCCCATTAACATACATCCATAAACCTTACACGCGCATTACTAAATTTAAACTTTCATTTTCCTTAATCGCTCGGTACTTTTTCAGATCCTACGTGGGGTGCCACACGAACATGAGGTGGTGCCCGGGCGATGGGTGCGATCGTGCGGTCCGGATCGAATCGGTGGAGCGGGAAAACTACGACGTGGCGTGCGATTGTTCGCGCGGCTTCTGCTTTAAGTGCATGGATGAGTGCCACCGCCCCGCGGACTGCGAAACGGTGAGGAAGTGGACTAAGCAAAACGAGTCGGAGGAGAACAACAACAAGTGGCTGTTGTCGTACACGAAGCCGTGCCCTGAGTGCGGTCGGAAGATAGAGAAAAACCACGGCTGCAATCACATCACCTGTCGGGACCCGTGCAAGCACAAGTTTTGCTGGCTCTGCCTCACACCCTGGAAAGAAGCACACTATGACTGCAACAGGTACGCAACTAGGGCTCGATTATCGTTCCTTCAGTATGTGTTTTTGATGTACTCCGTGGTTTTTTTTTCCAGTGTGTGTTTTTCAGTGTAGTTCTTGTGTAATTCAACCCGACAAAAAACTACACACTACACCAAAAACACACACTTAAAAAAACACGCACTACACCAAAACACACATTGAATAAAATGCACTACACCGTGAAACACACACTGGAAATTCAGTGTACTTGTGTAAAACACGGACTACATAAAAAACGTACACAAGAAGTACACTTAATTTCCAGTGTGTGTTTCACGATGTAGTGCATTTTATTCAATGTGTGTTTTGGTGTAGTGGGTGTTTTTTTTTAGTGTGTGTTTTCTGTGTAGTGCGTGGTTTTTTTTTCGAGTGTTTATTTCCTATTGTAATTCTTGTGTATTTTTCTCAAATCAGGAGCATTTTACCGACATATTTATTAGTTTTCGTGTATGGTAGCATTATCGCACCCCTAGAAAAAAAAATACATTTACTGCTTAATTTTAGCCCGGGAACATAAAATCACGGTTCCGTCACTGGCCAATTGAACTACTAATAAAATTCACGGGGCGCCATTATTATGCAGGTACGAAGAGGACAAGAGTTTGACGAATACGAGGAAAAAACTGAAGAGGTACTACGAGAGATGGGCGGCCAACCACAAGTCTAGGGAAATCGCGGCGAGCAACCTCAAGTGGGCGAAAGACGAGCTTATTTCGATTGTAGCCGAAAACAACCAACAACTACCCAGAGATGGAGTGGAATTGGTGATCGAAGCCTTTGAGCTGATAACGGTAAGCAGGACCGCGTTGAAATGGAGCTACGCGTACGGGTATTACATGCCTTGGCGCGCGAATTCGGCAAAGTTGGCCTTTTTCTTGTTCTTGCAAGGGCAGGCCGAGCGCGTTCTCGAGACGCTTCACCGTTGTGCTGAGAGGGGGGTTGGAAAGTACTCGAAAACCGATTTTCATCTGTACGAATTTAGGGATTTTACGGATGAGCTGAGAGGTTTGACCGAATTGACGAGGAATCACTTTGGGGAGTTGGTTCGAGCGGTGGAGAATAATCTTTCCAAAGTTACTGAAATTAAGAAACCTGTCCAAAACCCACCAGCTCCTTCTAAGAGACGGACACGCTAAGTAGTACGTGTACCGGACAAACCCTACCGTTTTATCTTTACGTTTATTTCGAATCTGCAAATCTTATTGCCAATAGTATATATGCTTTCTAATTTTTTTACCTGTGATGCACTCTTAGTACCGGAAGATTTCGTATATGAGTATCATTTTTCTCGGGCCGGGAATGAATTACTAGCGAATTACTAGCGATTGAAGCTTATCCAAATCGAGTACGGGTTAAATAAAATAAATCTAGTTAGATGTTTCATTAGTTGAATAGCTCCTAAAATATTTGACCTAAAATCTATAGTTATGAAGACCATAAATTTCTTTTAAATTTTCTAAGTATTGAGAAAGTGCGAAAATTGGAAATTTATAAATGATAGATGAATTGTAAATACACAATACATAACCAACATAACATAATCATGTCCTATGTAGTTACATCTTCTATCAAACCGAACGACCCGAAACTCCGAAATATAATCACACAAAACTCCGAAAATATAATCACACGATTTCAAATAAAATCAACGACTCCGAAATATAATCACACGACTTCAAATAAGATCAACGACTCCGAAATATGATCATACGAAATTCCAAAATATAATCATACCAAATATGGACAACGGCAAGTCAATGTATATATATATTCACCCAACCTTCTTCGGGTTGTCTCACTACCTAAGAACTCGACTCCATTTGCATGTCCGTTTCATCAATTTGTGAAATTGAAAATTCAATAACTTCGGAAAGATTGAAACTTTGGAAAGATCGTTCTCCAACGCTCTAACCCACTCCTCAAAGTAGTTCCTCGTGACATTTGTCAAATTCACAAGCTTCCTCCGAAAACCCACAAAATCAGCCCTATCGAAATCGTTGTTCACGTACATCTCAATATCCTTGTCAGCGCAACGGTGAAGCCTCTCGATATTGACCTCCGCCTGCTTTTGCAAGAACTCGAAAAACTCAATCTTGGTCGCTTTCTTCGTCAAGGACAAGTAGTAACCGTACACGTAGCTCCACTTCAACATGCTCCTGCATTCGACAATCTGCTCCAACGCTTCAATCAAGAACCCGAACTTGACGTAATTCGAATATTCACCCCCCAACTTATCGAGCACCGTTCCAAGATCCAACACGGCAATTCGCATGCGCACATGATTCGAAACCCATCCTTCGTAGTAACTTACGAATTTCGTCAAAATTTTCGTGGCACGCGTAAATTTCGTATTGCATTCCTTCTTCTCGTTGCAAATAGTGTAGGTGTGGATTTTCCACGGTTGAAGGCACAGCCAGCAAAATTGCTGTCCGCACGACCATCGACAAATCATGCGATTGCAACCCTCGTTTTTCTCGATGTTAGTGCCACAACCCGGACAAGACTTCGTGAAAGCCATAATCCACGTGGCGGTGTTAATATCCTCCTCGGAACTACTCAGCTCGATCCACTCCGCCGCGGTCTTGCAGTCGACCGGGCGGTGGCACTCCTCCGCGCAGTTCCAGCAGAACCTGTGAGAACAATCGCACGCCACGTCGTAGTTTTTCCGCACGCGCGTTTCGATCTGGACCGCACGATCGCATCGTGGGGCAGGGCACCACCTCATGTTCCCGTGGCACTCCACGTAGGATCGGAGAAAGTATCTGTAGTACCTTTCCTTATCTTCATCCGAAGCTAAGGAGTCGACCAACTCCGGGCCCACGCTGGATTTGCATCCGGGCTCGGGGCAACTCAAAGATACGCATCCCGGCCCATCGTTGATCGAGACCATTATGTAATACTTCCAGCAATTAGAACAAAACGGATGTCCACATGGGCAAGACAACATTCCCTCACTACTAACCACTTCGAAGCAAATATTACAGATGTTGTTTTTTTCGTTTGGTGGTAGTGGATTTAGCAATTCTTGTTGTGGGGATAGCAATTTTTCCTCGGCGAGCCATCTGTCGGAAATCGAGGTGAGGCTCCAATTGTGGCGGCGCAAGAGGGTGCATGCTAGGGTTTTAGAAACGGAGAGGAGGCTGCAGACTTGGGAGATGTGGTTCTCTTGTAGCTGTCGGATTCTTTCTTCTGTCAGGATTGTGTAGTGTTTTTTCCGGCGGCGGAGGCCGCTTTCCGCCTGCAAAACAGAAACCATGTTTTTTTTTGTTTTGTTTTTGCAGGACGCAATGAAGATGGAAGGATAAGAAGTAATAACCTAATAGAGTCTTTGTTGCATTATACTTGCAACTTACACGTATCTTCTTTGATCAAAAATAAAAATCAACACGGCCCGGCCCTAGGGTTTAATTAGTTACTTTTTTTAAGCGTACTTTTAGCCATAATTTTATTTTCGATATTAAGTGTTACTTTAGAATTTCAAGATAGGGTAATATTTTCTTTTTGATTTTACCCTATAATTAAGGGGCGACTAAAACTAATTCCTAATTTTGCTCACTTCAGTATCACCAAATTTAAAACCATTTTTTATATAAGTTCTTACATTTTTTTCTTCATTTAATACCTTAAATAAAATGAAATATTAGCAAAGTACTAAAATGCCCTTCATCAAACAAAATACAATTTAGACAAACAATTTTTTTTCCTCATATCAATAACAAGGGATTTGTAAAGAAAAGATGGGTTTAAGAGGATTTATGTGTGTTTGATGTTGAAGAAAGAAAAATGAGATTTTTAATATTTGTGTGGTATTTTTTTTCATTAAAGATATTTATGTCATTACCTATTTATTATCCAATTTTTATTTTTCGATATTGAAGTGAGAAAAAATTGGGATTAGTTTTAGTCACCCCTACAATTAATGAGATTAATGAACTAATAAAGATTTAAAGCCACAAAAGGACCAATTTTGTCAAATATGAATTATTTTCCCTACAATCAAGAGTATTTATTAACTTTGTTAATTAGTGTGCATTAACCGTAAACGACGGTTATATTATAACGGAGGGAGTAGTATACAGGGGTCCGACCCAAAATGCCCCTCAACTACAGACTGGGACAGTTTGTATCCTTTCCGTCTCCAAATGCTGAGGCGGAGGTTTAATTTTTGCTTTACAATCCTAATTTCATATAAAACCTCCAAATTAAAATCATAATTCAGTGATAACCCCACATTTTATTTAAAACCTCCAAAAATTCAAAACCCCCAAATTCAGATTCATAACCAACTTTGATTACTTTATGCCCCAAATTAAAATTCATCTTCTCCCATTAACATATATCCTTAAATCCTACACCCACATTACTAAATTAAATGTTTATGTCATTTAATCGATCCAAACGAGTTGGGCTTCCTTCTAAACGTCGGATTACTTCAATAGGTTGGACCTTCACAAAATTCTTCGGGAATATAACAAAATTATGGAGGAATGAGATGAGAGAGTGAAATGAGAGTTTTTATTTTTCTTGCAATTGTGGAGAGAGAGAGTGATCCAGGTGATGTGTTGGGAGAAAGATGCAAGTGTAACAACGAATTCTTATCTGCGATATAAACAAACAAGAAAAATTGAACAAAGATAATTTTTATTTATTGAAATAAAAAATTGCGGGTTACAATCTCTATTTTAATCCTCTGATTCTTCTCTCTAGAACAATATATGGTTGACTTGAATTTTCGGAGTCGAGTCGTTGACTTGATCTTCTCCGGATTTGGTTTTGGATTTGAATAACGTTTTCCAAGGGTCTTGCGACTTGAATCTCGGATCGAACGTTGAACTTTGACTAAATTTGACTTGAAGATCTTGAAATTCTTGATGGATTTGGCCCTTCAATCTTCCAATGATCTTGACTTGAATTGATTAACGTTAATCCGAAGGTTTGGCACCATTATCTCGGATCGAACGCTGGATTTGATGAAGAATGCCTTGAATTTGCTCAAGAACACCTCGAATTTGACGAAGAACACTTTGAATGTAGAGAGAGAATCTTACCTCCTACGAATTCTTCTTCCTTGCTTCTTGAATTGTAGAGAGAACTTTTGCTCCTACGGTTTCTGCTCCTTCAGTTGTGTGTTTTGAATTGTGAAGGGAGGGTCCCTATTTATAGTGGTAGAATAAGAGTCCTTGATGAGTCTCACTGATGATGTGGCGCGATTTGATTGGCCCAATTGAAATTGATATTTATCTCTTGTAACTTGGAAGAGAAGAAACAATTCTATTGGCCAATAATTAATTGATATTTATCTCTTTATAACTTGGGAGAAAAGAAATAATCTTATTGGCCAATATATATTTAATATCAATTATTTATTTAAATTAGAAATTAATTTAATTAAATTCCAAAATATATAATTGATAAAAATATATATGTGACCGCATATATACGGGTCTTCAATTGGCATCTAAGTCCTTTGGCTATGTATAATTACACAAATGCCATTGGATCAAACTTTATTCCATATATAATTTAGCCATTTAATTGGCTTAAATTTTATTCGTCTACAAAATGCCCCCACTTCTAGTCTCGGCAAAGAACATATTGAATGTTTGTGAGACGAGACTTGAAGTACTTGAATTTCTTTTCATTTGCTTGCTTCAAAATCCCTTTCCTCAATTGTGGGGTGTAATTTAATAAATCCTTCACCTTGAGGGACTTAACTAATAAGTCATATTCTTTTGGCTTTAGTGAAGGACCCAACTGCAAATACATTTTTCTTGACTTGAGGATCTATTTGAAATTATCCTTTCATTTCAAGGGCCCAATTGTAGCTTTATTTTTTTTTAATTTTTTAATTTTTTTTTTGTGGGCCCACTCAAAATCAGATTTTGAATGCAATTCCAATTGCAATTCGATTTCCGTGCGCAGCAAGAGATAGTCCCAGCACCTCACGTTTTATTCATGCAAAAGGATTCTTTTGCAACTTAATTTTCTCAACTCAAACACCTATTATCCTTCTCCCAGTAGATTTCAAACTCCTTGTGATTGGAAAATCTCAATCCTAACATGAATGGGATAGTTATTTTTCTAGCTTATAAAAGGAGGTGACCCCTACCAATTTTTTTATTCATCAGCTTTCAACCATCGACCCTCTTGCAAAAGGATTTTCACCTCCATCGAATTTAGCTCTTTTTTTTTTCGGTGGTTTTGCTAATTTCTTTGGCTCGATTTCAGGTCAGTTCCATAAAAAAAAAAAAAAAACGTTTCCCTTTTTTTTTTTTTTTTTTTTTGTTGACACTTGAACGTGCTTTTGATTCCTTTCTTTAACTCACCGGTCCTGTTTTCTTCGTTTTAGGTTTGGCCATTGGGTGGTTTTAGCACGATTCCTTGCCCTCGCTTTTTTTTTTTTTTTTTTTTTTTTATCTCACCACATCGAACTTATCGCTCTTTCTTTGATCTGTTTTGATAGATTTTCCGATGGTTTGTTTCAAGCAAGCTTTCTCTTCTTTAGGCGACGAGCAATTGGTAATTCTTGACGATCGTTACCAACCGAACGACAAAGGAACCGTCTTGACGATTTATGCCCCCCTTATCGGTTCTTACGCAAAGCAATGGCCACGTCTCACGACTCCGAATCGCATGTCCGTTTGGTCCCACGAGCATCCTCATAATAAGTACGAGTACGTGTACAATTTGCGAGCATCAAATCATAAACCCGACAGATCCTCGCTTCCGGAAGAGTCAAGCAGTCCGAGCCTTCTGCCGACTTTGGGTGGCAACATCGTGAAAGGAAAAGTCAAGTGGGGAGATACTCTCGAGCTTTCCGGCGGCTTTCAGTTCTTCAGAGGGTACTGGGAATGGACCGAAGACGTTCTCAGTCGTTGCCAGCACAAGCTAAAGTCCGCGAAGATCTATGATTCTGTATATGCCTCCCTCTTCACGTACGACTACAACTCTGAAATTATGAAGGCGTTCTTCGAGGCATGGTGTCCGACTACAAATACCCTCTTGACGTCTCATGGAGAAATGTCTATCTCTTTATGGGATTTGCACATCCTCTCCGGGCTACCGTTAACCGGGCTCTTTTACGATGAAGTTGTCCCTGCCTCTCAAGAACTTGTTGGTTCCGATGCAAAGGGTGTTCGATATTCTCACCGTTCATGCCGACATCTATTCCATGCCTACCACTTACTTCGGAAGTGCTCTAAAGGTCCGTCCTCCAATGTCTCTGTCGAAAGCTGGATTCAGTTTTGGTCGAAGAAACAGAAGAAATACAATCAGCCTCCTCCGCGCAAAGAAAAGAAGGGTGTTCGCCCCAAGTCAACTCACAATCCTTCCGGCAATATTGAAGCACATGCAAAATGGATCAACATTGAAGAAGCTGTGTTTTCGAGCATTAGCGTTGATGTCGAACTGAGGTCCGAGACATACTTGGCGGCCCATTTGGCTTGTTGGCTTTGCACCTTCGTTCTCCCCACCGATGATGTAGGCATGATACGTCCTTCAACGTTCAAGATGGCTAGCATAATGGCGAGTGGCGAAGAAGTCTCTCTTGCAGTTCCTGTCTTAGCAAGCATCTTCAACGGCATAAATAGGATTTCGAGATCCTTGAGACCCCATCAAGAGAACTCTCCGTTTCCTATTCACTTTGTCTATAGTTGGTTGGCGCTTTATTTCAAGACCCATTGTCAAGTTCTGCAAGGCGTAGCCGTCGATGGCCCAAAGATGATATCTTATTCCGGAGAAGGAAGCGCTAGATACTACACTCCCGCGGATGCACGCAAACGGATTCACAAAGGAGATCTTATGTCTTGGACTCGCACCACGATCCCTAGGAGCGAGTCTTCTTTATATGTTGATGATGGAACAACAAAAGGGTCCGAGGAAATTATTTCATCGCCATTCGCTCGAGCTATCTCTCCTTGCGGCGTGGTAATCGTTTCATTATTGAGCCATATAGTCCTCATCTGTTTAGCCGTCAGTTTGGGTTTTATCAAGATGTGCCGGGAGTACTTGATGAAGACGTTCGCGAGGCTTCTTTAATAGATGGACTCCGTTATTGGCGTCTATGTGTTTTGCTCGAGTCCATGTCTAAAGTGATATTTTCCGTCGTTCCTCAAAATCCAAGGAAGTTTCACACGGACGGCTATAAGAGATGGTGGACTGAAGCTTACGGAACTTATCTTGAAAATAAAGTTGCGAGTTTGGTGAACTTGGAGTTAAGTAAGATTCCACTTGAAGACAAAGAAGATGAGGCAAGAAATAGTCTCGGCAATCTTTCTCGCGAAAATGTGCTCCAAACTAAAAACCCTCCTAGAGATATAAAGAAGAGGAACGTTTTGCCTCCATCGGATGAGAGTGACGATAGCCACATAGAACGTCATTGGAAAAGGCCGAAGAGGGACCCGCAATCTTCAAAACCACAAGATCTTCATATTGATAACAGTGTGGACAGTCATTCTCGAACAAATGACACTTTTGCTGAGAAGGTTGCCCTTAACACTTTCCCTTTTTTTTTTCTTTTTTTTTTTTGTAGGAAATGACTGAACTTAGAGAATATCTAAGCTGCCTACGTACCCCGAAAGGGATCAAGTCATAACGTAGTTCAAAGAAAAAAAATAGATTTTTTTTTTAGGAGAGGACTGAACTTAGAGAATACCCAAGCTGCCTACGTACCCCGAATGGGATCAAGTCATAACGTAGTTTAAAGAAAAAAGATAGATTTTTTTTTTTTTTTTTTTTCTTTTTTAGGAGAGGACTGAACTTAGAGAATATCCAAGCTGCCTACGTACCCCGATTGGGATCAAGTCATAACGTAGTTCAAAGAAAAAAAGATAGATTTTTTTTTTTTTTTTTTTTAGGAGAGGACAGAACTTAGAGAATATCCAAGCTGCCTACGTACCCCGAATGGGATCAAGTCATAGCGTAGTTCAAAGAAAAAAAGATAGATTTTTTTTTTTTTTTTTTTTAGGAGAGGACTGAACTTAGAGAATATCCAAGCTGCCTACGTACCCCGAATGGGATCAAGTCATAACGTAGTTCAAAGAAAAAAAAGATATATATTTTTTTTTGCCGTGCACAGTTTCAACTCATGCGGGCCAGAAGCCTTCTCCTCCACTTCATGCATAGTACCGCTTCAAGAACTTTCCATTTATCGGACCAATTCTTAAACCATCTTCGGCAACCAACTTGTACGCTCCATTTGTGTATGCTTCTTTGACGACATAAGGACCATCCCACTTTGAAGTAAATTTATTTCCCGTTTTATGAGTGACGATGATGGGCCTCCTTACGGCAAGTACTAAATCTCCAACTTGAAACGATCTTGGCCGCACCTTCTTGTTAAACGCCCTAGAAAGACGAGCTTGGTAGCATTCAATACTTTGTTGTGCCTCTAATCTTTTCTCGTCAAGAGCTTCCAATTCTGCAAGACGCAAACGGGCATTTTCTTCTTGAGTGAGTTCTTCTTGTATAGCTATCCTCAATGATGGAATTTGTTTTTCAAGAGGCAAGACCGCTTCCACACCGTACACCAACGCATATGGAGTGGCTTGAGTAGGTGTTCTATACGTTGTTCTATAAGCCCATAAAGCTTCTCCCATCCTTTCGTGCCAATCGCGTTTTGACTTGGCAATCACTTTCTTCAGCAAATTACATAAAGTCTTGTTGAAGGCCTCGGCGAGTCCATTGGCGGCAGCGTTGTACATTGAAGACTTTCTTTGCTTGAAGCCAAACTTTTCACAAAGTTTATCTATCACACCGTTGCAGAATGGCTTTCCGTTGTCTGTGATCACATATCGAGGAACTCCGTAACGGTAGATGATGTTGATGCGGATGAAATCGGCAACATTCTCCTTTTTTACTTCTCGAAGAGGCACTGCTTCAGCCCATTTGGAAAAGTAGTCTGTTGCTGCCAAGATATAGAGATGTCCAGCGGAAGACTTTGTCATAGGTCGAACTACATCCAAACCCCAAGCATCAAAGGGCCATGAGGCAACAGTAGGGTGTAATGGCTCCGGCGGTTGATGAATAAAGTTTGCATGAAATTGACAAGGTTGACATTTTTGGGCATACTCCATGGAATCCTTTACCATAGATGGCCAATAATAACCCATTCTTTTTATTCGGAAATGTAATTTGGGTCCTGACTGATGGGCGCCGCAAATTCCGGAATGAGCTTCTTCTATGGCTTGAATGGCTTCGTCATCACCTAAACATCTCAAGAAGACTCCATCAAATGAACGTCTGTAAAGTGTATCTTTGTAGTAGATGAAACGAGCCGCACGACGTCGAATATCAACTGTTTGACGTGGATCATTAGGCAACTTTTCGTACTTCAAGTAATCCACAAATGATTGACGCCAATCTTCCTTCTCGATTTCAAACACGTAAACCACTCGAGTTTCGTCTTCTTCAATTTCTCCATGTTCAACGATTGGTGGTACGACCCACCTCTTGAAAATTGATGTATGAGCTCCGTCTTCGGGCATGGCTAAAGTAGAAGCAAGTTTTGCCAATGCATCTGCTTGTTTGTTATCATTTCTAGGCACATGTTCTATCGTCACATCACCAAGGTATCCGATAAGTCTTTTAGCATAATCGACATAAGGGAGTAAATCGAGCTTCTTAACTTCGTATGATCCGAGTATCTGATTGATCACCAACTTGGAGTCTCCATATACCTCCAATTTTAGTTGCTTTATATCAACTGCCATTTCTAGCCCAAGGATTAGAGCTTGATATTCAGCAAAAATGTTAGAGCAATTTTGTGTTAAGGTAAAAGAGTGAGGCAACACTTCGCCGTTGGATGTGACAAATACTACTCCGGCGCCCGCTCCTTCTCTGTGAGAAGCTCCATCAAAGTACATTTTCCAAGGAGGACTAGCTTCAATCACAAGAACATCTTCATCGGGTAGATCATCGGATAACTCCCACTCTGCAGGGATAGGATGATCTGCCAAGAAATCGGCTAGGACTTGCTCTTTCACAGCCTTTTGTGGAATATATGTTATGTCAAACTGCTGCAATTGTAGGTACCACCTTGCGAGTCTATCAGATAGGACGGGTTTTGACATAACATACTTTAGAGGATTCATCCTTGAGATTAGGCGGACAACATGTGCTTGAAAATAATGCTTCAACTTTTGAATTGCAAAAATGAGCGCTAAGCATGTCTTTTCGATTGGCGAGTAGTTCAATTCATTTGGTGTCATTGTTCTACTCAAGTAGTATAAGGCGCTCTCTTTTCCATCATCATTCTCCTGGGCTAGTAAAGCCCCGACGGATCGATCTTGAGCAGCAATATAGAGTATTAACGATCGTCCAGGCACTGGTGCAATCAACACAGGAGGCTTCGTTAAATACGATTTTATACTTTCAAAGGCACTAGTGCAAGCTTCATCCCATTCAAAGGGAACATTTTTCTTCATGAGTCGGCTGAATGGTTGACATCGACCGGCTAAGTTTGAAATGAACCTTCTTAGGTATGCCAACTTTCCTTGCAAACTTTTGAGCTCATGAATTTTCCTAGGCTCGCGAATCTTTAAAATTGCATCAATCTTGGCTTGTTCGATTTCTATGCCTCGGTGACGAACTACGAATCCAAGAAACTTCCCCGAAGTAACACCAAATGCACATTTCAATGCATTCATCTTCAATTGGTACCTTCTCAAGCGCTCGAAGACTTTTCTCAAATTTTGGAGATGATCTTCCCTTCTTTTGGATTTAACTACCAAGTCATCCACATAACATTCAACATCTTTATGGAGCATGTCATCAAATATCTTCTGCATGGCTCTTTGGTATGTAGCACCAGCATTTTTCAAGCCAAATGGCATTACTTTATAGCAATAGATGCCCTTAGGAAGGTTGTTAATTCTTCGTCTCTCGGCGCCATTCGTATTTGATTGTATCCTGATGACCCATCCATAAATGATAATGCTTCGTGGCCCGTAGTAGCATCAATCATTAGTTCGGCTATTGGCATTGGAAAGTCGTCCTTAGGGCATGCTTCGTTCAAATCTCTAAAGTCAACACATACACGAATTTGTCCATTCTTCTTTCTGACAGGTACAATACTTGAAATCCATGTTGGGTACTTGACTTCTCGAATGAAACCAACATCAATAAGTTTATTCACTTCAGCCTCAATTGCAGGGACTAATTCAGGTCTAAATCTACGTTGGCCTTGCTTTACAGGGCGAGCTCCTTTCTTCACGGAGAGATGATGTATTGCCACTTTTGGGTCCAATCCGGGCATTTCTTTATAAGACCATGCAAACACATCTTTGAACTCGTGCAACAATTCAATATAAGTCTCCTCTTCGTTGACAGCCAGTAAAGCGCTAATGTAGATTGGTCGAGGATTCTCCGCATCTCCTAAATTAATTTCCTTTAACTCATCGATGGTGGCTTTGACTCCTTCTTCAAGCTCGGGTGGAGCAATTTCAGCGTCTTCCTCCTCAATCACGTCTATTTCACTTAAAGTGATATGATACGATGATGCCACACTTTCTCTGTCATCTTCCTCGTCGTCTTGGATTTTTGTAAAGACGACAATTCGCATTTTAGCCTTCAACTCTTCACCACATGATATGGTCAAATAAGTACGCCGTTTCATGCGAGATGGAATTGAACTTCGAATCCTTCGTGTTTTGGTGATTTTAGTATTAGAGACACCCACATCTTGCTTGTTCTTTCTGTTATGCCCCCACTTTCTAAGTGGTCCAAGCCTATCAAAGACGGATGGCGTAAGTCTATCAAACCCTCGTTTGTCGCCTTTTTCATGCCCCCACTCTCTAAGTGGTCCAAGCCTATCAAAGACGGATGGCGCAAGTCTGTCGAAGACAGATGGTGTAAGCCTATCAAAGACGGATGTCCTTCTCACTTTTGTTCTACTTTCAAGAAAATCGTCGGTTGATGAGAATTCATCTTCGATTATGTAATTACTGGTAGCTCTATTGATAGCAATACGAATTGGCTTTTGTGGAACAAATCCAAGACCAACTCTAGGACTTTGAACAGCATGTCCCTTTTCTTTCAACATTATCTGAGTAGTATTGAGGCCATGCACCTTTTCGCCAACAACTTCGGCAGGAAGCCTTCCAAGCGTAGAATCTTCACGTGGGTTGAAACCAGCTTTCACTAAGAGTTTATAAGCATTTAAGCCAAAACGTTTTGTCATTTGGGACTCGGAGAATTCTTCGCATTCCTCTTGGGTTCCTTCTGTGGGATGAACAAATCCTTTAGGTGGTTGAGAAGTTGATCGCTTCTCATCAATTGGTGTTAGGGGAAACATCAAATCTTTCAAAGCCTCACACGCTAAAGGAGCATTGTCTTGATTATTTCTTCGCTTTGGTTCTTCAACTGGCAGAATTTCTTTGGCCTTTACCGTCTTCTCATCATCAAGATACTACTTAGCATCGGCAAAGTGGGCTTCTGCCTCGGTGAACGGTTTATCATCGGCGAGTATTATTTTAACTACTCCGTCTCGACAATACTTGAAACATTGGTGCCAAGAAGAAGGAACCACACTATTCTCATGTATCCAAGGTCGTCCGAGAAGCATGCGATATGAGGTTCTTGCATCAATGACATGGAACAGTGCGGTGGACAACATATCATCCATTAACAACTCTATCCTTATGATACCAAGGGCCCTTTGTCCTTCTTGATTAAATCCTTGGATCATCAAGCGACTAGTTTTGAGCTCCTCCGTGGAGATTCCCAATTCCTTTAAAGTCTGCAACGGCAAAATATTGACTGCAAAACCTCCATCGATTAAAATCCTATTCACCTTCTGCTCACGGGCGTAGCCGGCAACAAACAACGGCCTATTGTGTGGTTTGGAACCAAGAAGTAAATCTTCATCAGCGAAAGTCATTGTTGACATGCATTTACCAATCACGGTACAAAATTCATTTGGAGACGGAGTCGTTCCACTAGCAGCGGTCTCCTTTTCAATTATCGCGTTGCATGAGATGTTGATACAATCATCATCTCCTCTGTGTACGTTTGTTGTCGTCATGTCAAGGGACTCAAAAGTGGTGACGACAAAATTTGTAGTGGCGCTGATCTCTTCAAGTGATATCTTCCCTTGGCGAGCTAGCTGCATAACTTTATCTTTGAATACGAAGCAATCATGAATTGGGTGCCCGACCAACCGATGATACTTGCAGTATTTTGGGTCATTGTCAATCAATTCTAACAATAACCAATAGCAACATAAGTTAGCTACGTTCATGCGCTAAATAAGATCAAGATAGAAGAAATAATCGAAGAATTAAACTTGCATAAAAGTCGAAAAAGAGGTTCGAATTACCACATAGGGTTCCAATAAAATCCTAGAATAAAAACTTAGCTACTCGTAATTCTTATGATAAACAAAATAAAAATAAAAGAAATAAGAAAAACTATGATTGAGGCTTCGTTGATCTTCGTTCTTCGCGTTTTGTGGTGTAAAATTTCGTCCTTATGGTGTAGAGACGTGTTGCTTTTATAGGCTTTTCTTGATAAGGAAGTAGTAGAAACCTAATAGGAATCAATTTCCGCCACTTTCCCCCATCAGGACTTGTTCTTCGATTTTCGCCATGTTGGAGTTCGACTTTTGGAATATTGTGTAAATAAGAATTGTAGCCCTTGAAATTAGCTTTCCAATGCCGCCAAAATCACCTAATTCGGAGTTCGTATGAGAGAGATATGCTCGAAATCGTGGACATTCTCAAAACTGTGGCGAGATTCCTTCTTCCAATTTGATTTGTTTCCTTATTTGCAACTTTTTCCTTTCTTTTTGATCTTTTTTCCTTCATGGACACCTAATTCTCGTTGTTCACCTATAAAACACAAAATCAATCAATTAAAGCACAAATATAATTAAATCTAAACAAAAGATCCACGTAAAGTAAACGTATTGAGTGTAAAATCTACACTCAACATATACACACATGGTATATATTTAATTTTTATACAAGCTTCCCAACACAATCAAAATTGTCACTAACAGCTCCATGGAATATTCCGATGGTGATTCCTTCTACAAACCACCTTACACAATGGTCGACGAAAACCGAATCCGGCAGCTAAAAGACAAAGACATCTCCGAAGTTTGCACCCTTCTCTCAGTTTCTAGATCCTTTGCCTGCCCCCTCTTGCGCCGAAACAATTGGAGCAAGAACTCCGTCTTCGACGAATGGTTTGCCGACGAGAAACAGGTTCGCTGGTCACTCGGGTTATTACAGAAACTAAAGCCACTAAAATTGTTCAACCAATGTAAGATTTGTTTAAAGAGTTTCAAGGTTGAGAGTATGTTGTCCGGGCCATGTGGCCATCCCTTTTGCACCAATTGCTGGAAATCCTACTGTTAATGTATATTCTTGTAGAATAATTAGGGATTTGATTTGATATGCTTTACATAAGTTAGGAGATTTGATTTCATTGTAATTAGTTATTTCCTTGTATATCTTTCTCTCTATGTGTATAAATAGTGCCTCCTATGGAGAAGAATAAACATCAAATTTTCCTCAATTCCATTAACATGGTACCAAGAGCCAATCTCTGATCATCTAGCAATTTTTTTTTGGTTTCATTGTGGTGTTCTCGTCTTTTTTTTTCTCTTTTCTCGCTTCCGCCGAAACACCATAAAACCACTGTTGTGCGTGCGTCATCGCTCCGATCCAGATTCTGATCATACCACCAAGATCGCCGTTAAACGATCTACTTATCGGTGAAAACCAGACTGCCATCGGAGACCGCACGCGCCCTCACGCGCCCCGAGAAGGTCCTGCGCGCAGTCTCACGCGCCACCGTACCACCGCCGAAGAATTTCACGCATTCACGCGCCGACACGCGCCGCTCACTCGCCGACACGCGACGTCACGCGCCAGATACCGCCGCTGCAGAATTCACGCGCCCACGCGCCGACACGCGCCCACGCGACCACGCGCTCACGCGCTCCACCCTTGGTTGGCTGCATCTCTGTGACGTCATCCGCACGTCATCACAGCCACATCACCACTGTTTTGCGCACGTCATCACAGCCACATCACCACTGTTTTGCATTGCTGAGTCAGCCCGCCACATCAGCGCCAGCCCGCCACATCAGCGCCAGTCCGCCACGTCAGTCGTCTGTTGACTTTGACTTTTAGGTCATTTTTACCCGATTTTTCGCATAGATTTCAGTTTTTACGTCCGTTTTTATTAAAAAAAAAAAAAAAAAAAAAAAAAAAAAAAAATATGGACAAAAGAGATAATTTTCTTCCTCGACCCATCAATAGTACTCTCGAGGGAACCAAGAATTACTTATCATGGTCTCAAGCTATGCGAAGTTTTCTTAAAGGTCGAATGCTTTGGCAATATTGTACTGGTGCAATCACTATTCCTGTTCAAGCGAAAGATGAAGCAGACTCTGCCTTTGTTGGTCGTACAATTGAGTGGGACAGCCACAACCACATGATTCTTACATGGCTCCGAAATACATCTATCCCTTCAATTTCCAACTTATTGGGCAGTTATGACGATGCCAAATCCGCATGGGACATGTTAGCGAAACGGTATTCGACTTCTCATGGATCTATGAAATATCAGTTGGTTGTTGAATTGCACCAACTTCGCCAAGAACCAGGGCAATCCATCAATGATTATTACGATCAGTTCCGCTACATATGGGACCAAATTGATTTATCTGAACCAGCTTGGGCGTGCCCTAAAGATGCTCAACTTTGTGCTGCTGTCCGAGACGAATTTCGTCTTTATGAATTTTTAATGTCTCTTGACAAAGCATTTGAACCGATCCGAGGTCAGCTTCTCAACCGTAGTCCGCTTCCATCTCTTGATATAGCTGTTAATGAGTTGGTCCGAGAAGAAACACGTCTTGCAACTCTTCAAGTGCAGAATAAGCTCAATGTCCTCGCAGTTGCTCCCCCTATCAACACAGAGCAACCTTCTCATTCAGGGTTCGATAACCGGCGTAGACAGTCGACCAAAAAGTTTTGCAACTACTGCAAACGCCCGGGCCACACCATCGATACATGTTATCGTCGGAACAAATCCACCGTTGCAGTTACCGAGTCCACTCCGCCAATGACTTCCACCTCAGCCGTGTCCCAGTCTTCTGGATCCACTATACATCTTACATCACCTGAACTACAAGATATAATAACTCAGGCTATTCGTATGGCTGGTAATGCATCTCTTTCCACTGCTCTCTCAGTCCTGCCTGGTAAGTCTCAAACTTGGCTTTTCGATTCAGCATGTTGCAACCATATGACCCCTCACTCCTCCTTGTTTTCTAAACTTGAACCTGCTCAACACCCTTTAAACATTCATATAGCAAATGGTTCCACTTTACATGGTAAAAACTTAGGGCCGGTTTCAACTTCAAATATTCTAGTTCCCGACGTTTTTCACATTCCCGACCTATCTTATAATCTATTTTCTGTGGGACAATTAGCTGAACTAGGCTACCGTCTTACTTTTGACTACTCTGGATGTATTGTTCAGGATCCGAGGACGGGACAGGAGCTTGGGACCGGGCCTAGAATTGGGCGTATGTTTCCCGTGGATAATCTTCGTCTTCCACCTGTTGCTCCTATCTCTGTTGCTGCTGCTGTTACACCTACATCTTCTTCACCTTCCCTTGTTTTATGGCACTCTCGCCTTGGTCATGCTCCTACATCTCGTATTCAGCAATTAGCTTCTAAAGGTGTGTTAGGTTCTGTGTCTAAAGAACATTTTGATTGCACCTCGTGTCAGTTGGGTAAACAACCAGCCTTACCATTTAATACTAGTTCATCAGTTTCCAATAAAATTTTTGACTTAGTTCATTCTGATGTTTGGGGTCCCTCCCCCGTTACTAGCATTGGTGGTTCTAGATATTTTGTTGTCTTTATTGATGATTATTCTCGTTATAGTTGGATTTTTCTTATGAAATCTCGCTCAGAACTATTGTCAATATATAATAATTTTGCAAAAATGGTTGAAACTCAATTTTCACAGCGCATCAAAACTTTTCGATCTGATAATGCTCTTGAATATACTCAAAATGCCTTTCAAAATATCCTTCGTTCCTATGGCACTATTCATCACCTTAGTTGTCCAGGGACCTCTCAGCAAAATGGTCGAGCCGAGCGAAAACTTCGTCATATTCTTGACACTGTTCGTGCTCTCCTTCTCTCTGCAAAAATTCCCTCTCCATTTTGGGGTGAAGCTGCCTTGAATGCAATTTATGCTATCAATCGTTTACCAAGTCCTGTTATCCAAAATAAAACTCCATACGAGCGACTCTTTATGAAATCTCCAGACTATCATCACCTCCGCTCTTTTGGTACTGCTTGTTTTGTTCTTCTTCAACCACACGAACACAATAAACTCGAGCCTCGATCTCGCCTTTGTTGTTTTCTTGGTTATGGAGAAACTCAAAAGGGCTATCGGTGTTATGATCCTATCTCTCATCGTCTTCGTGTCTCTCGTCATGTTGTCTTTTGGGAACATCGTCTTTTTGTTGAACTCTCACATTTTCGTCCTTCTTTAAGTGCCTCACCCGAGTTAGATATATCTTTGGACGAGTCTCCTTCTCCTATCGACTTGTTTGAAAATACTTCTACTCCTCGCTCCAGCCCAACCCTAAATGAACAGGTGGAAAATGAACAGGTCGCACACGAACTGCCCAGTTCTGAACATGAGTCCCTTGCTCCTGCTCCGCTTGAGGATCCTACAGACCATCTACCGCCTCGCCATTCAAATAGGGTAAGATCTATTCCTTCTCATCTACTTGATTATCATTGTTACACTACTCTTGCCACTTTGCACGAACCTAACTCCTATCATGAGGCTTCCACCGACCCTTTATGGCAGAATGCCATGAGAGAGGAACTTGATGCATTATCTAAAAACCATACTTGGGATCTTGTTACTCTCCCTCCGGGACAGTCTGTTGTTGGGTGTAAGTGGATCTACAAGATCAAGACTCGCTCTGATGGATCCATTGAGCGATATAAGGCTCGTCTTGTTGCAAAGGGTTTTACTCAAGAGTATGGAATCGATTATGAGGAGACTTTTGCTCCAGTTGCTCGAATCTCCTCAGTTCGCGCTCTCTTGGCCGTTGCCGCTGCTAGTCAGTGGGATCTATTTCAGATGGATGTTAAAAATGCATTCTTAAATGGAGAACTAGCTGAAGACGTCTATATGCAACCTCCGCCAGGACTATCTGTTGATTCAGACAAGGTCTGTCATCTTCGTCGTGCTCTTTACGGTCTTAAACAAGCCCCTCGAGCTTGGTTTGCCAAATTCAGCTCCACTATATCTCATTTGGGTTACTCTGCCAGTTGTTATGATTCTGCCTTATTTGTTCGTCGCACTGACAAAGGCTCCATCTTCCTCCTCTTATATGTGGATGATATGATCATAACTGGTGACGATCCTAGTGGAATTCAAGAATTGAAGGATTTTCTGAGTCAACAGTTTGAAATGAAAGATCTCGGTCACCTCAGCTACTTCTTGGGACTTGAGATTACTCACTCCAAAGATGGTCTTTACATTACTCAGGCCAAATATGCATCTGATCTCTTATCTCAAGCCGGACTCACTGATAGCAAGATCATTGACACTCCAGTTGAACTAAATACTCACTTGACTCCCTCAGGGGGGACACTGTTGTCAAATCCGTCACTTTATAGGCGTTTGGTGGGCAGTCTAGTCTATCTTACTGTCACTCGTCCTGATATCTCATATGCGGTTCATCAAGTGAGTCAATATCTATCAGCTCCAAGATCGCTACACTATACTGCCGTTCTACGCATCCTTCGTTATCTAAAGGGTACTCTTTTTCATGGCCTTTTCTATTCTGCTGAGTCGCCTCTAGTTCTTCGAGCATTCTCCGACAGTGATTGGGCTGGAGATCCCACTGATCGCAGGTCAACTACTGGTTATTGTTTTCTTCTTGGCACATCTCTAATATCTTGGAGAAGTAAGAAACAAACATTTGTTGCCCGATCCAGCACTGAAGCAGAATACCGTGCTCTTGCGGATACCACATCTGAGCTACTTTGGCTTCGATGGCTTATCAAGGACTTAGGAGTATCAACATCCTCTCCCATTCCTCTTCATTGTGACAATCAAAGTGCTATCCATATTAGTCACAATGATGTCTTTCATGAACGGACTAAACATATTGAGATAGACTGTCATTTTATCCGTTCACACATTATTCAAGGTGTTCTCAAGCTCTTCTCGGTCTCTTCCAAAGATCAACTTGCAGATATCTTCACAAAGCCTCATCCTAAGGGACGTCATCGTGATTTGATCTACAATCTCAAGTTGGTTTCTCACCCTCCTTGAGTTTGAGGGGGGCTGTTAATGTATATTCTTGTAGAATAATTAGGGATTTGATTTGATATGCTTTACATAAGTTAGGAGATTTGATTTCATTGTAATTAGTTATTTCCTTGTATATCTTTCTCTCTATGTGTATAAATAGTGCCTCCTATGGAGAAGAATAAACATCAAATTTTCCTCAATTCCATTAACACCTACATTGCTGCCTCGATCGATAGTGGTCCCGGTTGCTTGGGTTTGCGTTGCCCCGAGCCCAAATGCAAACCCTATCCAGGCCTGGAATTAATCGACTCGTTGGCTTCCGATTATAATAAAGGCAAATATTATAAGTATCTTCTCGGATCCTACGTGGAGGGTTGTTGGAATCTGAAGTGGTGCCCTGGCCCTGGATGCAATCTATGTTGGAAGGTGGGTTAAAAATATAAATAAAAGAACTATTAGTTTCTAGTGGAGAGGAGATGAACAACTCAACTCAATCAACACTTGTACTCTCAATTTTATTTCTTGTTCACTCAGCTCATTTTCTTCTTACTCCCAAAGTGATGGTGAACGCTCTTATTTATACAAGGGATAGGAGAATTCTAGACTAATATAATAAATATTATATTTGACCAAGACTTAAACTTTCTAAATACTCTAGAATATGACTAGACAAATACATTCATGTACATAAAATAGTTACGTACATGAACTTACAATTAACACAATTTAATTATTATTTTGACTCATTTATTCAAGTTTAATTTCCAACACTCCCCTTTAAACTTGATGCTCGCATTCCAAGACGATTCCTTAGCTTCTCGAAAATTTCTCTCCTTAGAGGCTTCGTAAAAATGTCGGTCAATTGATCATCGGACTTCACAAATTTTACTTGAACCTCTTTCTTTGCAATGCATTTCCCTTATGAAATGAAAACGAGTCTCGATGTGCTTACTTTGGTCATGAAATACCGGATTCTTTGCTAACGCAATTGCAGATTTGTTGTCGACATAAATGTCCGTTGATTCAACTTGGTTGAAACCAAGTTCCTTAAGCAAATTACGCAGCCACAAAGCATGGCAAACACTTGAAGTTGCAGCAACATATTCAGCTTTACAGGTCGATAATGTGACAATGGGCTGCTTTTTTTCCAGTGTGTGTTTTCTAGTGTAGTTTTTGTGTAATTCAACCCGAAAAAAACCCTCACACTACACAAAAAATACACATTTAAAAAAAACACGCACTACACCAAAACACACATTGAATAAAAATGCACTACACCGTGAAACCCACACTCGAAATTCAGGGTACTTCTTGTGTAAAACACAGACTACATAAAAAACGTACACAAGAACTACACTTAATTTCCAGTGTGTATTTCATGGTGTAGTGTATTTTATTTTGGTGTAGTGCGTGTTTTTTTTAAATGTGTGTTTTCGGTGTTGTGCGTGGTTTTTTTTTCGGGTGTTTATTTTCTATTGTAATTCTTGTGTATTTTTCTCAAATCAGTATTATTTTACCGACATATTTATTAATTTTCGTGTATGGTAGCATTATCGCACCCCTATAAAAAAATACATTTACTGCTTAATTTTACCCCGGAAACATAAAATCATTGTTCCGTCACTGGCCAATTGAACTAGTAATAAAATTTACGGGGCGTCATTATTATGCAGGTACGAAGAGGACGAGAGTTTGACGAATACGAGGAAAAACTGAAGAGGTACATGCATTACTACGAGAGATGGGCGGCCATCCACAAGTCGAGGGAAATCACAGCGGGCAACCTCAAGTGGGCGAAAGACGAGCGTATTTGTGTTGTAGCCGAAAACAACCAACAACTACCCGGAGATGGAGTGGAATTGGTGATCGAAGCCTTTGAGCTGATAATGGAAAGCAGGACCGCGTTGAAATGGAGCTACGCGTACGGCTATTACATGCCTTGGCGCGCCAATTCGGCAAAGTTGGCCTTTTTCTTGTTCTTGAAAGGGCAGGCCGAGCGCGTTCTCGAGACGCTTCACCGTTGTGCTGAGAGGGGGGTTGAAAAGTACTCGAAAACCGATTTTCATTTGTACGAATTTAGGGATTTTACAGATGAGCTGAGAGGCTTGACCGATTTGACGAGGAATCACTTTGGGGAGTTGGTTCGAGCGTTGGAGAATAATCTTTCCGAAGTTACTGAAGTTAAGAACCTGTCAAAAAACCACCAGCTCCTTCTAAGAGACGGACGCGCTGAACAAACCCTACGTTTTATATTTACGTTTATTCCGAATCTGCAAAACTTATTACTTATTGCCAATAGTATATATGCATTCTAACTTTTACCTGTGATGCACTCTTAGTACGGGAATATTTCGTAATTAAGTATTCTAGGACAAAAAATTTACTATAGGACAATAATTTTACTATATGAATATCATTTTTTCCGGCCCGGGAATTAATTACTGTTGAAGCATCACGCAGGGGAGTTGGAGCCTGCTATCTAACTAGTTAGAGTAAGCCTTTGTTAACTTCAGTTGTTAAATTATCAAAGTTGAACTACACTAATTAAGCTATATGATTCCTACAATTAAATTGATTATTAATTTTAATTCTTGTACAGATAATGAAATACAATTAAGCTAACTAAATTATGAACAATTAAGCTTTAAAGGATCTATTACAAAGTTCAAACATATGACTACAATCCTTTTTCTTTTTCTTTTCTTTTTTAATGAAGTCATTTGACAAATATACCTAGTTAGATGTTTCATTAGTTGAATAGCTCCTAAAATATTTGTTCTAAGATCTATAGTTATGAAGACCATAAATTTCTTTTGAATTTTACTATTATCGGGAATTTGCGAAAATTGGAAATTTATAACGGTGAGAACTGCAACTTGTCCATATAAAAAATATAAATGATAGATGAATTGTAAAAACACAATACATAACCAACATAACATAACCATGTCCTATGTAAGTACATCTTCTATCAAACGGAATCGGAAACTCCGAAATATAATCACACGAAACTCCGAAATATAATCACAGTACGAACTTCAAATAAAATCAATAGACTACGAAATATAATCACACGAAACTCCGAAATATAATCACACGACTTCAAATAAAATCAACGCATACCAAATATGGACAACGACAAGTCAATATATTCACCAACCTTCTTCGGGCTGTCTCACTACCTAAGAACTCGACTCCATATGCATGTCAGTTTCACGGAAAGATCGTTCTACAACGCTCTAACCCACTCCTCAAAGTAGTTCCTCGTGACATTTGTCAAATTCACAACCTTCCTCCGAAAACCCACAAAATCCTCCATATCGAAATCGTTGTTCACGTACATCTCAATATCCTTGTCAGCGCAATGGTGAAGCCTCTCAATATTAACCTCCGCCTGCTCTTGCAAGAACTCAAAAAACTCAATCTTGGTCACTTTCTTCGTCAAGGACAAGTAGTAACCGTACACGTAGCTCCACTTCAACATGCTCCTGCATTCGACAATCTGCTCCAACGCTTCAATCAAGAACCCGAACTTGACGTAATTGGAATATTCACCCCCCAACTTATCATCGAGCACCGTACGAAGATCCGACACGGCAGTTCGCATGCGCATATGATTCAAAACCCACCCTTCGTAGTGATGTCCGAATTTCGACAAATTTTTCCTCGCACGTGTAAATTTCTTATTGCATTCCTTCTTCTCGTTGCAACTAGCGTGGGTGTGGTTTTCCCACGGTTGTAGGCACAACCAGCAAAATTGTTGTCTGCACGGCTTTCGACAGATCATGTGATTGCAGCCCTGGTCCTTCTCGATGTTAATGCCGCAACCCGGACACGGCTTTGTGAAAGCCATAATCCACGTAGCGGTGTTAATATCCTCCTCCTCGGAACTACTCAGCTCGATCCACTCCGCCGCGGTCTTGCAGTCGACCGGGCGGTGGCACTCCTCCGCACAGTTCCAGCAGAACCTGTGAGAACAATCGCACGCCACGTCGTAGTTCTCCCGCACGCGCGTTTCGATCTGGACCGCGCGGTCGCATCGTGGGGCAGGGCACCACCTCGTGTTCCCGTGGCACTCCACGTAGGATCGGAGAAAGTATCTGTAGTACCTTTCTTTATCTTCATCTGAAGCTAACGAGTCAACTAGTTCCGGGCCCACACTGGATTTGCATCCGGGCTCGGGGCAACTCAAAGACAAGCATCCCGGCCCGTCGTTGATCGAGACCATTATGTAATACTTCCAGCAATTAGAACAGAAGGGATGTCCACATGGGCAAGACAGCATGTTCTCACCACTAATCTCTTCGAAGCAAATATTACAGAGGTTGTTGTCGTTGTCTGGTGGTAGTGGATTTAGCAATTCTTGTTGTGGGAATTGTAATTTTTCCTCGTCGGAGAACCACTTGTCGGAAACGGCGGAGATGCTCCAATTGTGGCGGCGCAAGAGGGTGCATGCTAGGGTTTTAGAAACGGAGAGAAGGCTGCTGACTTGGGAGATGTCGTTGTCTTGTAGCTGCCGGATTCTTTCTTCCGTGAGGATTGTGTAGTGCTTCTGGCGGCGGCGGCTACTGTTTCTGCCGCCGCCGTATTCCGCCAGTTCCTCCTCCTCCTCCACGCCGGAATCAGTTTCCTCCGCGGCCTCGCTGCCGGAATCATCAATTTCCTCCACATCATCGCCGTACGAATATTCGTCGTGGTAAGAATCTTCGTCGGAATCCATGGAAACTGCAAAATTGTCAAACAATTTGTGCCCTTAGTTTCTGAGAAAGAGAAGCTTGTATTTATGTGTTTTTTTTTTTTTATTAGTTGTACGTATTTATGTGTTTGAAATAAGAAGGAAGGAAGATTATATATAATAACCTAATAGAGTAGTAGAGTCCTTCCAGGACACAGTTACCTACTTTGATAAAAAAAGATATCAGGACTTACTATAAGGGGGCAATTATTTTAAATCTCAACTTTTGTTTACTTGAATACTACCAAGTTTAAAACCAAAATTGAGTACATATTTATCAGTTTTTTCTTACTTTAATACCAAAATATGAAGAAAAGTACAAAAACACCCTTTCATACAAAATATCAATTATATCAATTTTTTTTAGAAATTACCTATTCAAAAACCAAATAAAAAAAAAGAAAAAAAAAAAAACCATTTGTTGGAAAAAAAAAAAAAAAAAAAAACCTCCACCATTTCTTCTCCTCTCCAACTCTCATCGCCGCCGCCGCCGCGCCGCCGAACGCCACCGTACATGCTCGTAACTGCCGTGACAACCCAATTAAACCCTATCTTTTTCATCTTCTTAAATCCTCCAAAACATCTCCAAATTCAAAAAATCGAAAACTCACAAAACTTATAAAATGGAGTGATAAGACAATAATATGGTAGTATGTGTGGAAAGAGAAGCCATTAAGGTAAGTATCGATGTCTTTCTTTTTTGAGCTTCGAAGTCGATTTTGAAGTTTTTTTTTTAAACCCGTCGGCAATTTTCGACATATACAGGTCGATTTTTTGGTCAATTTTCGACACCAACGTGTCAAAAAAAAAAAAAACAAAAAAAACAAATTTCGACACATACCTGTCGAAAATTCTCCAAATTTCGATAGGTATGTGCCGAAAAACACTGTTGTAAAAAAAATAAAAATAAAATAATTTTTTTTTTTTTTTTACCAATAGTGTTTTTCGACACATACCTGTCGAAATTTGGACAAATTTCGACGTCCAAATTTCGACAGGTATGTGTCGAAATTTGTTTTTTTTTCGACACGTTGGTGTCGAAAATTGACCAAAAAATCAACCTGTATGTGTCGAAAATTGCCGGCGGGTTTCAAAAAAAAAACTTCAAAATCGACTTCGAAGCTCAAAAAAGACATCGATACTTACCTTAATGTGTTCTCCTTTCATATATACTACCATGTTATTGTCTTATAACTCAATTTTATACGTTTTGTGAGGTTTTAATTTCTTTAGTTTTGAGATTTTTTAGAAGGGTTTGTTGTGAGATTTTTTTGAAGGGTTTGTTGTGAGGAAGATTTTTTAGAAGGGTTTTTGGGGAGGGAGAAGAAGGAGGTGGAGGAGGTGAGGGGTTTGTGAGTAAGGAGGGAAATGGTTTTTTTGAGTTTTTGATTATTTGGTATTTAAGAAAGAAAAATAGTATTTGTAATATTTTTTTGGTTTTAATTTCATTAAGGGTATTAAAGTAATTTACAATTAATTATTTATCTTTTATTTTTTTGGTATTCAAGTAAGCAAAAGTTGGGATTTGAAATAGTGATCCCCTTACTATAATTTTAATTCAATAAAGGGGTTTTTGTGCGTAAGTCCCAACCAAGCATGTTTATTATTTTAGGTTTTTATCCACAGAAATCCGATTTTGACCACAAAAATTCAATTTTGATTTTTTTGGAGCATACTTTAATATGCTCTAATTTTATCATTAACTTAATTTTTTTGGAGCATACTTTAATATACTTTAATTTGACCACAAAGCTTGTATTTATGTGTAATTTTTTTTCTTTTCTTTTCTTCCGGATTTTTTTGCCAGTCTCTGGCGTTGACTTTGTTAAGTGTTTTTTTAAGTTTTTTTTTTTTTTGGTTTTTTTTTTTATGTCCGCCGCTAAACGTTGACCGTAATTGTGTTGTCACTGACAATAAATTAACTTAATTATACTGTGACAGTTAATTAACGTAATTGTACTGCCGTTGACAATACATTTATGTAATTGTGCTGCCGTTGACAGTAAATTAATGTAATATTATTATTTTTTATTTTTTGTTGTTTTTTTTTATTTTGTTTGATTTGTTGACAAGTCAACGTAATTATATTATTGTCGTTGACAGTAAAATAATTGTAAACACAATATACTGTCAACAACATCAATATTATTATTTTTTTGGGTTTTTTGTTTTGTTTGAGTTATTCACGGAATAACGTAATAATATTACTGTATATTATTGTATTACTGTAAACACAATAATATTACTGTGGTTGACTGTAATATTACTGTTGTTATAGTAATATTACTGTCAACCACATCAATATTATTATTTTGTTTCGATTTTTTGTTTGTTTGTGTTATTCATGAAGTAGCGTAATAATATTATTGTGTATTATTGTTATATTACTGTGGTTGACGGTAATATTACTGTTGTTATAGTAATATTACTGTCATTCACAGTAATATTAATTCTTGTGGTTTTTTATTATGTTTACTGTTGGGTGCTAAATACCAACACGCAAGTGTACGTATCGCAAACAAGTAGTAAAAGTGGACTCGTGAGAGTCGGATGTCGATCCCACAGGGAACACGCAAATTACCTAATCCTAAGGACCAAATCCTAACAATTATGATTGTTATCCAGCCTACGCAAGGTTGTCAAATTAATTAACTTAATAAATTAAACTAATTAAGAAAGCAGTTAAACACGAGAAAATATCAATATAAAACGGATATAGGATTTTATCTTCCCCTATGCGATAATTCTTCACCCAATTAATCTTCTATCATGCAAGTTACGATTCCCGATTATTAACCCAAGACACGAAATTACTCATAACCAGCTGTCGCGTGTATTATAAGTCTATTATTCTAAAAGATTCACTATATGTCAATGCAAACCTAGTATGAATAAAGCATTAAATAACAAGTCTCGTAAACGGCTACCTAAGGTATTATCTATATGTCTACGATAATACATGCAATTAACACACTCATCCGGTGAAAACTACTCGAAGGCTCTTCTATCCTTGTTCTAATTATTAAAACGATCTGTCAATCAATTCTAACAATAACAAATAGCAACATAAATTAGCTACGTTCATGCGCTAAATAAGATCAAAATAGAAGAAATAATCGAAGAATTAAACTTGCATAAAAGTAGAAAAATAGGTTCGAATTACCACATAGGGTTCCAATAAAATCCTAGAATAAAAACTTAGCTACTCATGTTTTCTACGAAAAGCATAATAAAAATATGAAAAACCATAAAAACTATATATGAATAAAAATAAAATGGGACAACTTGCATTTTTATTGCTACTCTTTTTAGGTTATCCTATGTAATTTGGGGTTGTCTAGGGTCCGAGAGGGTTGTACTTCTCGGACCATAAATTATTTTATCTTGTACGTAGAAATAATTAAATTTTAAATCTCAGCCATTGATTTATGTGTACGACATAGTACGATACTAGAGATTTATAATTTAAAGTACGAACCCAGTCAAAACACATCGTACCTCATCGTACTTTATGTAAATTACATAATTAACCTTCAAACTCAAAAAATATCTATTAAAGAGATATTAAATAATCATAACTAATTAACAAAACAAAATTAGACGAAAGATGAAATCAAAATCTCTATTCTTCCCCAGACATAAAATCTCTACCGATCGAGATTAAAGAATCCCTAATTTCTCCGTTGCTTCATCAACTAGCCGCCGGGACAGCGCTGGGGGTTAGTGTTGAGAAAATTGCGTTAGTAATTTTGTTCTTTTGATCTGTTCTAGTTTTTTCTTGCTCTCATTTTTTTCAATTTTTCTGTTTCTTATTGCAAGAATTGAGGATTTTTATTATCGATATTAGATACAAATTGCTTCTTTAGAAAGGCTCGCCTACTGTTATATCCAATCTTGGGTAACATGACAACTAACACTGAACAAGATGTAATGCTTGCTTATATGTGTAACCTCAAAATTAGAGTTGCAGTCAAAACAAGAATCAATACAAGAATCGAGGATCAGTTTTTTCGCCTTTGCATAGGGGCTCTCTGGCGCTAATGCTTCCTCCGCCACCATTCCCACCGTTGGTGGCAGTGTTGCTGAAATTGGTGGACTCGCCATTTCCATTAGCCTTTGAGGTTATTTGTTATATATATATATATATATATATCGGTATTGTATTTACGTTTTGTAATCAAGAATTTTATAATGTTCTTACTTTGACATCTAAATTTTTAATTGGGATTCCATGTGCTGTTGTATTTGATGTTTGTATTTGTTTAATATGCAGTTATCTTGCTGTAAGGTTGATCATTAGATGAGGGGTATGCTTGGTTCATCTGAGTGGGATACTAGTTCTTTAGGACCACGGCTCTGTTTAAATTAAAGTGTCATTCCAAATTTTTATTTGATTCTTAGATACTTTTAAGTTTTAATTCACCTTATTATTTATTTGAAAAGTTTTTGCAACAGATGCTGAGGTGCAGAAATGTAATTATAGGATTCAGTCTCATGAGGATGCAAACAGTACTGGTGTATATGCTCCAGGGAAGAATTCAAAAGCATATATCGACGTATTGATGAAGTGAGCCTTTACTCTACGCTCATTTTTTGCTATATCATTTCCATTAGCTTCATTCCCAACAATGGTTCGTTTGGCATGTTTGTATCAATCAAATGTATTTAGTTAAACTACAAAATATTTATCTGCGATTTCAATTTTTGAGATTAAAAGAACACTTCACATTTTGAGAGCCAATTTATTAAGTCGAGCTTGTAAATTGACATCTAAACTTGTGCAGATTTGAACTGAGATTGGAGAAGTAGATCCAAAGAGGCCACAAATATTGTTTAGAGAGTGTGTGGACTGGTGCCCCTTCTCCCTGGTGCATCTTATGTCAATTTTTGTACCTTTGCTCGTATTTGACTATGCGAAAGGAGCACTCTGTAAACCGCTCTCGTCAGAGCTATTGCATATTCTGTTGCCTTTGGCATGGCCGAAGTTTGTACAAGGATGATTTTATTTTATATTTATTTTAATTCTTTCACTATGATTGTTGTGCATGGCCACACTATTTACAGATTTTCGTCTATTCTTCCATGTTTTCCTATTTCACAGTTTACTATTTCATATGTATATGTGTGTAAAACTTGGGCTGCTTAGGTTTTTTTTTTTTTTTTTTTTTTTTTTTTCGTCTCTATTGCGTATATCTAATTTTAATAATTTCAACATAAATACCTTATGAGCAATTACATAAAAGATGCACGAACAACAAATCTCGATTTCAGCCATTACAACAACAAACTACATGTGAATCTAAAATTAGAACATCTGATACAAAAAATAAGAGCCCAAAATTGATTGCTAACATGCTTCTCAAATCTCCAGTCCACCAAATGTTTATTGTTCTGCACTAACTTCGTAAACTTATGATATTAAGTATAACAAAATTCATTGCAATGACATGTTCTTCTAGACTAACAAAATGTTCAGAAGTAATTCAAACAACAGAACAGCCAAAACAACTCTTATTTATTTATTTATTTATTTTAATATTACAATAAATAAATAAAAGAAAAGGTTGTCCAATAACATATAGTGATTTTCTATCAAAAAAAAAAATAACATATAGTGATTTAACTAAAAAAAATCAGCAACAGAAATTTACAACACTTGATAAAACAATGGAAATACTTGACAGTGGCTACAAAATGTCGTCGAACCACAAAGTGATGTAGATTATCAAGTGTCTTTGCTCGAATACAATAAAGAAGTTCCTGAGGAAAGATCCGGTGCACTTTCCACGCTAGATCGAGTGACTGGAGGATGTTGCGGGTGCTATAGGCCCCTTAGCGCAACGAATTTCCTTTCAAAAATTTATTGAGGAACTCGTTGCATACTTCAATTAGTAATGCCAATGGCATAGTTCGCATAACAATTAATGTAAAACGAATTAAACAACGAGCATGAAATATAGAAAATGCACAAAAATCTGGTTGTTTTCAACACAAAACAAATTTTAGAATGCTCAAAAATATTGTTAAGAACACAAAATAACCATTAAGACATGCACTAGAGGAGAAATTGCTCTGTAACTCAACATCATAAGGTCCAGAAACATATAAGTTGCTCTAATGTGGGGGTTTCACATTTTCTTTTTCAGTATTTAATAGAGAAACTTTTAGTCATAGAGAAATTTCATCAAACACCTTGACTGTGATACCCACGATTGGATTTTTCTTTTTTGATATGCATATACAAGAACAGATTCACATACTTTCTCTACAAGGAACCCAGAACATCGAACGCCGAAAAGAATCACACGATGAATTCCTGCCCCAGAGAAGTTTGCTAGAAAGGGATTCAACGATCGATGATGAACTTTCTTAAAAGAAATTGATGATAATTTTTTTTTTGTTTTATGGAGAAAGAACGATTGATGATGATGAATAAATGATGAGAACAATGGAATTAGGTTTAAAGTTTTACAAGAAGTCTAATTAAATTTGACGTAATAGTGTTTTTCTTCATTTAATATGATTTTAAATTTGTTGATTTGTAATTAAGGTTTAGATTATTAATTTTCCAATTAAATTTTGTTTTAATTAAGGGGGCTTTTTCGTAATTTTACTTATATACCAGGGTTCGTACTTTTTTTTGTTGGATACGTACTTATATGATGTGGCAATTTTTTATTGGTTAATTATGGTCCGAGAAGTACAACCCTCTCGGACCCTAGACAACCCCATGTAATTTAGTTGCTATATAACTTGGTTCTGCACAACATCTCTTCATTTAAAAAGTTATACTTGAACTAACACAATCTTTGTGCATTATGCGAATGAAAATACTGCACGGCCTTTAATACAGTACAAAAATATCATTTCCCTCGAGTCAACTTTTTATTTGTTATAAAAAAGGTCAACCTTGTAGATCGACCGATCTCCAAAAACTATCGGTTTGTATTTTGAAGCTAAGCTTTCAGCATAAATAAAAGAAAAGTGATAAGTAGTCGAACAAGTTGCTTGTTATTGTAGTACGTGAGCTAGGTCATGTTTTCTCATCTTTTTTTTCTTTTACAGAACACTATTGTTGACGAACGTGGCTCTTTTGCCGTGAGCAGCCCGTTTCCGGGCCCACTTTTACAAATACTTAAATCAATAAGAAAGGTGGGAATTTGGTAAAACATTTTTCTTGATTTTTGTTTGCACCATAAAAGTCCAAAGATATTAATTGCTTTATATCATGCAGCTGCCAGCTAGGGTTGCTCTTGTTGGTGATGTCGTGCGCCTCGAAGATGAAAAGGTATATAATTGTTTGATAAATAACAGTTTATAATATTGTTGTCGCTATATCGAAACTTTTTCGTCTTGATGCTGATATGTTAGATTAATTGGCAATATGAACTCTAAACTTTCACCGAGCACTATTTTTTTTTATCAACATTAGTACTACTTGCAATCTGCTTATGCTAATGCATATTTTTTTGTGGTATCAGAATATCGTTAGTATGGTTTAGAAAATCGACTGATTTAAAATTATTAAAGTACTGATTCTGCAATGTAACATATTGCACGAGAAAAGAAGTTTCCATAGTAAATATCGAGTCACAAAAAAATATTCTTACAAGCTTATAACTGTTCTTTCTTATCCTTGTCACAGGCTAACTCAGCGGCTGAAAGCCTTAGGGAAACTGTATTAGCATACCAGAGAGAGCTGTCAATGAGTCGAGCTATTCCGTTTCTGGAATATTGAGTTCGCCCGAAGTCAATTCCACTTCTCGGATTGAAAATCTCCGGGACTTATGCCAAGGCAACGATCAGTACTCTGTGTACAGGTTCAATATAAGGTTAGAATCTTCAGAAAAACCTTTTACTATGTATTTTTAAATGGCATTGTGAGTGAACTCATGTAAAGATAATTCTTAAATTATTACTGTGTGAGCTAAGTGTTCGAGCAATTTCGTTGTACAACCCGACATTAATTTGCTGGCAATTGATGCACTTTAAACTATGCAGTTCGTGCATGTATATTGATGCCAAGGGCGGAACTCATGAAGTAAATCTCGAGGATATGGAAAAGTCTAAGGCGGATCCTTTATGTAAGACCTATTTTCTTTTGTAATAAAGATGATGGTCTTATCTCATAACATGAGCTTATTACATGATCTAAACTAGATTCTGACTTAACATCTTTACACTTTGGTGTGTGTGTAGCTCCATTTTGATGAGTCTGATTGATGGAATTAATCGAAGTGAAACGAGGCGTCGAGCTCTAGTTCTTTTCTGCATTGCTTTCCTAAATGATAATGCAAAGGTATTACCTCACTTGCCTCATGTTGATAAACGGCCAAGTAGTAAAGATTATTACTTATGTGCGTTTATTTTTTAGTTCCAATTTTATAACCTTTTGAGTTTGATCTTAATAGCAAATTAATTCGTACAGCTTCAAGCTTAGTATAGTATTAGTAACCAACAAATTTCGGGTGCCGCCGTAGTGCCCATACAATTCTTAAATTATTACATTTTTATAATCTGTGTATCTGTTTTCTGTCTGAACTACGAAATCAATAGGTTTTAGAAATGGAATATGAAATCAAGCCCTCAAGAGTATATCGCGTTCTGCTGGTATATATGAGTTTGACCAGAAACTATGAAAGAGTTGTTTTTTAACAAATATCATACACGAGAAGACTGAAGTCTTCTCGTGAAGAAGGTATGACTTGATTCATGCAGTTATTTACATTTTTTAGAACTTACTCTAAAAATGCATAATCAAGTGAATTGAATTTTGTATGTATTAAGTAACCTTGAAATGATATTTCGATCTTATTAGGTATAGTTGGAATATGGGATTGATATTTGCTTTTTAATATACGGTGTTGACGTTTCAAAATACATTCATTGATCAAAAGAAAATTGTGATATTTAAGTATGAGAATATAGGTATACATATATAGTCGGTTCATTTTTTCGCCTACGGTTGTTCAGCCGCTTAGCTATGTGATACGACCACTGTCTACAACTCTACGTGTATTTAATCTTTTTTTTTCATGTTAATTTTAAGCCTCTTTAATACGTTTATGTGGATTGAATTAGTTTGAATTGACTTAGATTGTACTAATTTTTTATTAACAAATCAATTAATTAGTTTATGCAATGTCCTGTACCTTGTATTAGATCATTACATTTATCTCATGTAAACGATCAAGATGTCAATGATATTCACAAACTTTTTCTAGCTCATTCGGCACTTGGTTTCCTAAATGCCCGCCTTAAGAACAGAAAAACAAGTTCGTCAAATACCCAAACTGGGCGTTAACTTCCCTAATTCACACCCAACGTGGGCTTGAAACACTACAAGAAAAACAAGTTTTAACAACATTATTTTAACAACACGCACACAAGATGTGTTGTCAATGTACATAATTAACAACATTCTTGGTAGGCATCTTGTTGTTAATAGCAAATCAAAGTAATTTACAGCACGCCGCTCTTGCAGCTTGTTAAAACAACTTACAACAAGACAAAATTCGTGTTGTAGAAAAAATATTCAATTTTCTAAATTTTATTAGATACGACAAGATGCGCCGCGACTTGTCGTTTCTTTTGTTCATTATATTGAAAAGACGGGCTCCTTAGGTCAAGAGTTCGAAACTCTCTACCCCCAATTGTAGGTTATTCCTTAAAAAAAAAAAAACGGCCCACGACTCTAATCTTCAAATAGGTCGTGCCCCTACAAATCGATCTTACGATTCGTCAATTTTCTTCTTTTCCTTTCTCTGGAGAAGGGTTTTCAATTGAACAGAAGGGGTTTCATCTCCCCATTGAAGAAGAAGAAGAACACGTTACCCATAAGGCGTTTCATCTCGCCATTGAAGAAGAAGAACACGGTACTTTTTTTTCCCCTTCCAATCGTCAATTTTACTTGTCTAAAAACCCTAACGTGGGGATTTTTCTTCTTCTTCAAACATTAATTGAATATCAATCTCTTGAATCTCGTTCTTTTGTATGGATATATGTTTTAGGATTACTGATACTCCATGGAATTTATTTTTAAAGGTTCATCAATTTCCCTCTTTTTTCTATGACATTATAAGATTTTCAATTGAAGACAAGGCACTTCATCTTTCCTTGGGAAGAAGAATAACACGGTAATTTTATCTTCCCCTCTCCCAATTGTTAATTTTATTTTTGTAAGAACCCTAACTTGGGGGATTTTTTTATTCTTCTTAAAATTATAGTAAGTATCAATCTCATATATATCTCTTCTTTTTGTGAACTGTGGATATATGATTTAAGACTAGTGATATATTCCATGGAATTTATTTTTACTAATTCACTATTTTTTTTATTGGTCTCGGTACCTCTTTGATGAGGTAAATATAATCTTCCCAATTTCTTGAATATATATTTTGATGTTTTATACGCTAGTATATCTATTTCGTGAATTTGTTATATGACTGATAAACATTTTTCCTACTGAATTATTTGCTAACACATATTCATAGAGAATTAGCCAACTAAACAAATAGATGTTGTTAAATCTGAAACAATTAGCTCGTTCAGTTCTTTTTACATATTATGCAACACAAAAAGTGGAACCACTGTAAATTTACATTATGAAGTTGTGACGCAGTAGAAAGGAGGAATGAGGTGCACCAGTGTTTATGTTCATTTTAGTAGATTTTTTTTCCTCATAATCGACAATTTCGTAGTTTAATCATTCTTGAGTATATGGCTTACGTGATTCTGGTTTTGTTAGTAGAGTTGATGTCGAATTCGAAAATTACTACTTCAGTTATAGCAATGGGGTAAGTATTATAGTACATAAACTTTTGGTCTTCATCAAACATAATTTTGCTCATCAATCTAAAAATCTTATAATCATTTATTTCTGAAATTGTGTATGCAGGTGCGAACAGAGAGACCATCTCTTACATCATTGCTTATGGTCTAAGTGTTGCAGCTAGGCGAAAACACAAGATAAGAACTTCTCTTTGTCTCTCTCTCTTGTTTGTGGATTCCTTTACTTATTAATTTTATTTTTCTTTCAATACTAGGGTCTTGAACAAGTTAGCAAAAAATCCAAAGATTTTTATTTATGACATGGAGGTTGGCATAGATGTCATGTGTTAGATAGAGAGGTTGGCATCAATGTCCTGTACAAGGGCTCTTAATCAAACAAAATGTACGTTTGTTTTCTTGTTCTTTGATTTTTTTTGTTCGTTTGAGGAAGGCTTGACACTAGTGTAGATGAGTTTATTACTGGTGAGAATGATGTAGAATTTATTATAATGTATAATTATTTTAATGAAATGATATTTTTTCTATTTTTATGGATACAATTATTATTTAAATTATTGTATTTCAAATATTTTTTTTTCTTTTTTTTTGTGAAAATAAGTAAAAACTACAACATGCATATAATGATGTTAAAACTCTATTACAAGAAGCACAGGTGTGTGGTGGTAATACGTACAAGCCACAACGTGCGTGCGAATCTTGTAAATGCTATAGCGCAACATATGGTGCATCTTGTTGAAATGCAGTTCACCACTTACATCGCACGTTGTTATCATCCGTCATTTTTAACAACATGTTGGTCCACCACGTGCGTCTGTACGTTGTCGAAATGGTTAGACAACATGCATCGTGTGTTGTCAAAAGGACTTTTTCTTGTAGTGAAATTTAAGTCTCTACGGTCAAATTTGAGCGGAATCCAATTTCACGACCAAGTTGGGCGTGGATAATTTCATGCCCAATTTAGGTGTGAACACTTGGGTGTGGGATTGCATTCTCCACGCAAAAATCATGGGCGTGGGCTGACGAAATTTCAAAAAAAATTAGGTGTCGGCAACCCGAAATTTCAAAAGCCAAATCCCAAAAATTATTTAGACTTTCAAATGCATTTCAATTTGCGGCCTAGACGATTCTATAGTTGAGGTCATAATGTTGCCGGTGTCGACGATGTTGATGCTGACGGAGGATGTGTTGGCCCGCCTCCAACTCTCTCGACTACTACTCCCTCAACTGCTACTCGTGGATGACGGTTGTCTAGTCCAACACTCGGTGATCCTACTGATATTGAGTTGATTCCAATTTTGGTAGCACGTTTAGGGCATATAGGAGGAAAACTAGTTGTCTTATAAATTTTATTTCATATCTTAATTTTTTAAATGTAATGGTATAACTTAATTATTCATGTTGCGTATCATGTACAGGAGCCTCGTATTTCGGCTCGTCTAAATCAGCGGGGCCCTATTGACCAAAGTGTGGGTAGCTATGTGCCCACACTTCACGTATGTCATTTGGAGAGCTGATCTCACCCTCCATAATGTACAATAGTACAGGTTCCGAGTTGGTGGGGCACGACCCTACATTACGGCATATCGAAATACTCAGGTAGAGAGTGTTGCGAGGATCTTCGATACATGTATTATATAGAAAGATGACTTGTAGTTCAATAACGACAGGCATTCGATTTTAGGACATCTCAAGACTCTTGTGAGATGATTCTGAGTTTTAATCAGAATATAAGCACTAGTACACATCATTTATCTCACTGGAGAGTCGTTGTCCGTTGATAAGAGCTCATAAGATAAAAGTCGACTTGCAGCTTACTAATAGACGATATTCATAAAATTTGTGATTATTTTTGGAGATTCGGTATCGGTACATTGGCGTTTTTGTACAGACATTTGAGCATGGCTTCGTGAGCTAAGGCAAAGTAAATTGGTTGTTTAACGTTGTTGGAGGCAATGTTATTTATGCTGCTAATCTTTCTTTTTTTTTTTTTTTTTTTTTTTTTTTTTTTTTTCAGTCTCTCAATTAAGCCCATCCCCATGTCTTTAATCTAAAATACCCTCAATAATATAATTCTTATCAATTCCACCAATTATACTCTAACTTCCTTAATATTACACATTGACCCCGAATTTAAACAAATATATGACATTAACCCCCAAAACTTTTTTTTTTCAGAAAATAATTTTTTTTCTGAAATGTTTTTTTTTCGGCCAGATTCCGGCGTTGATTTTTTTTTTTTTTTAACTTTTTTTTCTCCTGAAATTTTTTTCCGGGCGGTCAACCACCATTAACCGCCGGTCTCCGGCGTTGACTTTTTTTTTTTGAATTATTTTTCTTAGAAAAAAATTATTTTAATTAATATTACTGTCTTGGCTAGTAAATTACTGTCTCAGACAGTAATATTACTGTTTGGGACAGTAATATTATGAATATTATTTTTCCGAACAATAATATTATTAATATTATTGTCTAAGACAGTTAAATTATTGTTGGAGACAGTAATTTAACATCCAATGCAGTAATATTAATTAAAATAATTTTTTTAAGAAAAAAAAAATAAGTCACTTAACTGTTAAATTATTGTCTCCGACAGTTAAATAACTGCCGGAGACAGTAATTTAGCAACGAATACAGTATTATTAATTAAAAATATTTTTTTTAAGCATAAAAAAGTCAATTAACAGTTAAATTACTGTTTTCGACAGTTAAATAACTGCTGGAGACAGTAATTTAGCAACGAATACAGTATATTAATTAAAATATTTTTGAAAAAAAAAAAAAGAGTCAATTAACAGTTAAATTACTGTCTCCGACAGTTAAATAACTGCCGGAGACAGTAATTTAGCAGCCAAGACAGTAATATTAATTAAATTTTTTTTTTAAGATAAACAAAATTATTTAAAAAAAAAAAAAAAAGTCAACGCCGGAGACCCGGGGGTCAACGGCAGTTGACCGGCCCGAAAAAAATTGTATGTCTACGATAATACATGCAATCAACACACGCATTCGGTGAAAAACTACTCGAAGGCTCTTCTATCCCTGTTCTAATTATTAAAACGATCTGTCAATCAATTCTAACAATAACAAATAGCAACATAAGTTAGCTACGCTCATGCACTAAATACAATCAAGATAGAAGAAATAATCGAAGAATTAAACTTGCATAAAAGTAGAAAAATAGGTTCGAGTTACCACATAGGGTTCCAATAAAATCCTAGAATAAAAACTTAGCTACTCATGTTCGTTACGAAAAGCATAATAAAAATACGAAAATTCATAAAAATCAGAAAAGAAAAGGAAAAGGAAAACTAGGATGAAGAATCGTCAAGTCTTCGTCTTCGTTCTCTTCCTCCTCGATTGCTTGTAGAAAAGATAAAAAACTAAAAACTAATAATAACGATAAAAGGTAAAAGATCCTTCTAATTGTGTGCTTTTGGCCTTTAAATAGGGTGCAAAACTATAATAGGGCGGGTTTCCTTGTGTAATTAAACTTCCTTAACTGCGCCTTCACGTCCACCCGGACGGCCGTGTGAGATTTTGAACTAAAATCCGCACGGCCGTGCGGTCTTTTAATTCTCCAGAATTCTGCTTTTTTCACTTTTGGCCCACTTTTTCTCCGAAATTGCAGTTTTCACCCCAAGAGTTGCCAATTCTTCAATTTGCACCTAAAATACAAATAATAACCAAATTAAGCACCAATTATCGTAAAAACACATCAAAAGCTCCAATTAAAAGGTACAATTAAGTGTATAAATATACACTTAACACACCCCCAAACTTGAACTTTTGCTTGTCCTCAAGTAAAATCAAATTAAGAACACAAACCATGACAATACATCTCATTACATAGGTCGATTGGTCAACTTCGTGTTTTCAGAACTTGCAATTATGATGATAATTCCTAGGTATTCGCAAGCTTAACATTCAACGGTACTTAGTCACTCACTATTACCAAAAACCACAAATCATACAATTGCTTCAAGTATCCAATATTTGCAAGTTAAAGAAAGAAAGAATTTATACTTACATGCATATATTTGACTCCAAATACTCACCAAATTATTTTACTCAACTAATATTGAACAATAAGCTATTGGGATCATTGGGACTTTGTGGCTTTCAATTGTTAGGCTCTTTGGTCCGAGGTAGGTAATATGGGAATGTGTGGCTAATTTTCTTGAATTGAGGTGATTACGCCAAAATTTGAAAGCTAGGCGTTTGAAACAATAAATTCACCTCTAGGGACTTTAATAAACTCGACTCTCCAAAATTCACACGTCAACACTTTTGCCTTGAGGCAATGGATCGAGTTTTCAACACAATTCAACCACTAGTCCTTATTTCTCCCTTCTAATCTATTCTTCTTCTTCTTTTTCTTTTCTCTTTTTTTTTTTTTTTTTTTTTTTCGAATCGAATTTAGATATATATATATATATATATATAAAGATGCACGTATATATATATATCTATTTTTTTTTTTTCGAAGAAGAAGAAAGATCTAATAAAACATTTCGACCGAACACCAAGGGATAATTATTCAAAAATCTCCACTTTTCCACCTTCTACATATTGGCTAAAAGAAAGAACACCTTTTTTCTCCGAGGCTCAAATCAAGGTTCTAAGGATAAAAATTTAAAGGTAGGCTTGAAAGGCTCAAACGGTTCAAAGAATGCCCAAATCATATCCCAAATCACTTACTACCCAACTCTTCGTTTCATAAATGTCCTAAGGTGAGATTTAAAACCGAACAAAGCATGATTGAGCACAAATAAATTCCAAATTTAAAATGCAAAACATTCAACCAAAGCAATGCACAAGGTATGATTCCTAGCAATAATTCACTTCTACGTTCCGTTGAATCGAAAGCTAAACAAATATCTACTCCTTAAAGCATAAAACAAGTAATCTCATCATCAAACATTGACCATCTCCCATCATCATAATTCATTGATGCATCAAACCAATTTTTTTTTTTTTTTTTTTTTTTTCAAAGCAAATAAAAAAAAACGGAAAAATTAAAACACGCAAAAGAAGCATGCAAACTAAAAAAAAATTAAAACACAAATAAAGCGCACATAAACGAAAACAAGTAATTAACCACCCCCAAACTTAAAATTCACATTGCCCTCAATGTGATTCGCCCGGAGTTTAAGGATAGAAAACACCTGTTTAAGCGTCGGGACCATCGTCGGGTTTCTCACCAACTCCACCATGTGCATGAGCATTATCCTCCTCGTCATCCTCCAATAGCTCGGGTACCGGCTCAATAATCGGTGCGGGAAAAATCGTCGAACACCTTGTGGGCGTTCTTGGTGGAATGGGTTTTTCGAGAAAATTTCACCGTTCTTGAATCTCCCTGCGCAAATCAACAACAAACCCCCTTGATTACGTATTATATGTGTTTAGTTGGTAAAATTTCGGTGAAATTTGTCAAAGAAAAGGGAAAATTTCGAAAATGGAAGGCGAGGGTTCGTAGTGGGGGAGAGAGGGGATTTGAAATTATGGAAATTGCTTTTTTTTTTTTTTTTTTTTTTTTCCCCGCACGGCCGTGCGAAAGTATGGCCTAAAATCCGCACGGCCGTGCCATTTGGTGAATTTGGGCAGTAGCCCTTCTTAATTTAGGACGGCCGTGCGAAATTATGGCCTAAAATCCGCACGGCCGTGCCATTTGGTGAATTTGGGCAGTAGCTTCCCCGAAATCTCACACGGCCGTGTGAGATTTCTGCCTCTTTCTTGCACGGCCGTGTGAATAATTGCAATTGGGTCCCTGAAAAATAAAAACTTCTAATTAGTACCCATAAACTTTTTTTTTTTTTTTTTTTTTTTTTTTTTTTTTTTTTTTGAAAAATAAAATAAAATGAAAGCAAAACTAAAAATTTAAAATAACATAAAATAAATAAAAAAAAAAAAACGAAAGCTCGGGTTGCCTCCCGAGAAGCGCTAAGTTTACAGTCTTCAGCCGGACTTTGTCTGCTTCTTTGTTCAAGCTAACGTGACCGAAGTCACTTGGCGATTGAATTCCTCTCCCCAATAATGCTCGTTTGGTTCTTTAGGTGGCCACATCCACCTTGCACGTTCGTCATTGTTATCACCCCAACTTTTTTGACTGTCTCTCGGCGGAGTTGAAATTGAGCTCGTACAATAAACTTGCTCCGTCCGACTATCTTTTCCGCCACCATCTCCTGCACTCAAAGATCCTTTCCCATGGTCTAAGATCAAAACGTCAAAATCGTCATGATTTGTAAAATCCACAAGATCAATAGCATAACAATCATCATTATCACATGGATTTTTATTAGCGCTAAAAACGTTAAAAGTGACCGTTTGATCATGCACCGTCATTGTAAGATCACCACTAGCACAATCAATCAGAGTTTTCGACGTGGCTAAAAACGGTCTACCAAAAATAAGAGGTATCTCCCTATCTTCATCTATATCAAGTATAACGAAATCAACAGGGAAGATAAATTTGTTCACTTTTACTAGCACATTCTCTAACATACCTTTTGGGTAAACTAAAGACCTATCGGCTAATTGAAGGGTTATAGCCGTTGGTTCAATCTCACCTAACCCAAGATTTTTGTAAATGGAATAAGGCATAAGATTAATGCTAGCACCTAAATCAAGGAGTGACCTAAAATTTTTACCTCCAATAGTGCAAGGGATAGTGAACTTACCTGGATCGCCGAGTTTTTGTGGAAGGGGTCGTACAAGAATTTCACTGCATTGCTCCGTGAGTTGGATGATCTCGTTCCCTTGAAATTTATTCCTTTTTGTCAAGAGCTCCTTGAGGAATTTCACCCACTTTGGCATTTTTTGAATGGCTTCGATAAACGGAATGTTGATGTGGATTTCCTTCAGCTTGTCCAAGAATCCTTGGTGTTCGGCATCGAGTTTCTTCTTTTGAAGCTTTTGAGGATATGGGACTTGAGGGACTCGTGGGATCACTGTGGGAGATGGCGGTTCCTTGCGAGTTGCTTCTTTTTCTCCAATCACACTCGGCTCCTCGATTACCGTGTTTTGCTTCACCTTTCGTGGGGCTTCCTCCAACTGTCTCCCATTCCTTAAACTCACAGCGTTGCACTGCTCGACGTTGTTCTTCCGAGGATCTTCTGTATTTGACGGCAGTGCTCCCGATGGTCTCGCTGTTAGTTGGGTTGCAAGTTGACCCATCTGTGTTTCTAAATTGCGGATGGAGGCTTGGGTGGTTGTCATAAACTGCGCCAAGATGTTTGCGAGATCTACACCTTGAGGTTGAGCTTGAGGCGGATTTTGGAATCCGGGAGCTGGTCGTGAATGATTTGGCGGTTGACCTTGAGGTGTTGCTTGCCTTTGTCCTTGCTGAGTTCCTCCCCACCCAAAGTTAGGGTGATCATTCCATCCCGGATTATATGTGTTGGAGTACGGGTTTCTCTGTTGTCGGTTAGTGTCATGCACATAATTCAGAGACTCCGTTTCTTCTACGCGCTGGTCGGGAACTTGGACTGCGTGGACTTGCTGAGTCTGCAAAGCCGCTACTTGCTTCGATAACTTCTCCAATTGGGCCGTGATTGCAGTGACTCCGTCTAACTCCAAAATTCCTCCCGTCTTGATTGCTCCGCTATTCGACTGGTCCGATGCTCGCATGTATTTATTTCTAGCGATTCGCTCCAAGAGTTCGTATGCTTCGTCATAGGTCAAACTCATGAACATACCTCCAGCTGCAGAGTCGAGTACTGTCCTCGAGTTGTCTTGCAGTCCATCGTAAAATATTTGCAGTTGGCGCCACTCTTGTAGTCCGTGATTCGGGCACCTCCTTACTAGTTGTTTGAACCGCTCCCACGTCTCGAATAATGCTTCACCGGCTTCTTATATGAAGTTTTAAATTTCTCGTCGGATTCTCTCAGTTTTTGTTGGGGAGTTGTATGTGTTCATAAAGAGTTGCGCTAGCTGGGCCCACGACGAGATGGAGTGCGGTGCACGAGTTTGCAACCATTCTCGGGCTGCTCCTTGTAGGGAGTGCTTGAACAGGCGGAGTTGCAGTGCTTCGGGTGTTACTCCGTTCATCTTGTGCGAGTCACACGTTTCGAGAAAGTTGACCAGGTGAAGATGTGGATCTTCATGAGCCAGTCCGCTGAATAGACCATTGTTTTGGAGCATCGTGAGGAGTCCCGCTCGAATCTCGAAATTGTTGGCTTCAATGGGGGGCTGCTGGATGCTTGATTGGAACCCATTGAGTGTCGGAACGGTGTACTCGTGCAAGGCTCGTTGACGCGGTGGTGGATTAATTATCTGGCGTTGGTTTTGCTCGTTGACGATTTCTCTCGCCACATTAGGTGGTTGCCTTTGGTCACCTTCCCCACGATTATTCTCGTCTTCCATCGTTGCTGGAGTGTTTTGGGCTAACCGTAGATTTCTCCTGGCTTGCCTAAACGTTCGCTCAATTTCGGGATCAAGAGGTAGCAAGCTCGTGTCGTGTCCTCTTCGCATAAAGAGTACCTAAAAAAAATAAAAAAAAAATAATTAAATAAAAAAAAAAAAAATTGGCTGAAGTAAGAAAAATTGCTCAAATTTAATATTAGGATAAATAAATAATTTAGCCGTATTCCCCGGCAACGGCGCCAAAAACTTGTTGGGTGCTAAATACCCACACGCAAGTGCACGTATCGCAAACAAGTAGTAAAGTAGACTCGTGAGAGTCGGATGTCGATCCCACAGGGAATACGCAAATTATTTAATCCTAAGTACCAAATTTTAACAATTACGATTTTTATCCAGCCTACGCAAGTTTGTCAAATTAATTAACTAAATAAATTAAACTAACTAAGAAAGCAATTAATCACGAGAAAAAATCAATAATAAACGGATCTAGGATTTTATCTTCCCCCTATGCGATAATTCTTCACCCAATTAATCTCCTATTATGCAAGTTACAATTCCCGATTATTAACCCAAGACACGAAATTACTCATAACCAGCTGTCGCTGCGCTATAAACCTATTATTCATAAAAGATTCACTATATGTCTATGCAAACCTAGTATAAATAAAGCATTAAATAACAAGTCTCGACAACGGCTACCTAAGGTATTATCTGTATGTCTACGACAATACATGCAATCAACACACGCATTCGGTGAAAAACTACTCGAAGGCTCTTCTATCCCTGTTCTAATTATTAAAACGATATGTCAATCAATTCTAACAATAACAAATAGCAACATAAGTTAGCTACGCTCATGCACTAAATACGATCAAGATAGAAGAAATAATCGAAGAATTAAACTTGCATAAAAGTAGAAAAATAGGTTCGAGTTACCACATAGGGTTCCAATAAAATCCTAGAATAAAAACTTAGCTACTCATGTTCGTTACGAAAAGCATAATAAAAATACGAAAATTCATAAAAATCAGAAAAGAAAAGGAAAAGGAAAACTAGGATGAAGAATCGTCAAGTCTTCGTCTTCGTTCTCTTCCTCCTCGATTGCTTGTAGAAAAGATAAAAAACTAAAAACTAATAATAACGATAAAAGGTAAAAGATCCTTCTAATTGTGTGCTTTTGGCCTTTAAATAGGGTGCAAAACTATAATAGGGCGGGTTTCCTTATATATATATATATATATATATATATATATATATATATATATATATATATATATATATATATATAACAAACAGATTTATAAAAAAAAAAAAAAATAATAATAATTAATAAATCAGCGAAAATGATAAATGCAGGACCCTAAATGCTGAATGCAGTTTGGCTGAAAATTGCACATAAGGGTAGTATAGTACTTTCGCTTCCGCAGGGGATATGTCAAAGGATGATTTGGGCTTGGGTTTATCCCTAGTTTATTTGGTGGCTAGGGGGGTATGTAAAATAACCCCTTATAATAAATATTAAGGGAATGGACTTATTGGTGAAAGAGATATAACCCCTAAACCTAGAATAATAAATATACTTGGTCAGGGACCTATGCACAAAAACCCCAAAGTCTAAAATACAACCATAATATTTTTTTCTTAACTAAATTCTTTTTTGAATAACAAATATGACCCACATTATTTAGTTATTTATTTATTTATTTTATCCCTAATTTATTCTTAACTTAAACCCATAAACTCTAGAGTCATGTCTCTATCAAATTTATTTTCTTTTTTTTTTTCTTTCTGTATGTCTATCCCTCAAGACTCCACTCTAGTGTTGAGGGGGACGGCGGGATGGCTATGGCGCAAACGGCGGAGACGACAACAATAAAGGGATGGTTATGGAGGCAACAACTATGGGTGTGTTGTTGGGAATCAGGCACGTGTACGCAGCGGAATTTTTTTATATGAAATAAATAATTTAATTCACAAAATCACATGCTCGATTCGTATTAAACAATTAATTGCGTACCTTAATGCTCTTGAAGCGTGAGGGAAACTCTCGGCCCGCTCCATTTTCCCTTTGTAGGGTGACTTGGTCATTTTCCCTTTAAGGCAGGATTCACAAGTTTGTAATGATTTCACGTCGTCCAAAGTGAACAATCATTCACTAACAAAATCGTTCATCCTTCTTAAAGAGACATGACCTAATCTAGCGTGCCAAAGTTGTGCGGGGTTTTGATCTATCTCCTTACGTTTTGCTGATATAACATTAATAGGTATTTCACTTGGATTTAGTTCATATAAGTTGTTTAATAGTCGTCCCTATTTTCATTCTTTTGTATAATGCAAATCGAATTTCCAAAAACAAAAGTAAAACCTTCAATATCCAAAACAAGAATAGAAATAAGGTTTCTAATGAGAGACGGAACAAATAAACAATCGTTCAAAACAATAGGAAAACTAGAATCCAAAACATTTAAGTAAATAGTCTCAATGGCTTCAGCAGCAACTCTTGCTCCATTCCCATCCTTAGGTAGGTCTCACCCGCTCTAAGCTTTATACTTCTTGTCACAAGCTGCAAATCACTACATAGGTGTGATCCACAGCCCGTATCTAATACCCAAGAAGAAAAATTGACAGATAAATTTACGTCATGGAAATACGTACCCTTTTCAGAACGTTTCTGCTTTAGGTAAGCCTTGTAGTTGCGGTGCCAATGCCCTTTCTTTCCACAGTGATGACAAGCATCATCAGCCTGCTTGCTGACTTTCGCTTTAGAGCCCCCACTACCTTGACCTACTTCGAACTTGTTGTTTTGGAAGGGAACTATTTCATTTATTTTCTTTTGGGAAGAACTCTTCTTTCCAGAAGTAGCGGCAACGAGAACAAATTTCTCTTTCTTGACGGTGGACTCAAAACTGACTAACATGTTCACAACTCATCCAAGGGAGGGTCAAGTTTGTTCATGTAAAAGTTCACTATGAACGATTCATAGGAACTGAGAAGGGACAACATGATCAAATCCAACGAGAGCTCGACAAGGAGGGTGACGTCAAGGTTCACTAGCTTTTCAAGGAGAGTGATCATTTTGAGACAGTGCTCGTGGACCGAAGCCCCTTCGTGCAGTCTCACGGTGGTCAACTCCTTTGTAGCAGTGTACCTTGACGCCCTAATATTCTCATTATACATGCTATCGAGATGAGCCTTGATGTCGAAAGCATGTAAGTGAGACTCATATTTCCTCGCAAGCGTGGGCTCCATGGCAGCTATCATGTAGCATCTAGCATGAGTGTCGTCTTTCTTCCATGCTTCATGAGTTTCGTTTTCAGCATCGGTCGCAGTGTCGGGTATAGTGGCATGAAATCTCTCATTAAGGACATAGAGACGCCCCTCAACGGTTAGCACAAGTTTAAGACCACGTAACCAATCTAGGTAATTAGAGCCATTGAGTTTATTGTCGAGGATTGACATTGTGGGATTCTTAGACATGATTATCTGAGAGGTTCGTATTAAATGATTTTACAATTAAATAACTGGACTTTTTTTATTTAATTGTTCTCCCACTAATTTTATCGAGTTCCACTTCCCTCTAGTAGATAAACGAGAAAACCGACTTTTCTTTAATGGGGTTTGGATCCAATAGACAAATATAACCCGTAGTTAATCTAGCCCGATTATATTTGCCCAAAGGTAGATCACAATCAATATATCATATCCTTTATATGACCCTAAAATAATTTTCATCACACTTGATAATGACCTATGTTAATCTCGCGAATTCAAAATCTTCGTGTGTCAAGTCTAACCTACCAATCAAAGATGCTCATAGAACTTAATTATACAAAACTAACGCAGTCCCTAGTTAATCTAGCCGACCACGTTAATCCAGCATAACCTTGTCTATGGCAACCTTCATCATAATGTCAATTGAATTACAACTTACCTTACTATAGTACTCCCCGCTAACACGGCTTACTGCACTATTGCAAGGGGCTACACATAATTCAACCGTTGGCAGAAAGAAAAATTCTATAAATTGGTTTTTCTTTATAGCTTGAAATAATTCTTAATTAAATTAAGAATGAGGGATTTTTAGAAAAAAAAAATATCTCATTAGAAGGTTTGGATTGGTCAATGTGATTCCTATATCTATGTTATCTAAAGGTATGTGGAAACGCATATTGTCCTACGATGAACATTTGACCTAACTCTATAATTAATTAATTATCGGGTTTCAAAATAATTATAGGACCTCAACTAGCATAAATCAAACAAATAATGTTGAGCTACTAGTAATTAAGTTAAAGTATAACCAATATTATATGTGTGTTCTATTAATTAAGATCAATTTAACAATTTAAATTAATTAATCAATCTAACACCTATATACTAAAATAGATGATTGTTGAATCCATTATCTAATTGGGTTTAATTGAAATTAATTTTCCAAAAATTAAAATCAATTTGTTTAGGTCCAATTTTAGAAATCTGATTTTTTTTTTCAGTGAACCGGTTCGCCCGACCGCTCTGACCGGTTCAGACCAAAACGTCCGGTTCTGACCGGTCCAGCTAACCCAAATTAGTGGGTCGGGTCAGTCAGACCGAAAACCGGTGTGACCGACCCGAATCCACGTCGATTCAGTCAGTTGGATCGAATATAACCATCGAACCGCCCGATTTGACCGGTTCGATCCGAACAAATTAAAAACTGACAATTTTAATAAATTTCAGATCCGATTTTCCGATTTTAAATAATTTTAAGCTAGAAAATTTTTAAACAATATTCCAAAAATATTTTAAACTTTCGAAAACACCCAATTAAATAATACAACTATCACAATTTTAATAAATCGAACATACATCAAATTAAGCATAGCAAATTAAAAACGCAATTAATTGCGCAACGAGCTCTGATTCCACTTTTGGGAATCAAGCACGTGAACGCAATGGAATTTTTTTTACATGAAATAAACAATTTAATTTACATAATCACATGCTCGATTCGTTTTAAAAAATAAATGGCGTACCTTAATGCTCTTGAAGCGTGAGGGAAACTCTCGAATCAAAGCAAACTACCACGGAAACCAATCCGTGCAGTCGGGAGGAGCAACAACGGTGCAGCGGCGACGGACGCTCTCAACGACGGCGGCGCGTGAGAGCAACGCGCGGTCTTCGGGCGTTGCGTGGAGGCGCGTGCGGCGGTGCTTTGACAACGGCTTCTCGGCAATTCGACTCCTTGGTCTTCCTCTTCTCGGATTTAACCTCATATACTGAGATCTACTAAATACGTGGTACTAGACACGCAAAAGTCAGAATAGATGGAAGAAAAGGCCAAAGGAAATATACTACCAATAGTAATTGGCGCGTGAGGCCGATTCCGGCGACGACTACGGCAACGACGGCGGCGGTGGAAGGGGGAGGATCGGCCGAGAGTATGAGAGAGCGCCTAGGGTTTTCTATTGTGTGTTGTATCTTGTGCAAGACCTATAAATCATGTATTTATATTGTCTTGTATAAAAGCCCTAGCAGATTTAAGTTGGACCGGGCCCAACAACTTAAGTTCGTTAGTCTTTATTCGCTTGTTTCTCACAACTCAATGATCGGAAAATTATAACGATTACATTTTCGGAATCATTGAAACGTCCTTGTCATTATGAGTGCCAATTATCGATTTCCAATTTCCAAAAGTGGAAACCCTAATTTAGTGGACCTTCCAAATTTGGAAACTTCCAAATTTAGAAAGTTCACTAAGATGTTTGTCTATTCTTTTCCTTATCTTATTCTCGTTCATAATTTCAAATTACGAATGTTGGACTCAATCTGATTGACTTCCAATCATGCAAAGATTTAACATTTTTATCCTTGACCCTTTATTCAAAGATCTCGAGTGCACGAGCAGTGTGATCCTCGATGGTTCAGGTGTAAGCTAGCCATGGGTCCACAACCCTTTGTGGTTCGAAGTCCCTAGAGTTACGATTAAGATGAAGCTCTTTTCAACTTAATCACCCAACGAATGAAGATTGACGTCTAACAACTACACGTCATGATTCTCTAGATACAAATGTAGTACCTGCAAGAACCTTTTGATATAGTTAACGTATAGTACGATCCCTTCGATTCATATGTCCCGATTGAACTAGATGCATTGGTTCATCTAGACCTCCTTAGTAGTTCAATAACTGTGTGATCATTCTAAGTGTTGTAATCGGTACGTGCATGACTTAGAGAATCGAATTCTCTAATCATCACTTAGTGAGCTCAGGCCTGAGACTTAGAGATTACAAACTATGAGAACACACAAGACATCCAAGACTATTCTAGCGATCGAATCCCCGACTACAATACAGACCTCCCACTAGATTTCGGACTGCACGAACACTGGCCCTTGGGGCGGTCCTCAGTAGAACTCAGGGACAAGTCACGATACAGCTGGTCCTCTAGTGATGTCACGGTGATGTCTAAGTCATAAGGAGTAATGGTGTACAACTATACCATAGATATTTCTACCCGATTATTGGGAACCACTTAGGGTTTCTAGGGTGAGGGAGTTCAGTGAACTTGTCAACTTACGAGCACCCACTTATGCATGCCGATAACACAACACCGTTTACTGATGAGACGTAGTACACATACACTAAGTGCTAGTCTCTTAATGGGAAAGGTCGATATCGTCATTGGGGGCGTAATCCTTCGACTAGGAACACGTTTAACAGTATACTTCAGTAAATATCTCACGATCCTAAAAGATCAATTACAAGTACTTGTAATAACTGTAAGGACTATACCTATGTTTGAAATAAGGGACAATGATATAGAATGCCAAGGGGTTTTATCATTAATACGAAAAATGATTATTTATTACAAGAATAAATGTAAAGACCATAGCCACAAGTTGGCTTGTTGGTCACCTACTCTAACATGTGTAAGGTCAGATCCATAGTGGGAGGCGGCAACTATAGCGCCTATGGTTTAATTTGGTAGGCAGCTAGATTTTGGTAGATATGGTTTAATGAAGGCTAAGGAGTTGTTGGTTGTTAGGGCTTGGCGGCGGCTGGAATAATTTGGCTACTCGTTTGATGACGCTGGAAGACGGTCAATCGTATCGGCCATCATAATTCTCTCTCGAACCCTAAGACCTCTGGGAATGTAAGGTTTGACGGCAACTGAGAATTACTAAGTAACAGTATTCATCATAGTACACCATAATACACCGCAATATAGCATAGTACACTATAATATTTTTACAATCCGTTATATTATTTAACAAAAAACAAAAAATATGTTTTTATTCATAATTTTTAATATAATGTTAAAAATAAGGAAAAAAAATAGTTGTTTAATATACAAAATGTTAGAATGGAAGAAAAGAGAAAAATAGATATCACAAAGTCTGTTAAAATAAAATATGTTGATGAAAAAATAAGATATTAAATACATAATAAAATAATAATAAATGTAGTTTCAATTTGTGAGTGGGACATTTGTCAAATAATTTAATAAAGAATATGAATAAAAAACAAAATGAAAATATACGTTTTAGGTCTACATATATCTGTATTTGCTGATAAAGCAAGAACAGTAATTGATCAAATTTGCGGACGTTATGAAACACTTATGATACTCAGAACTCATGACCTATAGAGCATGTTATCTGATTTTTAAATGGGGTCATTAGCAATACACCCCTCCTATAGGTAAACAACAGTGATATATATACCATAATTCTTTCTTTGTGAAAACCCATATAATATTTATTTTCAATCTTACTCTTTAGTACCTATCACGTTTTCTTTTTATAATTATCCAGTATTTTCGAATTCCCTATTAATGAGGCACATAATATATCCCGCTAATCAGACTTAATTATATACTTTCCCTAATAAAACTGCTCCTAGTATAATTTATCACAATTATTCATTTTTTCTCTCTTTCCATAACAACAATTTAATTCCTAAAAATGTGTTTCCAAATTCCTTAAAAATTGCTACCAAATAAAAAAAAATTATTTTCGGATTTTTATTTTTTATTTTTTATGTTTATATTATTTTCGGACTTTATTTAGTCATTTTTTATTTATTTATATTTTTAATATTTTTTAATAAAAATATTATTATAATTTTTTTTAAAATTTTTTTAAACAAAAAATTGAATTTTTTTTTCTCCACAGGTTTGCAACACCGAATATGACTATGGTTGAATATGACTATATGTGACATTGTGACTATAAACTGTAGTCATATTCTTGCCTTATATTGTTGTTTTTTACATTTTGAACTTAAAAATTCCGATTGTATGGCATAGTCAAGTTAACCAAATCATATAAAACAACGAAGATTCCCTATTATTTACGAAAACAATTCAATCAACATCCACACAAAAAATCACAATTTGAATCTTGTTATTAGAAGTCAACTTGAAAACGAGAAGATAGAACATATTCAACAATAGTCATATTCGAATATGACTACACTCATATTCGAAAAATACATAAATATGACTATAGTCACATTCGAATATGATTATAGTCATGTTACTACTGTTGTTCAGATCTGGAAAAAAATCGAAAAACATAAATAAAGATAGAAAAATAACGAGAGAGGGATGGGAGTCGACGAGGTCTTCATACACAAAATCACCCTGGCATATATTCACCCCAAACGACCCTCCATACTTCAACACAATCATCAAGGTTGACGACATGATGTGCAGCACTACAAAAAAAACATGAGAATGTGACTACTATGTGAATAATTCTGCTGAATGAATCTGCACTATTATGTAAATGCAATTCACATAATATTACGTGAATTCGATTCAGCCACAACAAACACATTGAAACTTTCACTAACATATCAAGTAACGCAAAAAAAAAAATTACAATTCGAATAACTAAATACATAAATACGAGTATAGTCATATTCGAATATGACTATAGTCATGTTGCTGCAATTGTACAGATTTGAAACTCTATTTTCAGATCTGGAGAAAAAAGAGAGAGAGAGATTGAGAAATCGAAAAATACATAAATGAAGATAGAAAATTAACGAAAGAGAGGGAGTTGGAGTCAACGGCGATGGCGGTGGTGGTGAACGAAAGATAGAGTGAGAGAGGCGGCGACGCTGGTGGTGGTGGTGGGCATATCTGAAAAAAAAAATTGAGAAATCGAGAAATCGAGAAATATAACGAAAAAAATAGAAGGAGCCTTACGTGAAAACGAAGGAGGCGGCGTCGACACAAACGACGACGGTGGTTGTAGTATGCAAATCTATGTAAAGACGATGATGGTGTAAAGAGAGAAATCGAGAGAGAACGAACACGAGAGACCGAGATTATTTATGTGGAGACGAATGAGGAAGCGGCGGCGGCGGTGGTGGCGGCGACGGCGGCGGTGGTGGATGAAGCTTGAAATTTTAGGAGTGTTTTGAGGAATTTAGGTGGAGAGGTGGAGAAGAGAGAAGATGAAAGTGGTAGGTGGATAAATAATTAGGGTTATAGTAGTTTATGGTACTTTTGTCTTCTCACACTAGTCTAGGGGGGTCTCACTAATTAAGAATGTAATTTGGGTGCAGGCAAAAGTCTTTACAAGTCAATTGTGTTTAGTGCAAAATATTTTCCATTTGAGGGATGTATTACATATTTCCCCTTTTTAAATTGGTTTATTTGAAATAATTATCTTCTAATAAATGTAAGAATCCTAACGAATCCCTGATGCAAAAGAAAAAAGACTTCAATTATTCCAGTTAATTTAAAACAAAACCCTTAAACCTCTTGAATTGTATAAGTGGAGATTACATTTTTTGTCATTCAATGAGCATCTTATATTCATATTTAATTAGAGTTGTCATTTACTTCTAGAGTAAATTACAACCACCCTGAGGTATGGTCAAAGTAGGAAACCCACTCATGTTTGAGTAATTACAATCACCCCTCAATTATAAATCTTTTTGGGTAAATTACACCCACACCCCTAAGGTATACTTAAATAACTTTAAGGTCCCTATGGTATCGATAATTACACTCACCCCCTTGAAACGTAGTTATAAACTCTAATGGTATAATGCATTGGATACGTTATTACGATAGAGTTCTAAAGGACTATTGGTTTAAGGAAGTGGTGAAGACAACAAAGATTTATAATTTTCCCCCCTCTTTTTTCCTTTACCTTTTCATTTCCCTCTTCTTTTCTTTCCCTTTTTCATTTCCTTCTTCTTTCCTTTCTCTTTTTCATTTACCTCTTCTTTCCTGGCCTTTTAAATTTTTTATTTTAACTGTAATCTTTATTTATTTATTTTATATTCAATATTTAAAACTAAAATATTTTAATTCCATAAAATTGAATAGTTCATGTTCATTTTTTGTTAATTAAACATAATAAGATATTAAAAGTTAAATATTGTTTAAATTAATATTAAAGAATTTATTTTTAAGGGACTTATTGTTTTAAATTAATACTCGATAAATTAATAGGCTCATTTAAATAATAGTTTTTTTTCTAGTCCCGATCCGGTAAAAATCTACTAAATTATTAGTTCGATAATTTAATATTTCGAGTATTTAATATTTCGCTAAATTAATAGAATTTCGCTAGTCCCGACTCTATTAATTATAGAGATTTGATTGTATTTCATTTCTTATTTACTTTATATCCGGTATTTAAACTATGATATTTCGAAAAATCCCTTTTAATAATTCTCAAGATTTTATTATTTTAAAAATAGTAATATAATAAAATCTCACTATGGATATAGTTTAATTTATAGAACAAATTTCACGAACAAATTTTAATTTAGAAGAAAACAAAACTATTTCACCATCTTGGTGCTAATTAGAGTAGGATAATTAAAAAGATATTACTTCAATTATAGAGGGTTAATTTATTCTACTCATCATCTATAGTTTAATTTTAAAGTAAGAAGATTAACTGAAATATGTTAAAATAAACATCATCTATATTTTTGTTATAAATATGTTATTGTCAATAATTGTCCTATAGTAAAATAACCAACAATTTTTTAGTAAGTTGTTATCAATAATTGAAGTTAATCGATTCAAATTAATTAAAAGGGCAAATTACCAAACCCCCCTGAGGTAAGCCTAAATAACGAAAATCCCCCCCACGTTCTCGTAATTACGAAAACCCCCCTTGACTAACGGTTGACCGAATTTTTTTAACCGAAAATGTGAAATGTCTATTATATCCTTCTGTTAAATATGGAAAATAATAATTAATTAATTAAAATTACATCATAATTAATTTAAATTAATTAAACTTAGATTATAATTAATTAATTAATTAATTAAAAAAAAAAAAAAACCTGCCAACCAGCTTCAATGGTGTTGAGATCATCACCAAAAGAACCAGCTATAACCCACATTTGAGATAAACTGAATTCAAATTGATTTGAAACCCTAGGTGCCCAAACATTAATACTTGCTTTTGCTCCATAGTATTCATCTCCACTCACATATTCAACAGCATGCTGCAAACAAAAAATTAATTACTCAGACATGAATTTTTAATTAATTACTTCGTGGCCGTTTGTGGAAGAATCTCTGCGAATAGGGTTTCGGAGTTTCTTGCCGAATCTTTTAACATTGCTTGCTCTGAGGAAATCTTTTTCAGATGTTCTTCTAATTGGAACAGTGCCATGTGGGCAGAATTCATTTGACATGCTCCAGATTTGTGAGTTCTCTTCGAACATTCTTGTTCTTGGTAATTCTCCGTTTGGCCTGTCTGGTGGATCCTGTAATAAATTCAAGACTCAATTTTTATTTTCTTGAAGTTCAAAAAAAGAAATTAAAGATTGGATTTTTAATTTTTTTTTTTGGTTTACCTTGTAAGCATTAAATAAAATGCTTACAATTACCCCCCTAAGGGTAATTTCGTGTACAAGGGCAAAATTGGTATTATCGGAGGAATATTCAGGAGAATAAAAAAGATTCTATCGAGTTTAACACCGTTAGATCGATTTGTAAGATGTCTGCATACCTCAGGGGGTTGACGTAATTACGAGAACGTGGGGGGGATTTCCGTTATTCAGACTTACCTCATGGAGGTTTTGGTAATTTGCCCTAATTAAAATGAGTTATAATCTATTTTTTCTTAAATAAACATCTTATTTTGTTTTTCATTTGATTTTTTCACACTACCGATTTTAATAACATAAGTGAGTTTCTATTAAATCATGCATTTCTTTATATATTTAATTGATTCAATTCTCTATATATTTTTATAGTGGAGATTATATTGAATATATTAATTAATAATCGATTTTTGGAAATATTGAACCGCAATTCTTAATATTTTTAAAAATTTAATATATTACATTTGTTCATATTGAATTAAAATTATTTAATAATGATGAAGATGAAAATTAATAATATATTTAATATTATTTATATCGATTAAATCATTTTACATTCAAATATTATATTAGATATATTTATTGTTAGACATTGAATAAATATTTGATTTGTCCTAGTGATTGGTACTACTGTTACCTTGTATCAGCCCAAGTTGGATCCTTAATTGAAGCATTTTCAGTAAAAAAACTGACCAATTAAACATCATCTTTAAAATTGTAAAAGAAGATACTAAGGGTAATAAAGACATTTCAATGGTTTTATATATCCTACACCTGGTGAAGGTTATACCGGGTGATTTTTTACCGTTGATCTACACATACCAATGTGGCTGTGTGTGTGTTTGTGTGTATATGAATGATAAAGATTCACCCGCTATATTTCACCCGGTGTAGGATCTCAAAAGCCCATTTCAATCATTAGACTTCGAAGTCCAATGAAATGACCCAAATTTAAAAGAAAAAGAGAATTTAGAAATAAAATAAAGTTTGTTTGTGTTTCGAGAGGAGACAATTTGTACTGTAACAAGTCAAATCATGTCTGAAAGGTGTTGGGAAAAGGTATTTTGGAAGAAGAATTTAAAATATAAAGTGATTTGATTTTGTATTTTAGTGAAGACAATTTTCACTGTAGCGGTCAAATCATGTTTGTTAGAGAGAGAAATATTTGAATTTGTTTTGGGGAATTTTTTTGAAAATAGTGTAGAAAGATAATTTTCATTTTGGGGAAAAATGTGAAAAAAATTCGAAAACGTTAGAGCAAGTCCAACGCAGGCATCAAACGAAGCATTAAATGGCATAACTGCCAATTTGATGCTTTGCGTATGAATTTATCTTCTCCAACGCAGTAATTATACCTAGACATTTTTTGATTATTCAGGTGTTGGGGTGTAAAAATATACCCCCTCCACTTCAAATAACAAATTTAAACACCACCCAAACACCACCAACGTCATATTTTCAGAAGGAAAAAGAGGTCCAACGGTCATATTTTCAGGAAAAAGAAAGAGGTAAAATCTATATAATCTGAACCTGCATTTGAATCATCTTCATCCCAACAAATCACAATTTTGCATTTCTGCTTTCCCCATTTTTGTTCTTCGAATCAAGGTAATTGAAAAAAAAAAGTGTGGATATACTGAGAAAAAAAAGAGAAATTGGAGGGGTAAAGAGGATAGTTTTGCCATGAGTGAAATAAATTAGGCAGATTGGAGAGAGGGAGATGATTTGAGAGAGACTGAATTCTTTTTTTTTTGTTTTTTGCCTTCTTCTGGATCCAGAGAGAAAAAGTGAGAGGGGAGAGAGGCGTGCCGCGTATATTTTAGGGTTAAGAGGGGCATATTTGTTTATATAAATTGGGTTGGGTTGGGTAGGGAAAATGGATTTTAATAATTAATTTGGGCTTTGGGTTGTTTAGTTAAAATAATTTGAGAATTAGGCTTGGGAAGGGTTGAGCTTGTAATTGCTTTGGTTTAATTGTATTTATTTATGTTTTATGATTTCTAATTTTTTTTTTTTGTTTTTTTTTATTGCAGATGAACTCCGATTACTATGGAAATTTCACCAATCTCCTCAATGAAGACTCACCCTTGTATGATGAAAGCTATGATGTGAATCCAACTACACAACATGAAAATATTGTTAGTGCTAGTGCTTCAAGTAGACAAAAAAGATCATCGAATTTTACTTGTGAGGAAGATATTTCTCTTGTGTCGGCATGGCTACATACAAGCAAAGATGCCGTTCATGGAAACGAACAAAAATCTACTGGATTTGGAAGAGGATTTACGACGAATTCATAATCAATTGCGGTCAAGGAGGACGTAGTGAGCAAAGAATAAAAAATCGTTGGCGAGAAATTAACACCCATTGTGCAAAGTTCATTAGTTATGTTAATCAAATTAACAATAGGAATCAGTCTGGTCAAACATATCATGGGAGGGTACATGTATTTCCTTCTCTTTTCATATATTTAATATATATCAATATTATTGTTAAGATTTGAATATTTTGTGTCATAGGTGGAAGAAGCAAGAGCACTATATTTTGCCAACAATGATAAAAAGTCATTCAAATTTGAACACTATTTTGATATTCTAAAGCACGAGAAGAAATGGCTTGATACTTCTAAAAAGAATAAGCAAAGAAATACGTCTTCTATCAACCTTGAAGGTACTCAAATATCATCAAAAGATAACAATAGTGAGCTTTCGGCCAATAAAGATCGGCCTTTGGGTAAGAAATTGTCCAAGGAATCACAACTCAAGAGAAAACAAGGCATACGGAAGGTGGAAGCTCATCTAAAATGTCACTTACCGATGAGCGTTGGGAAGCAAAGATGGTAATAGAACGCGAAAGATATGATCAACGCGAAATGCTCATAACAATACAAGAAAATGCAATACGTGTCGATGAAAAGCGCAAACAAATAGATGAAGAGCGTAAACAAATTGACGAATGGCGTAAACGTATAGAACAAGAGCGTGTAGAGATGGAAATTATGGCAAAAGATACTAGTGGGATGGAAGAAATTCATGCAGCTTATTGCAACAAGAAAAAAATGGAAATATTGAGAAATAATGGTTTAATATAATTGTTTATTTATGCATTTTACATCGTAGGTAGGATAATTGGTTTTAAGTATTTTTCATTGAGTATGATAATTGATTTTAAGTATTTTCCATTGTAATTTAATTGGTATTGTATTTTTTTGTTTTATCAATAATAAAAAAAATTATTGTTGGGTGATTGAAAAATTTAATGACAAGTACAAATCAAATTGAAAGATATAAAATAAGTTACAATGCAATACAACAAAAATAAAGTAAAGAAGACTAATATTATTTCCAATTGATAATTTAGACTAATTTTGACCGTGTAAATCCCATAAATGTTCAACAAGATCATGCTGAAGTTGGGAATGAGTAGTACGATCTCGGATTTGGTGATAAATTTGAATAAAGTCTCTAAACTCATTTATTTGTTCGCGTGAAGGTATAACATTTGGAGTTGGAAAATCAAAATCAATGGAACTGGCCCATGTTCATCCTCAATAACCATGTTATGCATTATAATGCATGCTTTCATTATATTAGCTAGTGTCTCCTCATCCCAGAATCTTGCTGGTCCACGCACTATATTATAACGAGCTTGTAGTACCCTAAAGGCCTGTTCTACATCTTTTCTCGCGGCTTCTTGGGCTTGTGCAAAATGTTTCGCCTTTAAACTTATTGGAGTTGGTATTGTCTTAACAAAAGTAGCCCATGAAGGATAAATGCCATCGGCTAGATAATAGCCCATATGATAATTATTTTCATTCACAATAAAATTGACCGGAGGTTCACGACCGTTGGTCAATGCTGAGAAGACATGAGATCTTTCTAAAACATTAATATCATTGAGCGAGCCTGGCATTCCAAAGAAGGCATGCCATATCCAAAGATCTTGTGAAGCAACCGCCTCCAATATAATGGTCGGTTTACGATAATGACCAGAATACATACCTTGCCATGCGGATGGACATTTTTTCCATCCCAGTGCATGCAATCGATACTTCCAAGCATTCCTGGAAATCCACGTTGCTCGTTGACTTGGAGCAATTGAGACAAATCATCTTCATTTGGTGCTCTTAAATATTTTTCAGCATAAATGGCAACGATTGCTTTCACAAAATGACGTAAGCTCTCAATAGAAGTGCTTTTACCTATGCGTATGTGGTCATCCAGAAAATCAGCTGGAACTCCATAAGCAAGAATTCTATATGCAGCAATTACCTTTTGAAGAGATGATAAACCGGGGATCCCTACTGCATCTTTCTTTAGGACAAAATATGGATCGTATGCTTCAACATCAGAAAGAATTCTACAAAATAGAGGTATGTGCATGCGAAATCTTCTTCTAAATAAACACCATGATATACAGGATTATCAGAAAAGTAATCACGATAAATTCTATTATGACATTCACCTCTATCGCGATTAATGACGCATCTACCAGGAACTGAAGCACGACGATGTGTGCGTTGTCTTTCTCTCTCGGCTTCCTCCTCTTCAGTTGCTTCTACGAGCATCTCGAGATCATTAGAATCAGAGTCGGACAAGAAAGTTGTTAAAACACCTTGATTACGATGCATATTGAAATAAAGATGAAGAAGATGGAAATTGTGGATACTAAATTCTGTGAACAAATGAGATATTTAAAGGTTTGATATAGATAGGAAATCATATCGGATATCTTACATCGAATCAACATCTAACACGTTCCAATAATTTTTTTTATCGGATATGGTAACATCGAATTATAAACTAACATGTGAATAAAAAAAAAATTATCGAAAATCTTGACATCGAATTATAAGCCGACACGTGGCTATAAAATTTGGTTACCATTTTATTTTAAATAAATTTTTAATGTACATTAAATTAAATGTTTTAATATAATTTAAAAGTGGTATACATTGAAGGGTCTACTAGTGAGAACCCCCTCTAACATTATTTTAATAAGGCTGGATTCAGCTCTTTTTTCTTTATTAGTGAGAGACCCATCATTTTTTTATTCTCAAATTTACCCTTCATTTATTCACTACCTATTATACATTACTGCACCTTTTTTTTTTTTAATTTTCGTTATTTATTTATTTCTTATTAATAAAAATAATATTTTTTAAAAATATTTTTAAAAATATTTATTATATCTTTTAAAAATATTTTTTTACTATATTTTTTTTTCTTCAGTTAAAACAACTATATTTCATAAAACAACTATTATTAAAAACAACTATTATTAAAATAATTATGATTAAAACAACTATATATCTACAACAACTTTCATTTATCAAAATCAACTATTTGTTAAATCAACTATTTATCAAAATCGACTATTTATCAAAATCAACTAAAAAGTAATAAAAACAACTATATTGCTGTACGAAAATAACTACATATCTGTAAATAACACCAACACAATTCACCAAAAACAAACATCCATTATACAATTGATTGAACACAAAATTAGCCTTCAATATAAGAATTCAACCAAAAACTCCAAGTAAGAAAAATGAGATTCGAGAATTGGGTTCCAAAAAAAAAAAAAAAAATCAGAGAAGAACAACAACAACAATAAAACAATGTTAGCTGTGGTTTCTATTGAAATCTCATACGAAATATGAACCCTAGCGCCGCTGCTTTAGTCTTGTCATTCTCCCAGGCGAAAACCTTAACTCCGTCCTTGACGAGAGAATTCTAGGGGTGAAGACCGCCTCCTTTTCGCGGCGGTGGAGGGAGCAACGCCGTTGAGAAGAGAGTAGACGGCGATACAAAGATGGAAGAGGGTTGGAGGTGGTGGCGGCGGTGGCGCAGAGATGGAAGAAGTTGGAGGCGGCAGTTTGTAGAGAGAAAACAGAGATGAGAATATGAGAAATAGAGAGAACCTGAAATAGGTTTTGTTATTTTAAATATAACATATAAGGGCAAATTAGATATATTAGTCATGTGAAAATACAATATTAATTAAAAGAAATTATTTTATATAAGGTGGGGGGTTCTCACTAATAATGAAAAGGAGGTTATATCCACCTTAATATAAGTAAATGAGTTGGGGGTTTTATCTAATTATCCCTACATTGAATGGATGAATTTAAGATTATTTTTTAAATTTGATTATTCATTTAATGTTTGATGGTTGGAGTGAATTTTTTTTAATGAGGTATCAAAGTAGTGTAGCCAGGTACCAAATAGCCATTTAATGCTTCAATTTTGATTACTAGCCTTCGATTTGCTCTTACCAAACATAGCCATTGCTATTAACATTTGTACGCAACAAAAGACATCTTCGATCGACAAACGAACTCTCGGGGTTGAGTGAATATGGAGGAGGAAGATCCAGCAGTAAATTGGGATTAGGATAAAGAATCATTGGTGGTGTTCGATAGAGATCGGCACATACTCTATCTACAGATGATGTATCAACTCCTTCCATCTCCGTATCAAGGCCAACAAAATCAACCGCCTCACTCTCGCCTACTGCGTTATCTCCGGCCTCGACATTCTCCACGCCCTCGATCGTGTATCTATCTCCCTCTCTCTCCTCTATTTTAATTTTATTTTTGTTTATTACTGTACGATTTTATTGCCTTAAATACAGTTGAAGGTTTTAATTTTATTTTTATGAGAGAGTAACTTGACACCATTTTAAAAGTCAGACCTTAATTCTCGATCTACTGTTAATGTGGGTTCATAATAATGTATATTAGTTTATAGGAAAACTAGGAAACAATTATAATGCAAGGGTGAACTTCAAACTCGATTAGTATTTAGCAGATTTTAATTGGAATCTGTACAGAGCTCACTGGCAGGGAGTGTAATTTAATTGTTATCTAAGTAATTAGCATTGACAAGTGTGTGACAATTAATCACAAATCGAGAAGCTAATTATAAATATTGGATTTAACTATAGATAAATCTCTCTAATGCATTAGAGATGGAAAAACTCTTAGTCCGTCTTGAATTAACCCAAGTCGAAGAGAAATTTGTTTTCCATTCTGCATTAACCAAGATACAGGAATTGGTATTTTTACTTTTACTTTTTACGCAGCATACACTCGTTTTTTTTTTTTTTTCTTTTTTTTTTTTTTGGTCTAGGATTATAAGTGCTGTAAATGGATAGGTGAGTATCGAAACTCGAAAGGGTTTTAGAATTTTGCGGTTTTCTCAAAGCGAGAATGGTTTTGACGAAGTCTTGGCCTAGGTTTTTATTCGTTGCACAACACGGGACAGGGAGTTTGAAGTGGCAGAGATTTCAGTGTAGTGTTATAACTAGATCGCAGTCAAGATTCAGTTTTTCTATTTCTTATTACATTATATGCACCTTTTTGACTCCTTACGATGCCACAAAATGAGTGGATTTAAAGTCTACAGAAGACAACTTCCTTGACTATTTTGTTTTTCCATTAGGTTGACAAAGAATCGGTAATTAACTGGGTCTTATCGCTGCAAGCTCATCCAAAAAACGAGGGCACCCTGGAAAATGGTAAGGTAGTTTGTTTCCTAGAGTTGAATCGTTTCTTTCTGTACGGAAGTAAGGTTATAGTTGAGAATGTGAGATACATTTACACGAAAATCTATATCTATACAGGACAATTTTACGGGTTTCACGGTTCAAGAAGTTCCCAATTCCAGTCAAATGACAGTGGGGTACGAAAGCTGGTTACACATTCATTAAGGAAAAAAAAAGAATAAAATTGTCTTCATTTTCTTTCGTATTGCATTAGTTGATTATTTTGTTTCGAAATTCATTATTGCAGGCATCGACTCCCAACGGCAGTCACCTTGCGAGCACGTATTGTGCATTGGCTATATTGAAGTCTGTTGGCTATGATTTATCTCGTATTGATGCCGAATTATTATTGAAGTCAATGAAAAACCTTCAACAACCTAATGGATGGTACTATTTGTTTTCTCTTCATTCTTAGTTTTATTGTTTTTTTTCCGTTAGTTGTTATTACTCTGGATTAGGAAGAAATTATTTCTTATGCGGCCTTCTGCTTACCTATGGTATGATTAGGGTGAGTCCCACTTTATTTTGTTACGTCGAAAAGGCTGTGCTTTATTAGTTGCACACATTCACATGTTTGGGGCTGAATCGAGTATCTAACTTTTTGCGGCTTGCATGTGACAGTTTTATGCCGATTCATACCGGGGGAGAGACAGATCTCCGCTTTGTGTTTTGCGCAGGTAACAAAATTCGATATAATTACTTTTTGAGTATCATTTTTTCGGATGATAGTATTTATGTAGTTGATTTATCAGCGGCCATTTGTTCCATGTTCAAGAACTGGAGTGGCATGGATTGGGAAAAAGCTAAGGAGTATATAATAAGCTGTCAGGTATTTTAACTTACTAGTTATCTTGGCTCATGTTACGTTTTGCCTATTCGATAATCCCTTACCTTTATTCTCTACGAGGTTGCGTTATCCGACCTTAACCAATATTATGTTGCAAAACATGTTATTTGATTTTAGTTTTCTTGCAGTCATATGATGGTGGTTTTGGACTAATTCCCGGTTCAGAATCTCATGGTGAGTGGATACAGAAGTCCTTATTGTTTTCGATTTATGTAGTCGGTTTCAATGATTTTCAACTCTATTTGCTAGCCAATCCTTTTCTCAATTTTCACTATGGTAGTTGCAAGAAGTAACATTACAAAGTTTATGATAACCTAGATATTAATCATGGTTATTATACTATCTGCTTTCAATCCATGGTCGGTTGTTTCTTGCAGATTTTTGTTACACTTACGGACGGGATTTTAATTTAGTGTCACAGGTGGTGCTACTTACTGTGCTGTTGCATCTCTTAAACTGATGGGATTCATAGACGAAGATGCTCTGTCCAAAAATGCTCGCTGTCACTGCATCAACGTGCCATTGCTTCTCGAATGGGGCTTGCAGGTTTATCTTCTCATCCGTTTTAGAATTGTCAGAAACATGTAACTCCGAATCAGCTCATAAACTTACTCTACATACAATATAAACACTGTTTACTTGACTTGGTGCATATTGATAGTCCTTTTGTAGCTACAAAGGACTTCTCTTTAGACTATTGTTTCACGTTCTTTCTGAAAAGCAAGAAATAATAAAATTGAGTTCTTTAATTCCAACATCGGTGTATTACTTACTGAGAAGCCTTTATTAACTAGTCAAAGTTTGGGACTCATAAAGGAGAAATGTTGTTCATGTAATCAATTTTATCTTAGTCTCTGTAAGTCTAGCTTGAGTTTGGTGACCTAGAGTTTATGTCTGTTGCAGATTTATTTATTTTTAAGGGTAAATTACACCCACACCCCTGAGGTATGCTTAAATAATTTTAAGGTCCCTATGGTATCGATAATTACACTCACCCCCCTGAAACGTAGTCAGAAACTCTAACAGGATAATGCATTGGATACATTATTCCGATAGGGTTCTAATGGACTATTACTTTTAGCTAGTGGTGGAGATAACATATAATTATGAGGAGTTATGGGGTGGCATGGCTCCCCCAATGTTTCTTAAATCACCCACAACTCTTTGTTGTCTCCACCACTTCCTGAAACCAATAGTCCGTTAGAACTCTATCGTAATAACGTATCCAATGCATTATCACATTATAGGTTATAACTACGTTTCAAGGGGGTGAATGTAATTATCGATACCACAGGGACCTTAAAGTTATTTAAGCTTACCTCAAGGGTGTGGGTGTAATTTACCCTATTTTTAATTATGGTAGCCAAAGAGTAAGAACGTAAAATATATTCGGAAAACACAATCACAATCAAAAGTAAAATTGAACGTTCTAAATATTTCCATGACAATTTGTAAATAGTTTCTGTCTTAGTAGGAAGCTCCAATGTTATTTGCATTGGCCATGCAAGTAATTTACTTCAAGCCATGGCGAAAAATCTACCTGGTTTGTGCCTAGTGTTATAAACTTCTTCAAACTCTTCTATTCAAAATGCAAAATGGAGTCTTTCTCACAGTTGTAGGCACACACCCTACGCTTCACAGTTTGACAAAATACCAAATATTTTAGTTTTCGCAACTTCAAATTGTAGAAGCAAACGATTTGAATCTACGTTTGCGTAGTGTCATCATACCCCGAGGCTAATTCTCTGTTAAGATGGCCTATAGCTACTGCCCAGAGAAAAGAGGGAAGTTTTTTTTTTTTTTTTTTTTTTTTTTTGTGATAAATTACGAACACCCCACACCCCTCTAAACTTAGGCTAAATTACGAAAAACACCCCCATCTATCCGTAATTACAAAAATCCCCCAACGTTTGTCTCCGTCTTACATCGACCCCATTATGGTGTGATTTTTCGGATCTTTTTGAGTCGATGGATTATTCCCGAAAAATGCCGATTCTACTCCCATAGACATGGCATTTCTGTATGCTATATTTTTTAAAGACAAATATTAACTTTAGAGGGGCCTTTACACGGAATCTTTATTGGTCTAAAATAATAACACCTTCACAAATTTTTAGTGTTACCATTACCCCTGTGAGATTAATTTTTGTCTTCAAAAAAGTAGCATAAAGAAAATATCACGTATCCCGGGGTATAATAAGCAATTTTTCGCTAAATATTTACCGTAATAAAAAAGATCCCCTGAAAAATCACACCGTAAGGAGGTCGGTTTAAGACAGAAACAAACGTCGGGAGGGTTTTGGTAGTTACGGATAGGTGAGGGTTCTTTTTGTAATTTAGCCTAAGTTCAGGGGGTTTTCGTGATTTACCCTTTTTTTCCCTCTTTTGGTTTTTTGAAATTTTATGAATTGAGGAAGAATTAGGTGATCCTAGAATGGTAGAGGTTAGACTCCTGGTTTGTCAGCGTTCTGACAAACCAGATTGAAATCCTACGATTCTCATTCATTTAATAAATATCTTCCTAATTTACCCTCTGCTCATTTTTGTTACCACCACCATCTTATATAAGATTGGTCTTTCATCTCACGACGAAACCTATTCGACTGTGTTTCAGAAGCAGGCAGTAGATGGTGGTTCTCAGGGCAGATCTAACAAGCCAACTGATACTTGTTACGCCTTTTGGTACGCATGCAAGCAATCGTTATCTAGTTTTATTTTAATTCATGTTACTTATTTTTATAACATTGAGATATCATTTCTCGTATGTAGGATCGAAGGAGTTCTAAGGATATTACGAGCAGATAAATTCATCAATAAGAAAGCATTACGTGAATCCTTGTTAACGTGTCAATCCAAGGTGGTTTACATATGATAATACATAACATGTTTTCAAAAGTAATTTATTCACGTATAATTTGTTTATATTGTTGTGGCAGTACTGTGGTTTCAGTAAATTTCCGAGGTTGCTGCCAGATATTTACCACTCTTATTATGGATTCTGTGCATTCAGTCTGTTGAAGGAACCCGCTCTCAACTCTTTATCCGTTGAACTTGGTTTAACCGATGTTGCTGCTATTGGTCTTCAATCGTTTGGGTTGTGATTACACGGAGATATTTAGTTCAGACATCATTAAAATGTCTACGTGCACCAAGGTCTGTGTGTGTGTGCGCGTGCGTGCGTGTGTTGTAAGGCTATTTATAAGATCTTTTTTTTTCGATTTTGTTTGATGATTTTATGTTCTTTATACGACACAATTAGTATTTTGTTATCACATTGATCTTTCGTATAGCTGATGAATTTGCATAGATGACAGGTTTTCGTGGTTCTAATATATAATATCCCTTATCGAAGAACACATAAACTAGAGGCATCGAATTTGCAAAGTGCTATTATTATTTCTCAAGAGTGTAAAGTGCCAAAAGGCTCTATTTCAAGGGGTGCAAAGTGGGATTAAGCCTTAACAAAAGTACAAATGGGTTGGCTATTTGCAATACCAAATTTGTAAGAGGAAATATCACAAATCAATTTTAGGGAACATTAATATTATGTGAAAATACTATGATACTCTTGTTTATAAAAAACACACAAGTATTTGCAAGATCATTAAAAACCCACAAAATATCATCTCCCTATAAGACCGATGGAGGGAGACCCCGACGACGCAAGAAATATATGCTTGGACATTCTCGGGATGAAGAAGTTGGATATGAATATCCGCAAGGAGAAGCAGACAATGGCTCCGTGTAATTTTCCCTAGAATTCAACATTTGCAATATTTCGACACTTAATGTCGAATTATATATCAACATTTGCGTGGGTCGAAACTTGTCAAAAAATCGGCATTCACGTGCCGATTGTTCGCCAGAATTTCGCCAATTACAGGTTGGTGTGAGGCGATGACGGAGGACTTCTTTTCCGGCGGTGGAGGACTTCTTTTTCGTCCACGGAGATGGCGGGGCAAGCTTGTCGGTGTGTGAGCGAATTCTCAGCAGCAGGCGAGATTCCGATGAGAGTTGAAGAGGAATAGAATATTGGGTGAATATTGGGTGAATTACAAGAGCACTTAATTAAAAAAAAAAAAAGGACGTCCTACTTTTTGTTGTGTTCTAACCTTTCTATAGCTAGTGCTACAGAGTAGGTGGATCAAATTTTACGAAATGAAACCTGATTTGGAGTTTCAAAGACGACGATGAAATCCTTATGGCAAAAAAAGAGTTGATGAATCCTAAATCTGCTCTGGGAAAATTTTGCGCACTCCCGCGTAAAATTTTGGCAGAGAGGTTGTAAAATTGTCCATCATATTAATAATCAAGGATGTATCGGACTCGGAACACGTATGAAAATTCTAGACAAAAAAACAGTTTCATTTACGACTCCCTCCCGGAGTCTCAAGCTTCGAATATAAGATTTGAAATTCCATAAATTTAATCAATTAGATTATATGATTATCTGTATGTTGTTTACTATTTGATTTGAAATCGATTTTGTATGATAATTGGTATTGAAATGTTGGAATAAACTTGAATAAATCCCATGGAACCGTCATGCCGAATCATCAAGAATATTGTGCATAAACTTAAATCGGAAGCGTACCTTACTCCGGTGGAATTGATATGAAACGACCGGTGGAATTGATATGAAACGATCATGGATCTTCCAGATCATCATGTACATCCGAACCCGAGAACCCTTTAGACTTCTCTTCGTTTTCTTTATGTCGATGGAATACATAGAGAATGGAATTCGTACATGTGACCCGGGGACCATGACCAATATATATAGATAACCTAATGGGCTATCTTGTGTAATTTTATTTTAGCCCATCACTATAATAAAATTACCCTAATGTCTCTACACATTAAAGGCCCACACCCTATTAGACACATTAAAGCCCAATCCAGATAAACTTTAGTCGATCACTTTAACGGGCTTAACTTTATGTGACAGTCTTGCAACACATAATATTTCACATATAAGTCCAACGTTGGATTAATGATCCAACAATCTCCCACTTGGACTATATGTGTAACTTTATAATTATAGGTTGCATAAATAAATTTTGAGCTCAACTTTGCTGTCATTACTGAAGTGTGTCTATAACCAATCTCGTCCATCAATCATGCTAACACTGAATCAAAGGGGCCTTCGTTCACATTAGTAGTAACAGGACCCAACAATGGTCACAGTATCAACACAATCGAATGACATAGATTATGATGTGGATGTGTAACATGGAAATGTCATGCAATGTGACCTTAACATACCTATTTCCAAATGGTCCTCCTTAATGAGATCAAACCTTAACAAATCAGAGTGTGAATAAACCAAAACCTTATTTCTGCAGAAATTATCTTAAGAGTATCCTTAATCCGAAATAACTTAAAAATTGTGTCTACGCCAAAATAACACATTTATTATTATAAACTCCCACTAAAACCGAATATCCTTAAATAATATGACACCCATACGAGAAATATGCACGTGAGACCTTTTGGGTGACATCCTTAGTGTGTACACATAATGGAGTTTATATCGACGTATTTTATAGACACCTATCCACTCTGTATATTACAAAATAAGATGCTTTTATAAACTGATTACCGTAGTTAAAAGAGTTTTGGGTGTTGGCTAAACACTCGTACTTAAATTCTCTTTTAATTAGGTATACATTAAATGGATCTATAATGTACAAGCATCATACAAACTCGAAATCAAAAAAACCAAATGATCTCCCAAATGAACTGATTTCGATAAATGAGCATAAATGACCTTATGTTCTCTATAATTACTGTATAATCCGTTTGTTTCTATTCAAAGATCCACTTCAAAGGATTATTTATATAACTGCCTAACTTTATGTACGATTTAGCCGAATGCGTACATACTGAAGTGTGCATATAATTTCCCAAAGCTGACAGCAAGGGAACCTTTTGCATTCTTCTTTACCGTAAGATCTTTATTGGGCATTGAATGAGATGTGCAGGATTATCTCCCACGTATCACATGGTATATACAAACATTAACTTTATTTACCTCACAAATACGAGATAATCATTATGAGTTGTAACACCTTTTAGGGAATCCTAAAACTCTAAAATAGAGTCCGTATTGAGTGAAACTCTAGGTGATTAGACTTTGTTTATAACTTTTTCAACATTGCCTATTGAAATTCAAACGGTCTCAAATATACATTTGTGACCAAATGATTTCACACTTTTGACAATTGATAAGATCCCAAATGTCATTATCATCTTAAGTTTAACTCAATTTAATATTGTATTCTCTTAAGGTTGTTGAGTTTATCTTTAAGGAGCAATTTCCTTCATGTGGGAGAAGACGGTATTTTTATTATTGTCTATAGCAACAAAATGAGAAAAATAAATTCTCTCTTTCATACAACAATGAGTATAACCCTTCCCCCCCCTTAAACTCAATATCCTTAAGAGATCTTATACATCCCGTCTTTAAAACCATATGTTGCAGTCTTTAGTGCTTCTCTTAAGATTAGAAGCAAAACCTTACTTGTCATTTGACATACTTTGGAGACTCATATCCTTAAATAACAGATAAAGCGGACATGATTCTGTTACTTTTGGAAAAATCTATTATGATGTCTCTACTGCAACAATGTGCCATTCTATGGGATAGTAGTTAACTGAGTACTTTTAGTCTTTTCTCGTTTATGTCATTTTATTCCTACACATAGTCAAACATGAGCTGACAAAGAATTCAGTTATCCTTTCGGTTTTGAAACAAACCTTATGTTGACTATAGATGTAGAAAGAAAAATCAAACCATATGCACTTTAAAATTAATAAATCGTAACTTTAGTGCTTAAGCCGAAAGTGAGATTAGACTAATACTGAATGTACTCCTTTATATTTCTTTTCTTTCATTAATAATGAAACAAGATTAGTCAAAAACTATACTTGATTCAAACTTGTCATTTTAATAATAAAACGTATCAAAAGTGCCTTAAGAAATATTCTAGTACTTGCCCTATCAATCTTGATGCCCAGAAAGATTTCTTAAATAGTGCACCAAATGATCTTAATACTTATAATTAGAACGATCATATTCTTTAAGTCCCTTTTACCTTAACCTTAAGGAAACTTTTAATTCCGAAAAAACTAGTTGTTCGTTCTATTTAAAAGATAAAATGAAGATATGTGCACCCCAAATAATAAGTAAATTGTGCTATAAAGCACAAGAACCAAAATTAACATTGATAGATAATACAGAAGCGGAAGCATGAATTAAATAGAGAACATATACAAGAACACATGCTCACAACTACTATTATGTCATAGAAATATCAAATAGAATCTATGTATGTATGACATAATTAAAGGAATCGGGTTCATTTATCATAAAATACCTAGCCCAATGTTAACATGACGTTATGGACTACTCGTTAACTTTTAAGCGGCAACTTTTTATAAATAAATATTGACGGTAAACTATCGTGTCAAACAATAAATCTACCTTAGGGCCAATTTACAGTTCGCATGAAATTCTAATAACCGTCACATATTTATTATATATCAACCACAAAATTCAAATAAAGGTATATTTCATCTCAAGATATCGGGCACTCCATTAATAACTTATCTTTGGACAATGATATTAACTTGTACGTGATATCTTGGTGTAGTAATCAAACACTTTGGTGTAGTAATCAAACACTAACAATAAGAGCACATCAAATAATAATTCTACCTTAGGGCCAAACTATTATTCACATGCAAAACACCAAATAATCGCCACGCGTTTACCACCACAATATGCACATGCAATTCAGCAAAGTATTGGCCTTCCTTAGGGCCGACACAATACCCACATTATTACATGCACAAAACCTTTTGTATTTTAAAATAAATTAAGTTTCACAGGAGAGCTCACTTAGGCGAGATGCTGCTTCTCTTAATTCATATCAAAATACATAAACCAAACCAATATTTGAATTTTAACTGAATTTAAGCCTTTAGACTTTCTCAAACAATCTTTAGTCAGAGGCCTAATTAAATTACCTTATGAACCCAAATCCCACGTTATTTAGATTTAAAGTCAAAATAAAGTCGACTAGAAATCTTCACTTTATAACCCAAAGATGAGCCTAAACCATAAATCATAAAAATTCATATTTATTTGAATTTGAGCTTAAAGTACAAAAATGAGCTCACAAATTCAACCTTATTAGATTTAAAGCCAACAATAAATTTCGGACAAATAAATTCAAATTCTTATGAATTTTCACAAAACAATGAAGACTCAAATTTATAATAAAGTCACGAGTCTACGTGCCAAATATCGATTGGGTCAAAGCTTATTGAGTTATACATGATAACCCATACATATATTGACAAACAACCATTACTTTAATGAGTCAAAACCTATTGAATTATAATAATTCATATCCATAATTTGACTAATTAATCCAAATTTCAATCCAAAAAAAAAGACCCGAACTTTAGAAATCTGAAAATTCCCCAAAATAAAATGCCTCTGGAAACTAAATTGAAATTCAAACTGAATCTCACTTTATTGACCAAACAAGTTCTTAAAGAGAATTAAAAAATAATTCATTTATTCGTTTGATTCTTCACAATAACTTAAATTTCAAGTGGCCCCAAAACCTTTTGTAAAAAACTTAAAATCATTTTTTTTTTTTTTTATTGCTTACAAAAAATTGCCTTCGCCCCAAAACCAGAAGATCTTTCAACTTAAAGGACTGAATTGAAATTTCAAAAGAAAAGTCTTTTGAGTGAAAAAGGACCTGAGATTCAGAAATACTTAATTTGGGGGTTCAAATATATTTTCTGAATGTAAATCACAGTTTTGAGAGAAACTTTAAAGCTGGGGACTGAAATGCACTTTTCGGAAGCTTGAGGCTGTGATACAGTTTTTTTTTTATTATTTCAAATCGACCCCGGCCCAAAATCAGGAATAACTTAAATTTAGGGGACTGAATGGTAATTTCAAAAAACTTAATTAAACAGCCCTAATTGACTTCTTCAACTAGATACACGCCGCCACCATCTCATCTCCCTAATCTGGCTCCACCACCCCTGATTTCCGCTGGAAACATACAACCCACGAGCATAGACGCCGCCAGAATCCACCGGCGGCGCCAATCGAGGCACTTTCAGCAAATTGTGCCGCCATTGTCGTGAACAACATAGGTACACAGATCTGCCACCTCCGCCACCGAAGACTGAACGGAGATGGTCCTGAGTGTGGCTGCCTCGTTGGCTGCCCTGAATCGGGATGGATTGCCGCACTCGTCTCGCCGGAACCGAATGGCGAGATAGGCGCAAACTGGAAAAAAACCCATTCCCCGTTTCCCTTATGTGGCTGTAGTTTGTGGGAAATATGAAAGAAATGATGGTGGTGGCGTTCACACGGCGGCAACCGGTGGTGGGATTTCAAAACCTGGTGGTGATGTGATGACGGCGCCCAGAAACCGGACGGCCACCGTCGTTAATTCACGTAAATTCGGAATTTCAGATTTGTTCTTGGGCAAATTACCAAAACCCCCCTGAGGTAAGCCTAAATAACGAAAATCCCCCCCATGTTCTCGTAATTACGAAAACCCCCCTGAGGTATGCAGACGTCTTACAAATCGCTCTAACGGTGTTAGACTCGATAGAATCTTTTTGATTCTCCCGAATATTCCTCCGATAATACCAATTTTGCCCTTGTACACGAAATTAACCTTAGGGGGTAATTGTAAGCATTTTATTTAATGAGGGGTCATTATGAATGTACAAAATACTTATTTTTCTTAAATTAAATCCAAATATAATCAATCATTATGAATGTACAATGTATTTTTATTGGATTAAAAAAAATCAATGAATGAGATTTCAAAATTTAATTATTTTTTATATATAAAATTAAATATTTTACAATTCGAGAAATACAACCATGCATCATTCAAGCTAAAAGCATAAATCCGTATGAATACTCCTCTGGATAAATAAAATCAATTAAAATATATAAATAAAAAAATATATAAGTGTCTGCAAAATACTTATTTTTCTTAAATTAAACCCAAATATAATCAATCATTATGAATGTACAATGTATTTTTATTGGATTAAAAAAAATCAATGAATGAGATTTCAAAATTTAATTATTTTTTATATATAAAATTAAATATTTTACAATTCGAGAAATACAACCATGCATCATTCAAGCTAAAAGCATAAATCCGTATGAATACTCCTCTGGATAAATAAAATCAATTAAAATATATAAATAAAAAAAATATATAAGTGTCTGCAAAATACTTATTTTTCTTAAATTAAACCCAAATATAATCAATCATTATGAATGTACAATGTATTTTTATTGGATTAAAAAAAATCAATGAATGAGATTTCAAAATTTAATTATTTTTTACATATAAAATTAAATATTTTACAATTCGAGAAATACAACCATGCATCATTCAAGCTAAAAGCATAAATCCGTATGAATACTCCTCTGGATAAATAAAATAAAATAAAATATATAAATAAAAAAAATAAAAAATTATAAT
>NW_012193167.1:420642-491589 GCF_000504015.1 Erythranthe guttata
TCCCACATGACAAAAAGCGAAGCAAGCCTAATCATAATTAATAATACATTGAGGCCTCGCTTGGTTGCCAAGATAAGATTAACCAAGATAAAATTAAATAATCTAATGAAACCCAATTATTTTATCAGACCTCGCGACGTCCAACAAACAAAGCTCCATAGAAGGCATGATAACACAATATTTGCGGGTCGACCCGGCAATTTATTGGGGATACCATACATCAAACAAAGTCCAATTATTTAGTCTATCATGGATAATCCCCCCAACCAAACGAAATCTGAACATGATGCTTAGAGATAAATTGAAACACCGACCGTTGAATTTTCCCGGTTCAGACATGAGAAAAACAAGCCTACCAGATGTATATATATTACCATATATTGTATGTCGAAAAAATGACTTAGATATTTATAAACTGCAATTCGAAGTTGTTGGAAATACCACTAGACTCTATTATTTGAGGGAATTAAATAAAAATAGAGATTTAAATGCTGGAATTAATACTGGAAAAATTAAAGCTTCAATTCCTTAATAGCAAACTGGTAAACTCTGTTTCTGTTTTATGTATGTGCGTATAATAAGTCGAAAAACCTTCGGTTTTTCCAAGAACCCTCTTCACAGCTCCGACGCAGCCTTGGCATGACATCGCCACCTTAAGTTCAACAGTCTGAAATTCGGCACAAAGTCAAAAATAAAGTATAATTTAAATATATAATTTGTCAACATTTAATTAAATTGAATCAAAAATAAATGCATAACCAACTTATCAACAAGGCCTTGAAGTTCAAATTCCATCAATTTAGCCACATAGAATTGCTTGATTAAGCTTTATAACAGAAGTTTACAAACCGCTACAGTTAAATATCTATAAATTAATACAATCGAGACTAGCAAAATTCTATTAATTTAGTGAAATATTAAATTATTGAACTAATAATTTTTACCGACCTGAAGAAATTATTACTTGCGCGAGATTTTTAATTTATCAAGGTTCTATGGTAATTAACTATCATCATAAACTACAAAAGACGAACCCTAGTTCTTCTCTTACAATTTTTTTCTCAGACAGCACCGAATATTCAGGAATCAAGTTATGATGAATAGAAGAAATTAACAAATGGAAAATCATAAAATGAGAAGAAATTAAAATGATTTAATAACAGGGAATATAATACATACCTGAGACATGACGGTGTTAGTGTATCGAAAAATCACAACAAACAAATAAAGGTTTTCTTCAAGACAAGAACTCGGTAGGAGATGATGATATAATAATTGGATTAAAAAAAAAAAGAAAAAAAAAGAAAAAAGAAAAAGGGGAAATTCGTGCGGCGTTGAGGGCTTGAGGAAAAAGAAAAAACTAAAGTAGATAGGAAAATAATTTAAAGGGCAAATTGCACGTTGCCTCCTATAAATTGATTTTCGCACGTTACCCCCTTCCAAATTAAAAAAGGTAATTGTCTCCCTTCAAAATGTTATTCTTGTTTGATCCACATTGATATAAAAAATAGAGTAAAAAGCAGTTTGCCCCCTAAATTAATGACCGTTTTGCACTTTGCCCCCCAAACAAAAAAAATTTGCACGTTTTTACCTAAACTCGTTAATTCCTTGCACGGTGCCCCCTGAACTAAATTTTCCGGCAATTTTGACCGGAATGCTAAAACATGTGCATTGCACGTGAGATTTGGAGGGACAAATTTGTCCATTCATATACATCCTATATATTGAATATAAATTAATCATTTAAATAAATTAAATAAATAAATAAGCAAAAAAACAAAAAGAAAAAAAGAAAAGAAAAAGCGCTGTAACGCATTACCATCCCAACCCATCTCCAAGCCCAGCCAAGAGAAATCCGAACTCAATTGAGAGGATTGCAGCTGCTATAAAGGGATTGTAAAGACGGCGACGATGGAGGTGGAGCAAATCTCCTACAGGTCAATCTCCGCCGCCATAGATCGGAGACTGATCAAGGATAACGACGGTGCCGCCGCCGCCGCCGGCTCCCGTACGACCATCATCAAGAAACAATTCCATAGATTCTTACTATGGCAGGTTCTCCAATCACCCTTCTCTATTTTTCCTCTCAAAAACCCTCTTCCTTTTCCCCTTTTACCACCGTTTTCCTCTTGTTCGTTTCTTCCCCACACCCGCTGCCGTATGCTTCCGCTTTCCAAATATCACTTTCCTGTATTAGCTTGATTGTGTCTGGAGGTGAGCAGAGTTTGTTGAGAAAGAGGGTCGGAGGCGGTGGTTTGTTTGTGTTGGGCCTTTAATGCTTATTTTAATGTTAATTCGACTTCGAATTTGGTTGTTGTTGGTGAATTTGTGATTTAAGGTTTTTCTGATCGGTTTGTTGCAACGTACGGTATTTCCTATTGTTCCAGGGGAGAATGCTTCTCGATGAAAATTTTGGGGCTTGTTTTGATCGTAGTGAAACCTTGGGTGTGTCTTTAATGGCTTGATTTTGTCGGCGAGCAACGAGTTTCTCTCCAATTGGCGACTGAAATCGAAGGTGAGACCGGCGTCGTTGAGTTCTTGCTCGATGTTCGCTTTAATTGGATGAGGTGGCAAAGCTTATTGATGCTTTGGATGTTCTTGGTTATTCCCTTCCCTGCGCCGCCGTGAAAGTGGTGGTAGAAGGCAGAGATACGGGTGGGGATGGAGGAGGCTATGATGAGTTTCTTTGATGAATTTTTTCGACCCATTTTCGGCCCATCAGTGGCTAAGAGTTTTCTTCAAGATCTTGTAGGTCATGATTAGAACCAGAGAGCTGGGGGAGAAGACTAGTTGGGGAAGATGACCAAAATAGAAGATAATAAAAAATTGAAATGGAATATAATAAAAAATTGAAGTCAGACAATAATTAAAAGTAAAAAGACAAATTTACCCTTCCAAATCCCACGTGAATGGCACGTGCGTGAGATTCTGGTGACATTTGCCGGAAAATATCACTTTTAGGGCACCGTGCAACAAAAAAATGAGTTTAGGTAAGAACGTGCAAAAAAAAATTGTTTAGGGGGCAAAGTGCAAAATGGGTTATAGTTTAGGGGGCAAACTGCTTTTTACTCTAAAAAATATATGATGGATTATTCATTGGAATTGAGTGTTTTTTGTTGCGCATTCACCCTTTAAATATTGTTTTGTTATACATTGCCCCTTAAAAATATTATTTATCTACATATTGTGGCTTTAAAATGTTACTTTTAGTACACAATGCCCAATGAAAATTGTTCTTTGGGCAAAGTAAAAAAAATATTTGGAAGGGGTTATCCTTCTTTTTTAATTTGTAGGGGTGAAAAGTGTGAACATGGAAAATTTATAGGGGGAGAAGTGTATTTTGTCCTAATTTAAAAACTGGACTAAGTTAATCTTTCGGGAAAATTGCATTCACCCCCTTAATGTTTTTTTTGCACTTTCTCCCTCAAAAACAAAAATGAGACTCCCCATGAAATATAAAATTCCGTGCACCAAATGTTTATTTTCAATCTAATTCTCACCGAATTAAGGGTGTATATGTCGTTTTACCTTTTCCGCTTGAAGTCCTCCTTTCATAGTTCTTAGGGTTCCCAAAATAACAAAATTCTCTTCCGATATTAATGAAATTCGCTTCTAAATTAGACGAACTTTTTTCTAAATTCTCCAAAATTTGTTATTTGTTCTTCATAATCATTGCAACGCAGGGTGCAAAAAGGTTAAATGACATTTGAAGCCTTAAAAGACGAAATTACCCTTCCAATTTACTCAAATTTGACAAAAAAGAAATCAAAAATACACATTTCGGACAAAGTGCACCGAGTTGAATATTTCGAAGGGGAGCGCTCGTCTTTGTATTTTAAGAAGGGAAAGTGCAAAAAAGACAGTTTTAAGGGGGTGAAGTGCAATTTGCCATAATTATTTTTATCTAATTTAAATAGTTTTAGGGAAAATTGCACTGTCACCCCCTATCAAATTCTAAAAAAGTAAATGCCTCCTTTCAAAATGTTATTTTTGTTTTAAGCTAAAACTCGTTTAATTAATATTCATCCTCCGTTCCAACCTGAGCTAAATATTCATTCTCGGTCCCAACCTGAGCCAGAACAAGAAAATAAAAGTACCACAATAATTAGATATGATGAACTTACCAGTTAAGTTGTTCCAACAAAGATACAACTGCCGAAGCCGCGTCATATTGCCAATCTGTCTAGGCACATTTCCGACAAAATTATTCTTATGCAACGAGATAAATTCAAGCTGTGAACATTGATCCAAACTCGAAGGTATTTCGCCGTTAAAGTTGTTGAAAGATAGACGAAGTACCCTGAGTCGTCCGCGCATATTATAGCGGCCGCTGCACATGTCGTCCGGTAAACTTCCCGACAAGCTATTGTACATGACGGAAATATCTTGCAATCTCGACATGTTGAAAAGGGATAAAGGAATATGACCGCGGAATGAGTTGTATCTCATGTTCAGTTTCACTAGGGACGAAAGATTTCCGATTTCGGGTGGGATTGTGCCTACAAGACCCATATCGGAAATATCCAACTCGGTCACTTTGTTGTTGCGAAAATCGCAAGTGACTCCAATCCAACTGCAGATAGAGGTTTTAGTGGTCCAATTATTTGTAAGACTATTGTAAGGATCTGAAGTTATGTGGGATTTCAATGCAAGAAGTGAAGATTGATCAATATTGCTGGTTTTTGATATGTCTAAGGTTATAGTATTGCCCATCATCAGACAATAATGTAACAACAAGAGCACTTCAACAAGGAAAAGTTTGGAATTAAATCTCTCCATATATATAGTTAGGGACGAAAATTCTAAACTAATATATATTTGTTTTGACAATCAAGAACTGATGAAGCTCTATATCTGTTGATTTTTATATATATAATGAGAAATTTACAGTTTTCATCCCTCAAATTTGTAATGATTTCACATTTGGTACCCATGTTTACAAAAAACACATTTGGTCCCTCATGTTTCAATAATTTGACACTTTTGGTTATTTTCGTCAATTTACCATTAGTCCGTCAGTTACGGTAGTGATGGGAACACGTCTGTTTCTCTTAGCTTTAACGAAAAATGGACGGAAAGGACTAAAAGTGTTGAATTTTTGAAATATAAGGGGCCAAATAAATGTGAAATTCTTGCAAACTTGAGGGATGAAATTTGTATTTTTCCCTATATATAATGTAGTATATGCTAGTATGATTGATTTCAGAATAAAAAGAAACTAAATTGTTCACATGAGGAAAAGTCAGTATATGACAAAATACCAAACAAACGTATGTACTTTCTTGTGGTGCATTGAGCACTCACTAGATTCGATCCTAGGTTTGTTTGTGTGTTTAGGGTGCATGTAGTTAGATGATACACCTGATTATTTACACTGAGAGATAATTTGAATCGTAAATTAAACTAGATAACTATCCATTAATCTCACATACACATGGGTGTGTGTTATTATGTGTAAATCTACGATTCAAATCAACACAATATAAATAACCAGATGTAGCATCTAATGTTTAGTAGAATCAGGGTCGTTCCTGAGATTTTGGGGGCCTTAGGCGAGACTTGAAGATGGTTGAAAAATGGGGCCTTTTACAATGTATGTTAAAACTCATTTTTTTTCTAAAAAAATGATAAAATCTATGTGAGCACGTTTTTGTAAGGTATATAGCTAGAGACAAGGCTATAAATTTCCGGGGGTTCGGGGGCAGCGCCCTCGAATTTTTTTTAAGGATAATTTTCATTAAGTAGCACTTAAATGCTATAAATTTCCAGGGGTTCGAGGGCAGCGCCCTCGAATTTTTTTAAAGGATAATTTTCATTAAGTAGCACTAAAACAAGTGTAAATATATAAAAATAAATAGCTAATGCACTGTAAATTTAATAATTGGGGGCCGCATGATTAGATGAATTATAGAAATAAGTAAAAATCGTTTATCAATATCTATTCATGAATTAGAGTTCGCAATAATTATACATATAATATATTTATTTTTAAATAAATACTAATATATAAAAGGTATAAAAAAATTTGGGGGCCCTAAAATTTTACAAAAATTCGGGGACCCTAGGCGACTGCCTACTTCGCCTCACCTCAGAACCGGCCTTGAGTAGAATGCATGGCAGAATTCAAAAAGTCCCAAGTAAAAGTACGTTGTATATTTCTGACCCACGCACTGAAATGCTGAATAATAAGGTACTACGTCAACACCGAACAAAAGTGAAAGACTCAACTAATTCACAAAGACTTGTGCGCACCACTAATTATTTTCCTACCCCATTCTAAACGCCATAACATATTTATATATAGGGTAAATTACACCCACACCCTTGATGTACGATTAAATAACTTTCAGGTCTCTGTGGTATCGATAATTACACTTACCCCCTGAAACATAGTTATAAACTCTAATGGGATAATGCATTGGATACTTTATTCCGATAGGATTCTAACATACTATTATTTTTAGCTAGTGGTGGAGACAATATAGAGTTAGGGGGTCATATGGCTCCCCCAACATTTCTTAAATCACCCATAGCTCTTTATTGTCTCAACCACTTCCTGAAACTATTAGTCCATTAGAATTCTATCGAAATAACATATTCAATGCATTATCCCATAAGAACTTCTAACTATGTTTTAGGGGGTGTGAGTGTAATTACAATACCACATGGACCTTAAAGTTATCTAAGCATACCTTAAGGGTGTGGATGTAATTTACCCTTATATATATATATCTCGTGTCGCATTTTTATATTTTCTCTACCAACCTTCTTAAAAACATGAATATTTTTTTGTTTCTTAACAGTTTTTGATTTTTATTATGCCTCTTATAATAAAGTTATACCATCAATTAATTATGGTCAATTGTATAGTAACAAAAATTGAAAATAATAGCTTAACATAACTTAATTATGTAGTTTAAATATCAAATATCTTTTCACGTGCTATAATTATACTAAGTTGAAAGTTTATTTGGATTATGTTATATTACTAGTATCATAATCTTTCACATACTTGATTGGACCTCCTCATCGTATTTTGTGTATTCGCCTGTATTTGGTGTGTATAGAGTGGGTGTTCTTGGTGTTGTGCGTATTTCTTCCCTCTGTCGTCCTCTGTCATCATTCCTCATCTTCTTATTAATACTAACCCTAGAGAGCAGGGCCGGCCCTTATAGGAAGCCAAGGAAGCCAAGGCTTTGGGCCCCAATTCCAAAAGGGCCCCAAAAAAAAAAAAAAAAATTTGTTATATATATATATAGTATATGTAATTTACATGAAAAATAAAACAACTATGTGCTTTACTCTGGTAGTTCACGCCACCCAATACCCACCTCCAACTTAAATAATTTTTTTTATAATTTTGATGGGCCCTTAAGGCTTAAAGAAAAGTAAAAAACAAAACATAAATAATGAATGTATCCCTAGTAGAATGAAACGCACAAAACACTTTTACTGAAATTAAAAAATCTCTCTACCCTACTCACTGTAATACTTTTTTATCCCTTTCCCAAAATTAAAAGGTATGTCTTTCGTAAATTAATTTCAATTTCCAGCCTGCAGTGTGATTTGTCTTGCATCAAAGTTTTAGGAAAATAGATTTGGGCTCTTATTTACAAGTGTAGATTTTTATTATATATTTTTTGTCCTTTTTCCTAAGCTAAAAATCTTTGGAATCGATCGATATTCGTGTGTTATTTTTTTTTTTTTGGGCCAACAGATTCTATTATTCCATTTAAAATTATGCCCGGGGTCTCGTTAAAACCTTGTGGGCCTAACACAAGGAAAAAGAGTACCTCTACAATGTAAATAAAAAATCATTATCTAGTCTACCTAGACTATTATAAAAAAGCCCCAAGATGGGGCATAAAATGCAATTATCAAAGTAACTAAGCTGAATATTATCCTCCACCCACAGCTTTCTAGTTTTTGACGGAAAACACCCAAAAACGGGGGTCAAGATGTAATATCTAAAAATATCCCTCTCTTGCCGTGCACTTTCTGAAAATTGCAAATGCCTCCTAGTACTTGCTCTCTCTTAGTGATTTTGCTTAAAAAAAATGCTAGAAGGGTAATATTTAAGTGATATGTTTTATTGAATGTTTAGGAGTTTTATCCTCCTTCATTAATGTATTTATTTTTATTACATTTTTTTTTTGCTTACTGAAATTACTCCCGGCCTACATTTATTTTTTCACAAAATGTAATTTTTTTAGGGATAATGTAATTTGTTAGTAGTATCTTATCTTTGTTTTGGTAGTTTAATAAAAACTTGCAAAATAAAGTTAACGATGGCAGCTACGTTGATCTTAATGTTCGGCAGGAAAAAAAAACTTACTAAAATTGAAACTACAAAAGGCCCATTTTTTCAATCTTGCTTAGGGCACCCAAATTCATAGGACCGGCCCTGCTAGAGAGAGACGAGTGAGAGTGGAGACTCACTGGAGAGTAGGCCGCTTTTGTTGGGCCCAAAACATGTGATTGATGGGCTTGAATTGGAGAGGTAAATGCGCTGATTGGTAAGTCTATTGGGCTTGGACAAAATAGCCCGGATCAATATTATAATTTATTTCGAAAGTCAAAATTTATTTTCTTAAATTCTTAAATAAAATGTATTTGATATAAAACTTATGATAGAGTTTCTCAGTGACATACCATAACATGTGAGTGAACGTTATGACGTTAATTAATGATTATTTAGAAATAATAAAATAAAATTAAAAATAAATAATGATACCCAATATATAATAAATATGTCTAGAAATAAGATGAAATTGTTGTGAATGACTAAGATTGATTTTAAAATATCGAGGTTAAATTAATTTCTTAAATTTTATTTACTATCGTTATTTATGTATAAGTGATAATATGATTTACCTAGAGTTAATTATGTAAAAAATGTTGGGAAAATTGGTTAAAAGTTGAGTCATGAACAACTTTTGATCAATATTAATGCATGGTTTATTTTGATTATTTAAACCAACATATGGATTAGATAAATAAATATATAATGAGTACATAAACCAATCTATGGTGAATGAAAAATACTAGTCCAAAATATGTTGAAACAAGAAAAGTGGGATTTTGAGCTATCCTACATTGGAAAAGTAGTGAAGTTGTGAGCTATTTATATAGCTCAATATTGGGCCTAAGGGTCAAGCCTTTTGGGCGTACAACTTTTTTTTCGGAGAAAGGCCTACATGTTGTGAGATTTGAATGATGTCCACGTGCGCGCGCCACCGCCGTTTGGCCGACTCGGTCGCTCGCTTGGATTTGGACTCAGGCCCAACGCACTACATTATTTTTTTTGGGCTAAAAACATTAGAAATTAGGCCGACGCCCATCTCGATTGGTCCAATTGGTGCAGCCGAACCAGTGCAAACCAATCGGCTCAACTCGAAATGGTGCAACCGATTCGGCCCAACGGCTCCATAGCCGAAACAGTGCAAGATAAAGGCGAACCGATGGGTCCCCCACCGCCGTTCGGTCGACTCGCTCGCTCGGATTTGGGCTGAGGCCCAATTCACAACATTATTTTTTGGGCTAAAAACATTAGAAAATGGGCCGAAGCCCATCTCGATTGGTCCTATTGGTGCAGCCGAACCAGTGCAGACCAATCGGCTCAACTCGAAATGGTGCAACCGATTCGGCCCAACGGCTCCATAGCCGAAACAGTGCAAGACTAGGGCGAATCGGTGGGTCCTTGCACCTTTTACTCCAAAGGACACTACTTTTCAAATCTTACAAATAGACCCCCGTTTTCCCATAATTCCTCACTTCATTCCGAAATCCACTTTTATCTTTCACATTTCTAGCCTACCCTTTCCAGATTCTATCGGAAAGTTTCACACAAAGTACACTTAGTTCGTCGTGCTCCTTTCCAAGATTTTGCCGTTGTATTGTGGGAGACGATTTCCATTAAAGTCGTCAGTACCGGTACCGTTGCGGGGAAATTTCGTCTTAAGGACATAGATAACTCCCCTTGGCAAATTCAACAAAAGCAGATTTTTCGACAACAAAAAACATATAACAACATAACACTCACATATATAAGTAATTGTTGGTAAATTTGACCAGAGTGATCATAACATACGAGTAACACGAAAAAACACTTAATTGTTCAAACAATATTTATACAGCGAAATTCAAGATAATGAAAATTATCAACCATCACAACAAAATAAAAGAAATTTTAAGTGAGCATTTTCCATGATTGAATTAATATATAACAATTTATTTTAGTTATTTTCTTCTGGTTTTATATTTTTATTGATTTCAATTTTAGAATAATTTTATTTCATAGTTTTGATATATAAGTAGAACATGAAGTTTTGTACCTATTTAATTTTCTGTAAAAATATTTTTTTGTTATAAAATATAGTACGTAACTTTTATTAATTAACCATAAGTTATATATTAACTAAAAGCTGCAACACACGTGGTGCTTGCTAGTGATTCTAAATTTGCAAACTAGTTCGGTCTTGGTTAGGGTGGAAATCGAAAGGAATTTCCGAACTCCGCCAATTCCGATCCGAAAATATCCGAATTTGGAACCGTATTTTTTATTTAGATTTCCGACATTTCGATTTCCGATTCTTCCAAATTTATTTGGAAAGGAATTGGAATGGTATTTAAAATTACTGGAAAATTTCAATTTCCGAATCGATTTTAGTTCTGAATATTTCTATGATTTTTTGGAATATATAATGTAATTTTATTATCTATTTTGTAATTCCATAATATAACTTATATTAAACTTTATATGAAAAATATAAATACCGAAGGGACAAGTAAATTAAAACTTTATAATTGATTAATTGATATCAGAAATTTTATGTTACATTAAAAAAAGATAGAAAAATATTCTAAAAAATTCCATTATATCCAAATTTGATACAAGAAATTATAAAGTAATGTAATTTCCAAAATTCCACCGATTTCGAGACACTCTGAGATTGGAATGAAATTTTGCATTCTGATTTTTTATAACGAAAATTGGAACCCTTTTCCACTACCCAAAAAAAATGTTTTTTTTTCAAAAAAGTCATTTTTGATCCATTATGTCCGATTTTCACCCCTAGTCTTGATCGTGGAAGAACTTGCAAACCCGTGTGGTTCACGTACTTAGATGTGCCCTGAGATTTCCCATTGTTGCTATTTTACGAGACATTGAATCGAATGCAATAAAATCCGAATTGGCGAGACAAACATTATTTGCTTGTTTGTGGCATTTATTTATGTTAGTTATAAATTTTAGGGTAAATTACAACAACCTCTGAGATATGATCAAATTATGAATAAAATTGTCATGTTTGGATAATTACAACTACCCTTCAACTATAAATCTTCTTACACGACCACCCTTGTAGTGTCAAATTCAACATAATCTTATAGATTTCGTGGAATGTTATCTAGTTTGTACTCGTTTTGTGCAAAAATGTAGTTTCTGATGCACCAAAGTCTGATATTTACAAGCCAAAAAACACATCTTATGATCATCTTGGTTCACAACGTGGAACTCGAATGAAATAAAACGGGTACAAAATTGAGAATATTCCATATACTCGAGAAGATTCCACTAAATTTGACACCTTAAGGGTGGAAGTGTAAGAAGATTCATAGTAAATGGGGATGGTTGTAATAACCCAAACATGAGGGTTTTTTTTTTGTAATTTGACCACACCTCAGGGGTAGTTGTAATTTACCCTAAGTTTTATTAGCATGTCAGAGCCATTTAACAACTTAACAACTGTATCTAGACAACTTCGATTAGGCTCCGGAACAAATTAATGTGTTTCCATAAACCAAATTAATAACCTCAAACAAGCAGGCTACAAAGTGTTCCCCATTTTTAAAATCAAAGGGATTATTATAATGATCATTATTATATCAGTCGAACTTGATTCTCACTTATTTATATAATTCATTATTTACCCAAATCATGCTAATGATATATATAAATGATCAGAACAGGAGATTTGCCAAGTAGAATGAATAACTTCAGGAAACACTACTAGAAAATTGTTATATAGCTATGGCAATTAGTGACGGATGGTTGATTCGTTGCTAAAGCAAGTATTTAGCAATGAATTTAGCAACGAATGACAATATCGTCCCTTTGATAATTAAATTTCCGATCCTGTTTCTAAAATAAATATTTATTGATAGATTTAGCGACACACATTTGATCGGTTACTAACATAAATATTTAGGATTACTGAAAAGTGAGGGATTACTGATTAGGGTTAAAGTATTTATTGATAGATTTAGCGACACACAACCGATGAGTTCCCGCTGAAGAACACCGGGTAATTTTCTCTCTTTTCTTATGTTCTTACATCGAAGAATTAAGAAGCATCATTCCTTTGAAAACTTCTCATCCCAATCATAAAGCTTCTAGATGAACCCTAATTGTAATTTTAAAAATTAGACTGTATTTGTCTGTATGCTTTGAAATTGGAAAGATAACAAAAGGTAAATTGATTTTCACAACCGTTCCTTCTAATTGTTCGCATTCATGGTAGGAAAATTTTGTTTGTGATGGCTGAGTATATATATAAATTGAATATTTTGTCTTTTGTGCAGAAGAAAGGTCTCAACTCTTAAGGTACCAAATTAATTTATTGGGTTGGATTTTTTAATGGTATACTATCTAACGGAATTGGAGAAAGATAAAAGCTTCTCTGCAATCATTGATAAATTTTTGTAATTAGTATGTATCTTATTTCCTTTGTTCTAATTTTTGTTACATGAAGAAAGATAAAAGCTCCTGCAATAATTTTGCATAAGTGTTTTTTAGTGAAAATCATTTAATCAATTTATGGTTTTATTGGGTATATTATTGTTAAATATTTTTTGTTCTAATATTTTATTAAAAAATTGAACCTGTTGATTCTTTTTACTCTTATTATTATTATGTGTCATGTGATTTTGTTGTTTGTGCCGAGCATTTGTAAAATAACGAATGAATCTAGTGTTTCATGTGTGATGTGTCAACTACCATACTTGTTTATCATAGTGGTAGTTGCTGGTACATGAATATCATAAGCAACATAACCATCCGAAAAGCATTTATAAAAAGTTGATAAAATTAGCTTTCGGTTACAAAAGATCTTACGGATCACCGACTACATGATTCAGCACGGTAATCCTACTTACTATTACACATATTGTCCTTAGAAGTAAATTAAACAAGTACAGCCCCATATGAACTCGTCCCTGATTCTCGAACCCGACTTCAATTCTACGCCTTGGGATCCAAATCAGGTACACCTACAAACATAAAACACCTATATGAGCCTTTGAAGACTCAATGAGAATCTTGAAGTAATAACAAAGTCACATATCACATAGACACATAATACTTACGTATTTACTTACAAATAAATACACAAAACTATAGCGTTGTTTTCACGGATTTTCCTTCACCGTTACCTTCTATATTCGGAATTCATCCCCATTTCCTTTTCCCTTTTTCAAGGCTATAGAGTGAATTAATCACTTCCTACTTTTCATCACATAATCCATGTTCTATAGAAAGAAGGCATGCATGAAAAACCGTATCAGATCCTTTGAAAAATAAATCTAAAGTTTCAACAATAACCATGCATTTAACGAGCCCGTTTATAAGTAGAATCAAACCACAACTAATCTACTATAGGAAGTACGTACTCGTAGTTAGTCAGCCTGGACTTCAAGTAAGGCATTTAGACTTTCAATATTTATCCAAGAACTTCACAAAAACTAATCAACCACATTATTCAAAGTAAGCTACAAAGATCTATATATAATCTTATCGATTTCTTCTTTATTTTCACCCATTTTTTGAAAATGAAAGGAATAAAACAAAGAATTTATCTTTACCTTTTCAACATGCATCGACATAGATCATCCTCAAGTGAAATCAAGGTTGAGGAGATTTATTTTAATGTGCTTACACAATAATATCAAATAAATTCTAATATCATATAGTATACTACTGAATGAACAATGAAAAGACAAGTTGAAAACTTACATCTTAAATCAAGTTCTTCCTCGTCGTACCGCATTGGTTCTTTTCTTGCTTCTGTAATTAATCTTGTCTTGAACATTGAAAAACAGGCCGACAAACCATTTGGGTCTTTCATACCGAAAAATGAAATAACCGATTGTAGTTCCAAATACGAACCCAACCATCGATAAAACCGAAGTCATCATCACCATGTGGCTACACCGGAACCAAACTTGACACATTGTCCTGGTTGCACTTTTTGGTCAATGGTAATCCGCATAATGCCGAGTTTCCCATGTACGAAGTGTTGTCAAATGTTGGAAATTGACCGGTACTAGACTGAGGTATCTGACCATCAAGATTATTGAATGAAAGGTTCAATTTGGAAAGAAACGTCAGCTTTGTCAATTGCAATGGAATTTCCCCCACCAGTCGGTTCGAAGACAAGTCCAACGATTCGAGTATACTCATATTTCCGAGAGATGCTGGTATATTCCCTGTGATGTTGTTACGAGACATATTGAAGTACCTGAGAGAATTAAGGTTTCCTATGGACTGCGGAATAGCCCCAGAAAATCTATTATCGGACATGTCAATGGTTGTAAATGTTATCAGAAGTCTCACAATTGGAAGCTCCACTCCTTTCAAAACAAACTCCATTGACTCTTCATAATATGAAAACCAATTACTTTCTTCTGCTTTATTCTCTTTCACATTGATCATGGATACAAAGTTCTCCAAGTATCTGGCAGGTAAAATGCCCGTGAACTCGTTGTGGGATATGTAGTCGTCGTGTTCGAATCGAGCAATATGGCACTGTTAAATCTGTTGGATCTTAGGACAAGAACTCGAAGAATAGGAAGAGTTTCCATCCAAACTGGGAACATGTCTTCTATTTCATTGTTTCCCACATCAAGAACTTGTAGATTTCTGCAATGAACAAGAGATTTGGGTAATGCTCCCTCAAGTTTATTACCATTTAAGTTAAGTGACTCAAGAAGACAACCCTTTGTAAATGTTGCAGGAATGAGGCCGTGAAATAGATTTTCCTTTAGATGCAAGAGAAATAAAACTCTGCTGAAGTTTCCGAGACAATGTGGAATTGACCCTTCCAAACTGTTGTGTGATAGATGGAGATATTCAAGGTATCTTAAGTTGCAGAGGGATGGTGGAATCTCCCCTCTTAATTTGTTGGAATGGAGATCTAGGTAACTGAGTTCTGATAGATTTCCAATCGCATAAGGTATTGAACCTGATCAAAGTTTGTGAGGGCAATTCAAATATAAGACAAAAAAAAACATTTTTTTGGACAAAAAAATAATTCATGTTAGAAAGAACGCAACCCAAGATTTAACGACTTAATCCTTTTCCGAATTAATGATAAAAATATGAAATATATTATCATGGAATTTTTTTGAAAGAATTGAAATACATTTAAACCTCTATAAATTAATACAGATAGGATTAGTCAAATTCTATTAATTTAGTAAAATATTTTTTTAACATATTGCCCTTGAGTCGGGGACCGTGAGAAAATATTATTTGAATGAGGTTATTAATTTATCGATGTTCTATTATATATATAATTATACGATCCAAAATCAATACAACATGCAATTGGATGACTTTATGAATTTTCCAAATCAATGAAAATCATGAAAAATAGTTTCAGTTATAAGGACGTGAGAATTAAATTTCGTTAGAATAACTAGTTTACGACTGTCGTGAAATAATTATATATGGGACCGTTATATAATCACTTTGTATATTTCCACATAGCTAAAAGGACAGGCAAAAGATAAATATAAAAATTGCAAAATTTAAACTTCAAAGAGAAGATGAAATTCAAGAAATATATCACCATGGAGTAAGTTGTTGGACATAAATATCTTCACAAGAGAAGATAGATTTCCGATTTCACTCGGCATGTTTCCGACGAATCCGTTATTAGAAATGCTGATCCATTCAATTTGTGAACATTGGCCCAAACTCGACGGTATTTCTCCATCAAACTTGTTATAATCTAGATAAAGTTCTCTGAGTCTGGGAAGATTATTGTTGTCGCACATACCCAGGGGCAGGTTTTCCGGATAAGCTATTGTTCAAAAAGGAAACAATTTGTAATGACGAGATGTTGAAAATAGATGTTGGAATAGGACCATGTAAGAAGTTGTTGTCCATGTATAGATTCACAAGAGAAGATAGATTTTTTATTTCACTCGGCACATTTCCGACGAATCCATTATAAGACAAGTCGATCAATTCAAGCTGTGAACATTGGCCCAAACTCGACGGTATTTCTCAACAAACTTGTTATAAAATAGAGAAAGTTTTCTCAAACCCGAAACCCGAAACCCAAAACCCAAAACCCGAAACCCAAAACCTAGCAACCTTGCCAAAAACTAGTCGCTCCCGACGTTTTCGGAGCAATTCTCGAAATCTGACCAAACGGCCCCAACAATCACCGTGCCAAATTCAATTTCCTACGTCCTCGTATTTTTTATTATTTTTTGGGAAGAGTATTGTGGCTGCACAGATCCACTGGCAAGTTTCCTGACAAGCTATTGTTCTAGAAGGAAACAACTTCTAATGACGAGATGTTGAAAATAGATATCGGAATAGGACCACGGAGTAAGTTGTTGTTCATATACAGATTCAGAAGAGAAGATAGATTTCCGATTCCACCTGGCACATTTCCGACGAATCCATTATCAGACAAGTCGATCGATTCAAGCTGTAAACATTGACCCAAACTCGACGGTATATCTCCATCAAACTTGTTATAAGATAGATCAAGTTCGCTGAGTTCGGGAAGATTATTGTGGCTGCACAGATCCACTGGCAGGTTTCCTGACAAGCTATTGTTCCAGAAGGAAACAACTTGTAATGACGAGATGTTGAAAATAGATGTCGGAACAGGACCATGGAGTAAGTTTTCAAACATAAACAAGTCCACAAGAGAAGATAGGTTTCCGATTCCACCGGGCACGTTTCCGACGAAATTGTTGTGACTCAAGGAGATCAATTCAAGATGTGAACATTGACCCAATCTCGACGATATTTCACCATCAAACTTGTTGTAAGATAAACGCAATACTCTGAGCCATCTAGGAAGATTACTGTGGCCGCTGCACATGTCCTTTGGGAGACTTCCAGATAGGCTATTGTTCCTAAAGGAAAGGACTTGTAATGACGACATGTTGAATATAGATGTTGGAAGAAGGCCGTGAAACAAGTTTTCGCTCATGTTTAGAGACACAAGAGAAGAAAGATTTCCAATTTCTGGCGGGATTGTGCACCCTATTGTTGCTAGAGTCACAAGTGACCCCAATCCAACTGCAAACAGAGGTTTCGATGGTCCAATTATTTCTTAGGACATTGTATGGATCTGAGGTAATATGGGATTTCAATGTAAGAAGGGAAGATTTATCATGGTTGATATTGCTGCTACTTTTTGCATTGATGAACAACAACAATGCAACAATGAAGAAGAACTTCTAAAGGAGTAGTATATATTTTTGAATTATGGATATATATGTTTAGGATCATTTATAATGTGAGGAGGGAAGCATGATAAATTTTTTGGTAAGTCAAGTCAATGGCGGAACTCCAACCACATGAACCGAATGAAGTAGCATCGTTTTTTCGTCCTGATGCACAAAGACGACTCAGACTAATGTACAAAGAGACTTAATACGCATCACTAATTCCTTATACACATCAAAATTAACCTTATCTACATATCTATGGAAATCAACTAAACTAGCATATTTTATGTGCAAACTTATTGAGCATCAATCACTAACTTTTTCTCCACTTCAAAAACCTTAGCTGTTATATACATATATATTGAAGCTTGAGCTTGTTATTATGGTCGAATCTTTTTTGGCTAACTATGCCTAATAAATTACCTTTTTCTTTACCAAAAAAAAAAAAGAGAAAGAAATAACTAGCTAACTCCATCGTATTTTAGAGATGAAATACACTGGAGTTTTACGCAATAAATCTTTTGATCTTCTATAGTATTCACGGATACAATAACTCACTTATATTGTGGCTATTTTTCAATTAAATTTTAGAGTTATTTGCACAGACCTCCCTAGTTGATCTGTAATGGTTAAAAAAAAATCCCATGTTAAAAAAAAATAGCAATTGCCTCCACGTTGCATTTTATTTAGTTCACTGTCACCTAGCTTATATAGTTCACTGTCCTCCAGCGGAAATAAACATGTTGACTTTAAGGAAGTGGCTATATTACTCTCATTAAAATACAACATAAAAAAAAAAGCGTCAATAAAAATTAAAAAAAGGGTCATCAACACGATTCTTTCCCGTTCATCTCCGCTGCCTTCTACGCTGCCGTCTAGATCTCTCCTCCGCCATCCGCCATGGTCATCTCTGTATCATACACCATACTCACAAATACAATGAAGGCACCAAAGGCGAAGAAGCAACAACCACAGAAGCCTATAAGGCTATAACGGGGGGCTACTACCGAGAGATGCCGGAGAAGAAGCCAAAAAAATACAAAAATTGTTTTTTTCGTGGATTTGTTTTCTTCTGGAAAGCTCTGTTTATTCTGCTTTTGTTTTTCTGAAAATGTCCGATGAGGGCAGATATTTTCTTGGATTTTCACAGGCTTTTTTTTGTTTTTTCTTGATCTAGTATCAAAAGAGGTTGAAGCCCAGATTTGGGTTTGTTTTTCTTTGGAGAGAACTTAGTGCTATGAAATAAGAGAGAAGAATGAGTTTAAATGTGCTCTACAATCCAATAGCCTGAATTATCTTTATCCGTCGCCGGAATTTTGCCTTTCGTAGTGGAGGAGCCGCGATCGAAGTTGAAGGGCCGTCGGAGTTTTGCCTTTCCTCTTTATTAAGCCTTGTGCCTGAATGGGAAAATTGCAATTTAGTCCCCTAACCTGGGAGAAGAGAGCATTTCTGAAACTTCAAGGGATTGAATTGAAAATATTAAAAACTTTATTTGGGTAATATTTTTCAAATTTATAGGTTAAAGGTTATTTTGGTCTTTTTATGTCAAAAATCGAACCCCTGTCGTATATTTGGCGAGTGTATCACACGACCAACTCACAGGGTTCTTACTGGATTTGACTATTTTATATAGGGAGGTATGTACTAATTGTTTTAATATATGCTTTTTTTTTTACCATTATAAATTACATAGGGGTACGAATGCTAAAAACTCTTAAATTTTATGCCTGAGTTTAAACCCCAAAACTTGTCCCAAAATATACCCAGTATGAACGTTCTATCTCCTTATAGAGACAAAACACACAATTCAATATGCAAGTATAATTTTCAGCAATTAAACAGGAAATTAACAAAATACATTATATATAGTATTGAACTTTAATTATTGATAAATATTTGAAATTATTATACATTAAAATATCCGATAAGTATCGATTATATATATTAAATGGCAATCAAGTTCAACTGTTTTTTTTTTTTTTGGATCACACCAGGGATGTTCTAAAAAATTAGGGGTCATAGGTAAGTTTTAAAAAAATGTAAAAATGGGTCATTATTTGTATTGTATAATGTACACGTTAATTCGTTATAACGAGCACGGTCGAATCAAAACTTTTTTATTAGGAGTTAAGAATTTTGGAGAAAATATTGACAAAATTAAGGTAAATCAAATGTTTACGGGGTTCAGACAGAGCCACAAAGTTCTTTTGAAAGTAATTATGCAAATTAAATATTACTCCCTCCGTTCCTAAATAAGTGTCTCTTTTCAATTTTCACAAATATTAAGAAACTCATTAAATGTGCCTTGGTTTTAGGAAAAATACATAAAAATGACTACAACAACCTTTATCATCTATATAATATATAAAAGTTGAATTCCACACCTAATTGATTGACATTTGTCAATTTCAATTGGTGACATGTATTCAATTTCATCACATGTGGCAAATTGATTGGTGAAAATAAATCATCAAAAAACATGTCACCATTTTCCAAAATTAAAAAAATATTTAATTATTTAATTATATATTTATATCATACCATTTACAAATTTCTTGAAAACTCTAAATAGTTTTATCTTTTAATTTAATTTTAATAGTAACCAATTTAATTTAAATTTTTAAATTCAATTTAAAATGTTCATTTATTATAATTGTATGATTGATGGAGTTAAGAAAATTTTGTATTTTAATTCATAAAATTGGATTTATATAAAAAAAATATTGCAGAATAAATCATTTGATATTATACATTTTACATGAACATGACCAGAGAATACGTTTATCTTTTTTACTAATTTAATAGTATATTCGTAATTATCAAATCCAGACTAGACTGTCTTCTAGAAGCAAAAAGGAATCCTATCGCTATAAGAGGAAATGAGGCTGACACTGATATTGAATTCATTTCTGTAAAAGTGAAGACTTTCCCTGTTATAGTCTCCAAGTCTGTTCATATCACTTTGGGGGAATGAAGCCCTTTCAACTGTAGCTTCTACTTTTGTTTTCATGAATGATTTGAGTTGAGTCTCTTTGATGTTTATTTTCGTCTTACATCGACCCCCTTACGATGATTTTTCACGGATTTTTTTTTATTACGTGGAATATTCCCCAAAAAATCCAGATTCTACTCAGCACATGACATTTGTTTATGATACTTTTTAAAGACAAAAATTACCCTCAGGGGACTTTACACGAAATATTTAATTTTTTTTAAATAACATTTTCACAACTTTTTAGTATTATTATTACCTCTCCTAAAGGTAATTTTTGTATTTAAAAAGTAAGATAAAAGAAATGTCATATCTGCAAGGGTAGAATCCACAATTTTTGGGATATTACATGGAATAAAAAAGATTATGTAAAAAATCACACCATAAGGGGGTTGTGTAAGACATAAACAAACATCTGGGGGATTTTGATAATTACCGATAAGTGGTGGTGATCTCCGTAATTTAGTCTAAGTTCATGAGGATTTTCGTAATTTATCCTATTAACAACTATTATCGTTATTTTCACGTCTTAATGTTTGCTTACACCCTTATATTGATTTAAATAATTTTAATTTCAGTTTGATAATATAATTAAATATTAATTTATAATATATTTAAAATGTGTTTCTTGATGTTTAAGGTACCACACGTAAGGAATTTGATATAAAAGTTGCGAGATTGAATAGAAATTGATACAAAATATTAGATAATTGCAAAAACTTTGATGCAAAATCATAATTAGGATTGTGATTAGTATTAGCATTAGAATTAGGATTATAATTAATATTCTTTGAATTAGTACTGGTATTAATACTAGGATTAGGATTCGGATTAATATAGTATTACAATTAATATTAGGATTATGATTATGATTAATATTAGTATTAGAATTATAATTAAGATTATGGTTATTGATACGTACTACAATTAGTGACATGTATTAGTATTATGATTATGATTAGCATTAGGATTAGGATTATGGTTAGAATTATAATTAGAATTAACATTAGCATAGCATTAGTATTATTAGTAGTAAAATTATTAGGATTATAATTAATGTTAGAAATAGGTTTAGGATTAGAATCATGATTAGTGATATGAATAGGATTATGAATATGATAAGGATTTGGATAATATTAATATTACAATTATAATCAGCATAAGCATATCCAGATTAAAATTAATATTAACATTAGTATTAGCATGAAAATATGTACGTTAGCATTAACATTAACAATATTAACATATTAGTATTATAAATAGTATTAATATTAGTATTAGTATTAATATTAGGATTAGTAAATAGAAAAATGGGTTGGTTTGTGGGCAAACCTGCCCATGGACACTACTGATTGGGGTCTTTTCTGCAATTTCTGAAATTTCTGATTGCGTACCCTGCTATTTCTGCATAATTGCACTTCAACCCCCTCCTGGGGTCTCTACAGCATTTTCAGAATATTTTGTCTTTAACAGTCTAGGCAGTTTTAGTTTTTATCTTTTCAACCCCAATTTGGCGCTTTTGTGTAACAGACTTGGTAGGGTGTCATCTGATGTTTTATTGCCCTTGTAAGAGCAACTTCAATGGTAGGTATTAAAATGAGGCATCTAAATCCTTAATTGATGCTTTAAATAATACTTTGGTATTTTGAAAAACCTTATATGCTCCAACCCGTAGGAATTAAATAAATTGTTTTATTTTTAAATATGTATTAAACATAAATTAATAGATATATTTGGTCCCTATTCCATAGGAATTTGTTAGAAATTTTATCTTTTTTACGTTGAAATTGCAGTTCCTAATTTCTAGAAATATCTGATACTTGGTTTTTTCGGGTGCATTTTTGCACCTCTAAGAGATAAAGTATCAAAAAAACTACCCCTTTGATGTTTCCGTTGGAGAATAAATTTTAAGTTTTGGGAATCAAAATGAAAGTTTTATCATATAATACTCCATTTGATTCCCTCATTGGAGTTGCTCTAAGGGTACTCCTTTTCCTTGTGTGAGCCTACAACATTTTAGCAAGGCACCAAACTTTTTACAATAGTGGAATAATAAAATCTTTTTGGCGCCAAAAAAAAAAAAAAAATTAGTTCTATGCAACATTGGCCTTTTCGAATTCAGTCTCTTTTCGTTTCCATATGCTCACACAAAAATGAGTCGATGATCATAATCTACAAAATGTAAACTTGTATAAGCAATGAAATAATCCGATCGAGTATGAGATGAGATGAGAATAATTATAATTGGCCTGGTTCAAATTAAATGAGCTGCCACACATGGAAGAACCAGAAAGCCGGATTCAAATGAGCTGCCATCACAGGCAACGGATACTCTATTGACAAAATAATATTATTTGCCGTTTATTTGTTTTACTTATATCATTGTAAATGTGAAGAAACTTTAGTTCGGCCCATAGTAAGGAAAAAACAGAGGAAAGCAGATGAGCAAAGAACATATAACCTAGCTTGCGATCAAAGTTAGGGGTAGTTCAGGAGTGCAAACTGTACTTTTCCCTTAAATTAATTGTACGTAGATAATATTGAAAACACTAGTCAAAGCTTATAAGTTGCGTGTGAGTTGTCCCTCAGTGATTTTCAACCTCAGAGTGCGTCAGACCACACGGTATTTGTATTAAATAACATGGACTTATTCAACTATTTCAACTTATAAGCTTCTATGTACGTCAGATAATTTAGTATTTTGCTTTTTCCATTGACTTGACTTGTGTTAAGTGTATATTTATACACTTAATTGTACCTTTTAATTGGAGCTTTTGATGTGTTTTTACGATAATTGGTGCTTAATATGGTTATTAATTGTATTTTAGGTGCAAATTGAAGAATTGGCAACTTTTGGGGTGAAAACTGCAAATTCAGAGAAAAAGTGGGCCAAAAGTGAAAAAATCAGATTTCTGAAGAATTAAAAGACCGCACGGCCGTGCGGATTTTAGTTCAAAATCTCACACGGCCGTCCGGGTGGACGTGATGGCGCAGTGAAGGAAAACCCAATTACACAAGGAAACCCGCCCTATTATAGTTTTGCACCCTATTTAAAGGCCACAAGCACACAATTAGAGGGATCTTTTTTTATCTTTTATCGTTTTCTTTAGTTTTTATTTTTCATCTTTTCTACACGCAATCAAGGAGCAAGAGAACGAAGACGAAGACCTGACGAATCTTCATCCTAGTTTTCCTTTTTCCTTTTCTTTTCTGATTTTATGAATCTTCGAATTTTTATTATGTTTTTCGTTACGAACATGAGTAGCTAAGTTTTTATTCTAGGATTTTATTGGAACCCTATGTGGTAATTCGAACCTATTTTTTCTACTTTTATGCAAGTTTAATTCTTCGATTATTTCTTCTATCTTGATCGTATTTAGTGCATGAGCGTAGCTAACTTATGTTGCTATTTGTTATTGTTAGAATTGATTGACAGATCGTTTTAATAATTAGAACAGGGATAGAAGAGCCTTCGAGTAGTTTTTCACCGAATGCGTGTGTTGATTGCATGTATTATCGTAGACATACAGATAATACCTTAGGTAGCCGTTGTCGAGACTTGTTATTTAATGCTTTATTTATACTAGGTTTGCATAGACATATAGTGAATCTTTTATGAATAATAGGTTTAAAGCGCAGCGACAGCTGGTTATGAATAATTTCGTGTCTTGGGTTAATAATCGAGAATCGTAACTTGCATAATAGGAGATTAATTGGGTGAAGAATTATCGCATAGGGGGAAAATAAAATCCTAGATCCGTTTATTATTGATTTTTTCTCGTGATTACTTGCGTTCTTAATTAGTTTAATTTATTTAGTTAATTAATTTGACAACCCTGCGTAGGCTGGATAAAAATCACAATTGTTAGGATTTGGTACTTAGGATTAAATAATTTGCGTATTCCCTGTGGGATCGACATCCGACTCTCACGAGTCTACTTTACTACTTGTTTGCGATACGTGCACTTGCGTGTTGGTATTTAGCACCCAACAACTTGCAAATAATTCATGTTCTCTCTTCCTTCATGACAATGGTTTTATCATATTATAATTACTTTAACTTCAATTCTGTTTTACCTCACATAATCATTTCACTACAAGATAGAGAGACACTACTCGCTATGTTTTCTTCTTGTTGAAGTGCTGTTATCGGTGAATCATTATACGAGCTTCGGCAGCAATACTATCAACGACGATCAATCTTCATTTCTTACAATATTGAAATCCCACATAACTTCAGATCCTTACAATGGTCTTACGAATAATTGGACCACTAAAACCTCTGTATGCAGTTGGATTGGAGTCACTTGCGATCTCCGCCACAGTAGAGTGACCGAATTGGATATTTCAAATATGGGTCTTGTAGGCACAATCCCACCCGAAATCGGAAATCTTTCTTCTCTTGTATCTCTAGATATGAGCGGAAACTCTTTCCACGGTCGTATTCCTCGATCCATATTTAATATGTCGAGATTGGAAATTATTTCGTTGGCGAATAATAACTTATCTGGAAAGCTGCCTGTGGATATTTGCAGCCATGGTAGTCTTCAAAGGCTACAAGCACTTTCTCTGTATCAAAACAATTTATATGGAGAAATACCGTCGACTTTCGACCAATGTCTACAGCTTCAAGTATTGTCTTTAATGCTCAACAACTTTACGGGACATGTGCCGAGACAAATTGGGAACATCACAGGGCTTACCTCGATTTTCCTTAGTTTCAACAATTTGGACGGTATGAATTCTTGATCTCTTTGTCTCTATGATGAATCTTACTTTAATTTGTTAAGAAAACATAGGGGGCTTTTGCTAATAGAATAACACGAGGAGTTTATTAACAATTGTAAAAGCACATTTTTTTATGTTTGACAATTGAACTGATTTTTTCATAATTTGACAATATCCCGCAGGTACTATTCCAGAAGAGATAGGTAATCTTCATCAGTTAAATATGTTGTTAATGGGATTTAACAAGTTGACGGGTTCAATACCTCCAAGCATTTTTAACATATCTTCGTTGGGAATTATCTCCATACCAAATAACAATTTATCGGGAACTTTGCCCGTCGACTTATGCAGCCACGGTAATCTTGATAGCCTCCTCCAGATTTCTCTGGATAACAACATGTTACATGGTAAATTACCCTCCAATTTGGGTCGTTGTTCGAAGCTTCAAATGTTGATTTTGTCGTCCAACAAACTTAGTGGTGCGTTGCCGAGAGAAATTGGAAATATGACGTCACTTAAGCTATTATCTATACTATCTATAAAAGGATGAATATGATTGGGGTTTCTTCCATTTTTTTATATACAAAAATGCCCCTAGGTGATTAAGTTAGTAAAAACAATTTAGTTAAATAAAACAATTAACACATCTATACGTAGAGGTAAATCTACAAATGAATAGGTACATGAATGTTTAAGTAACCGATTCAAATAATTGGTTAAAGAATTTGAGGAGTTTAGGAGAATGAATACTAAAATCGACCCTTTGACTACCTTTTTGCTACTATAAAATGCATTATATTTAGAGTGGAAAGAAGGGCAATTCTCCACTTTCACATTTTGGTGTACTAACGGAAACATGTTTCTCCATTTTCTTTCAACAAGTTCTTCGGTCAACCGTTGGCAACTATATTTGGCAAGTACAAGGAGCTATGTGTGTTCTCTTTTATCTGTTTTGTAGATTTATCATTCATTTTTTATTTGCTTTTCAGTTTTTTGTTGCAAATTCGAAAAATTTGCCGTACGTCACTACAAATTTCTTAGCATTGAAATAAAACGGCAACTTATGTACAAGAGATTAAACTTATTTGCTTGATGTGTATCGAGAGTTGGATGTCGGACTTTTCAGGTTTAGGAATTGGTTTTGTTCTACGGTGTTTAATATCGAATTTCCTATAAATGATATTTTGTTTTTTTAGGGTGAGTGGATTTTCCGGTTTAGGTAGTGGTTTTGTTCAGCAGTGTTTCATAACATATATAGAATTTTATAGAAATGATTTTTTTTTTCTTCTTATTTAGGTTGAAATTTTATTTACAAATTCGAAGAAACTTTTATTTAAAAATAACACTTTAGAGAATAAGGACTAAACGATGAAAATAATGTATATTTAGAATCATTTAGAAAATTACGATGAAAATAATGTATATTTAGAATCATTTAGAAAATTACTTTGTCTGGGGATAAATTTTCACCATATTGTTCAAGCATAATTCGATTTCAAAAGAAAAAATAAGAATTCAACTTATGATTCAAAAAGTTGTATTCTCATAATAAAATAAATGAATAAAGAGAATATGGTAGAATATATTAATATTAGTCATCTACTTGATAAATGAAGCCTTTGAAAAACAGAAAATAAGGTATTATATGAAATTTCGAAGACATTTAATATGTGCATTTAATTTAAACTTGAGTATCATAAAATGGCAATATCATCACTTAATTATTGATAAAAAAATTAGCACAAAGCTAAGGAAATTACACCACTACGTGAGATATTATGCGGATTTTTTTAATTGAAAGTAAAAAAAATACATAACATACATTATTAATAGTAAAACAAGTAGCAGTTACAACTTACCTGATACAATTTTTTTTTTTTTAATAAAATTATTGAAACGGTGAGATTACCTCACATATATGGAGTATAATTTATGCAAATTATCTATCTTTAAGATTAAAGAAAAGGTAAGGTGTCCAAATTACAACAATAAAGACTGATACAATGTTGGAACATTTATGATTTTCAATTAATAATATTGAGTAATATTAGAGCCTGTTTGGATAAGCTTACTTAAAACATCTTATAAGCTCCTACATCTAATAAGATGTTTTAGGAGTTGATAAGCTGTTAGATTTTATTTTAAAAATTATTTTTTAAAGTTTTTGGATATGTAGCTTATAAGTTACTTTTAGTTTTTATAAGTTGTTTAGGTGTTTGGAAATAAAATGTTTGTTTATCGCTATAATGACAACAAAAAATATGACGCTATTATAACTGTTAAACTTATTTCATTCAAATACTTTTGTACCTAAAGAATATTATAATATTTACAAATTAATTTTTCGAATAAAAATAATAATCATATGTTAAATAAACCAAATGATTTTTTATGTATATTGATATGATATTTGGCCATTTTTAAAATAAAATGAAGTGTGATAAATTATTTTGATGAATTAGGTTTGTGAAAGTTTTAATTTTTTGTGGTATTAATACATTAATATAAAATATAGGTTGTAAAAGAAATATATTTTTTTATAGATAAAAGAAATATAATTTATTATTGAGATAATAAGAATATTCGGGTATTTTTATATACATAAAAAATATAAATAGAGATTTTTTTCACAATTATTATGATAATTATGATAATTATATTTTTACTAATCTTCATTATAAGAATACGTTGTTTTGTTAAAATATAAATGTTATTAGCATTCATGTAATATAACAAAGTATTTGAGGATAATTTTTGTATTTTGAGTGTTTTAGTAAAGAAGCAAATAAGATCTTAATGAAAAAACGTGGGGTGTAGGTACTTTTGGAAAAACATCTTATAAGCTTCCTAACAGCTTATTTTTTTGAAATAATAAGATCTTTTGTAATTTTTTTACCAAACACCTTTTAACAACTTATAAGCTTTTAAGCATCTTATAAGATTTTTTAGGAGCTATAAGCTTAGCCAAACAGGTTCTTAATTAGATTATGTGGAAATTAATTATATTTATTTGCTTACTCAAAATCATAAACTAAGTTGAGCGAGGACTTGGGAAATTCGATTTCTCAATAGATTATTATGTTTCGGACAAAGCCTTTTTTTAGGCTTAATTCCACGTTGCACCCTTGAAATATAGCTTTTTGGCACCTTGCACCCTTGAAAAAATATTATAGCACTTTGCAACCTCAAAACACAATAAATCATGCATAATGCACCTCAAATGAATTTTTAAAGTTAATGAAGGCAACTTAATATTTTTTGTGGTATTTTTTAGGATGTCAAATGTCAAATCAATTTTTTTTAGTCATCAATCAATTATAAATTACAAAGTGAAAATATAAAAACACATTTCATCAACATATTAAATTATTATTATTATTTTCACAAAAAAATTATACAAAAAACAAATATATCCTTCAGCTATTTAAGTACGAAATTATTTGAAAATTATATTTTATTCCAAAGATTTCTACAAAACATTTACTAATTACAATATAAAAATCCATCAATCGAATAATTTAGTGATTTTTTTGTTGTTTTATTTTTGATAAAATAATATAGTTTTTTCAGTATTTTTTTGTCATTTTTGTTTTTTCGCATTTCGTACACTCGAAATTATGTCCAGGGCGGAAGAAAATAATAATTTAATTTATTATTTGAACCCTAGAAATTAAAAAAACCAATAAAAAAATAAATTACCCTCATTAAGTTTAAAATATCCAATTCAAAGTGTATTGTGAATGATTTATTGTGTTTCGACGGTGCAACATGCTATTAATTTATTTCAAGCGTGCGAATTGTCAATGTCATACTTCAAGGGTGGAAAATGGGATTAAGCCCTTTTTAATATTTAATTATAATTAGTTAATTAGGCCCAACCAAATAGTGAGTTATTTGGCCCAATCCCAAACTAATTTCACTAGCCACTTTTGAATCAGTTGGAATGAGTTAACATACATTGGCTATTTACTATTTAGGTGGTGTTTGCAAAATCTTTTAGAAATAGATTACGAGCTTTTTTTCTCACACAATTTGTTTTTAGATGTTTGCAAAGTTGACTGTTGCTTTTACTTTTCTTAAAATAAGCTGATTTAAGCTATAATTTTAAAAGCACCTATGTACTTATTTTTTTTATTTATATTAATTTTTCAGATTTTTGTGAACACCCCAAACTTTTAGAATTACGCACTTAATATCAACTTAACTCACAATCACTAACTTATGTTTTTAAATAAGCTTTTGCAAACACCACCTTAGTATACGCCTATTTGATTATTTCTCCAAGCATTGCAATTCTCCACAAAGTTTTTAGTGGTTTTATTTGTAATTGCCACGTGTCATTTTGTGATTGCATGTTTAGGTGGTTATTTTTTTGATAACTCAAATTCCAGGATGTATTTTTACTTATGAAGAGGTAGATTATCAAAATACTTACACATTTTGATACTCCCATTGGAATAGAAATTTTTAGTTTTGGGATATCAAAAAGGTAGTTTATGGGGTTGATAATCCATTTGATACTCCCATTGGAGTTTCTCTTAGAGGGATAAGTGTTACAAATAATACTTTACGGGATAAGTGTTACAAATGATATACATTAGGGGTGTAAATTGTATTTAACCCTTTAGGTTTTGATAGATTGTTGATTTATACAATGTTTTATATTTCAAATTTTTTTTGTTTTTTCTTAGAGGGAAAATCAAAGAACCGGTACAAGAATAGACTTTTACTATGTAAGTATGCAAATAATGTATTTTTGGTGTTTTAATATTTAACATTTCCAACTTTCTGGGTAGTATTTTTCCGAGAATAGCAAATGCAACCATGATATCGAAGAAGTAGCAATCAATATAAGGGCAAATTACGGCGACCCCTGAGGTATGTCTAAATCACGAAAAAGTCCCACTTGTTGGATAATTACAGCCGCCCACTCCTAATTCGGTTATTTACCGAATCAAATCGTATATCCAGTTCCGTAAACGGTATGAAATGTTGGCATACCGAAATTTCGGTTCGGTTTTACCAATTTAACATCCCAAAATTTACCTCATGAGGGGTTTTTTCATAAAATAATACATAGTTGAGAGAGGTGGCTATAATTACCCACAACATGAGTGGGTTTTCATAATTTAACCATAACTCAGGAGGTGTGCCGTAATTTTCCCTTAGTATAATTTTATCAAATATCTATTTCCGCTTAACATTACAAATGACAATAGATGGAGACAATCTGAATCTGGAGAGACTCTGAGTGCATAAATTGTTGTTCTCACTTTTTCTTTTTTTATTTAGTTACTTACTTTTTTGGGAAAAGTTGTTCTTTCTAATATATTGATAATGTAGTTAGAAATCCAAACATTAATTTTTTTTTTTGAGAAAAGAATCCAAAAATTAATTGATGTATTTAAATATGAAGTTACATTAATCCGTGTACAACATATTATGAATAATATTCTTGCTACGTGTAAGTTATGTCGCAATTTATTTGTGCTACGTACTTTAATATTTAACACGTAGCTCCCGGAAATTTTAGGGCCTTATGAATGAAACAACAAAGTGGCTATAGATAAGTCATGTTATCAGAAATGCAGTTAGGTTGTGTTGTAAAAGCTTTTGTAAAGTCAATCTCAGCATTTTTTGGCTCAAAATCACTTAGAGAGTGTTTGTAGTACCAACTTATGCTTCTAATCTTGTAAAATTACATTGTTTTAAGCTAAATATAAAAAGATGCATGGACCAACTCCCCCTAAAATAAGTTGCTAAAATAAGTTCCTAAAGTTGATTTTTCATGGACTTTGCAAACACCCCCAATTAGAAATAAACACTTATCGTTAACTTAACTTATAATTACCAACTTCTATTTTTTTTAATGTTTTTACGAGCACCACCTTATTATGACAACGTTTGCTTTGTACTATAATTTGCGACAAAGACAACTATACTACTTTGTATATTTCTATTTGATTTCCAATGTTGACGTTGTTGTTTTCTATTTGATTTCCATTGTTGACATTGTCACGACACGTGCAACGCACGTGCACCTGTCTAGTATTCCTTAAAAACAACTCATTCAGTGGTAAGATTCTTCGTATTTCTTCTTGATTCTCATACTTGTTCATCTTTCTTTCAAATACTAAGCTAAAACGGACTTTTTTTTTTTTAATGATTGAGCCATGTGGTAACTTATTTACCTAAACAAAATATTGGAATCATTTATAAAGAAGTTTCACAAAAATATCTATGTATATCAATATTTGCATACACAGAATTGGATTCACATTATTGTATGTGCATTTGCAGGAACTATCGACCCAGAGATCGGGAAACTGAACAATTTGACTACCTTAGATCTTTCAGAAAACCAATTTTCAGGTCCAATCACTCCTGCAATCGGCAATCTATCAAAGCTAAATCTTTTATATCTTAATGCAAATAACTTTTCTGGTACAATTCCATCCGAAATCGGGAACTTGAACTTAGTGACATATCTTCTTCTCGGTGACAACCAATTAAGTGGCCAATTGACTAACATTAATACAAACTTAACAAGTTTGCAAATCCTCCTGGTGGCGAATAACGAAATTTCAGGTAATATTCCATGGGATTTGTTCACATTCAATATTACCAACATTGATCTTTCCAACAATGTATTAGAAGGTAGTTCTATGCCACTAGACATAGATAGATTCCCAAGCTTGATTTCTATAAACCTTGCCATGAACAAACTATCCGGCCGAATACCTTACACAATTGGGAATCTATCAGCTCTCTCTGGCCTAATACTCCATTCTAACCAACTTTTAGGAGAGATTCCGTTTTCCGTTTGCAACTTGACATCTCTTAGCTATTTTCATTTGTCGAATAACAATTTGGAAGGGGCAATTCCACAATGTTTAGGAAACTCGAGCCCGTCTCTACAAGTTTTGCATTTAAGGGCGAATAATTTCCACGGTCATTTACCGTCAACGTTTTCAAAGGGTTGTCTTCTTGAGTCGCTTAATATGAATGGGAATAAATTGGATGGAAAACTACCACAATCTCTCGTCAATTGCGGAAATCTACAGGTTCTTGATATTGGAAATAATCAAATACAAGATGTATTTCCCTTTTGGTTGGAAACTCTTGTTGAGCTTCGAGTGCTTGTCTTGAGATCGAATAGATTTGATGGTACAATATTACAGGATTCAAATAATGAGCTTCCGTTTCCCAAGTTGCAAGTTTTTGATATATCCAAGAATAAATTTAATGGTTCTTTGCCCAGTAGATATTTAAACAATTTTAGAGCCATGATGGATGTGAAGGAAAATGGAATTGGAAAAGAAAATTGGTTTTCGTACTTTCAAGAGACAATTGTATTTGTTTTGAAAGGTTTGGAGCTTCCAGTGGTGAGAATCCTGACAACGTTTACAACCATTGACTTGTCTGATAATAGATTTTCCGGAACTATTCCACAAAATATTGGAAGTCTCAACTCTTTGAGGTACTTGAATTTGTCTCGTAACAACATCACAGGGAATATACCAGCATCTCTTGGAAATATGAGTATACTTGAATCGTTGGACCTGTCTTCGAACCGATTGGTGGGGGAAATTCCATTGCCATTGAACATGTTGACATCTCTTTCTCGGTTGAACCTTTCATTCAATAATCTTGTTGGACGGATACCTCAGATAGGCCAATTGGCTACATTTGAAAACAAGTCGTATTTGTAAAACTCGGGTTTGTGCGGATTTCCATTGACAAAAAAGTGCAAACAGGACAACAATGTACAAACTTTGCTTCCAGAACTCCCACATTTCGATGATGAGTCTGGTTTTATTGATGGTTTTAGTTGGCGAGCTGTTATTTTGGGGTATGTAAGTGGGTTCGTATTTGGAACTACAATTGGTTATTTCATTTTTCGGTATGAAAGACCAAAATGGTTTGTGGGGCTGTTTTTCAATGCTCATGACAAGATAAATGGAAAAAGGAAAAGGAAGGTGGCACGGCAAAAAACTTGATTGAAGATGTAAATCAATTGTGGTTTTTTTCAAAGTTCTGGTATATAGTTTGTGGAGCTATAGTTTGAGTTTTTTGTTTTTTTTGGTTAGAGATGTTTTATTTATTTTTCGAAGATGTTTTATATTCGAAAGGGTAAATTACAAACACCCCCTGAGGTATGGTCAAATTACAACAACACCCCTCTTGTTTGGATAATTACATCTAACCCCCTCAACTATGATTTTTTCTTAGACATCCACCTTTATGGTGCCACATTCAACATAGTCATCTAGATTCCGTGAAATGTGCTCTAGTTTGTACTCGTTTTGTGTTAAAAATACAGTTTCCGATGCACCACAAACTGATATATACAAGCTAAAAATCACATATTATGATCATCTTGCTTCATATTGTAGAGTTTGAATGGGATAAAACGGGTACAAAAGTGATAATATTCCATATAATCTTGAAGATTCCACTAAATTTGAGGAGTTGAGGGGGGTAGATGTAATTATCCAAACAAGAGGGGGTTGTTTGTAATTTGACAATACCTCAGGGGGTAGTTTGTAATTTACCCTATTCGAAATGATTAATGATTCTCGTATGTTTATGTTTTATATATTTGAGAATTTGTTGCTGAACTTGGAAGGGCGTTCATTTTGGAAGATAAATCTTTCATTGCACTAAATTAGGAATGCTACTACTTTCACATGGTTCAGTTGACTTGGATAATTTGCAGTTTTTCGAAACACTTCATGTCTTTACCAGTCGAATTGTGAGACAAATTAAGCCGAGCCCATTAGATTATTTCAAAATTTGCAGGTTTTGGATATTCAAATTTTGGAGTAGAACAAGTGTTGAACAAGTTTAAGTATTAATATCGAATCCGCCACAATTATTTAAAAATATGTAAGCATGATTGTCCTCTCCACACCCAACTCTCAATGTATCTACATATGAGCATCATTTTTGTGAAATGAAATACTGCTATTAGTTGGTCTTAAGTTGTTGCAAAGAGCATAATGACTTTGTGTATGATTACCATGTTTTTAGTATGAGAGGAGCAAAAAAGACCAATTTTACTTTAAGAAATCCCATATCGTCAAAATACATAATTAGTGACTGCTATTTATATCTTAAGATAACTAAATTTATTGGCCGAGCTCAGTATTGCGAGCTTATAACCCGAACGGGGGCTTTAATGTGATTGGTTGTTGGGCCTGGCCAGTTGGTTGGGCTATAGGCAAGCAGCAATTACCTGGCTTGCCCATTCCAAGTCGGGAGTTGTGCCACATGGCTCGAGCGAAGGCCTGGGCTAAGTGACTCCGTTTACTTCCCTCTCTCGACAGTGGAAGGCCAGCTGTACTTGCCCAATTGGAGAATCACTTTTGTTTTATTGATTTTTTTATTTTTTTAGGCACATGTTTACAATCTCCGTTTGACTATAATTAGGATGTCAGATGAATTGACTAAGACAATATAGTATGAATTTTAAATAGGGTAAATTACACACACACCCCTGAGTTAAGCTTAAATAACTGTAAGGTCCCTGTGGTATCGGAATAACGTATCGGAATAATGTTATTCCGATTGGGTGATTTAAGAAATGTTCGGGAATGTTCGGGGAGCCATGTCACCCCATAGCTCTTTGTTGTCTTCACCACTTTCTGAAACCAATAGTCCGTTAGAACCCTATCGGAATAACGTATCCAATTCATTATCCCATTAGAGTTTCTGACTACGTTTCAGGGGGCTAAGTGTAATTATCGATACCACAGGGACCTTACAGTTATTTAAGCTTACCTCAGGGGGGTGTGTGTAATTTACCCTTTTAAATAATACTCTTGACCTCAAACTATTGAATAGTTTTTTACTATTATTATTTAGGGTAGATAGCACTTAACCCTTTAAAGTAGAGTAAATTACATTTACCACCCCAGTGAAAATCGCAACTGCGCGATTCCCCCTGTCATAAAATAATTAGCAAATACCCCCTATGAATATTTTTGGACAGCACACTCGACCCATTTGATTTTTTCCCATTGACTGACCGTGAAAATACCAAAATACCCCATATAATTTAACTTACGAATAGCCCTCTGTAAATAAACATAAAATAATATCGATTCAATTATAAATAAGCTAATTTACAACACCAGATTGTAATTTCTAAAATTTCTTAAAAAACTATCTCCTATCCTACCCAAAAGTTATGGCGTTAGAAATGGCACGACCGCCGCCGACGCCTCCTAAGTCCTGCCGATCTATCGATGCGGGGTGAAGAGAAGGTGAAGAGAAGGAATCGTACGAAAAGGAACTGCACCGAGACAGAACGAGATCGAAATCTCTCCGCCGCCTCCGGACTCGGCGGTGGGGCTGCCACCAGAAGAGTACTTCATTCATCATTCTTACTGTGTGGAACTTATTTTTAATGTGGTTGTGGGCTGTGGATTCGGAGAAGATTGTGATGGTGGTGGTTGTGGGCTGTGGATCTGGAGAAGATTGTGATGGTGGCGGTTATGGCGGTGATGGTGCAGGATTGAACTGGTGGTGGAAGCGGCGGGGCAGCGGCTGAGTTGAAGCGGTGGTGATTTGTGGGTGTGGTGGAGGGGTTGGAGCGGGGAAGAAAGAACTTTTATTTTATTTTATTATTATTATTCTTCTTTAATATAAAATGTAAAACATATAAAGAACATATAAAGATTGTTAATGCTAGAATTTATGTTGTAGTTATTGCAAATTTGTCCTTCAATTTAAGATATTTACAATTGGTATATTAATCAATTTAATATAAGGATATTTACGTCATTTCATGTCAAAAATCCCTTACCAGTTGCACGCACAGCGAGTGAGCAACACGAAGGTGCGCCATGGGGGAATACGCCTTTGACTAAAATTCATAGGGGGTATTTGCTAATTATTTTATGACAGGGGGGAATCGCGCAGTTGCGACTTTCACAGGGGTAGTCAATGCAATTTACTCCTTTAAAGTATGTGTCATTTACCCTTAAATTGATTGTTATTGTAATTATTATGTCCTTTATCACAATATTAGTAAAGTAAACATTCCTTTGAAAATAATTATATTCGAGGAACGTAATGGTTAGGTGTAGAACAGAGGAGTTAGATGTTACATCTGATTATTTACATCGGATGAATTCATCTTACATGGTTTGTTAGTGTATATTATTTATTGTAACTTATAGGAATGTTTTGCACGTTACTCCTACGCAATTTTTTTTTCTGATCATTCTTTCCAATGTCTATGGACTATAATTACAAATAACAAAGGGAGAAGGGTAAGAGTGCAATTTATGATCTATAAAAGCCTCCACTGATGCAAAATTTCATGTAATACTCTCATGCCATCGAAAATGTTCAATGCACCAGATGGAACATCACATTTCTTGAAAATTTGTTTTGATCATTAACTTACATCTACAATACCAGTACTTGCTGTGTAGTTCTTCAAACGAAAATAATGCCGATGAAATAAACTTTTGCGCTTCGAAATAATATGCCCAATAACATTAATAAATAAACGCAGAGTTACAGAGCAAATGGCTAAGGCCTCGCAGAGAGTAAATTGCAGAGAGTGATTAATTTACCGTCGCGTCATGGTTAAACCATATATATATTTTGTGATAAGCCCCTCATATAACTAAGAAATGGTGATATGTCCATCCCTCAAATCTTTATTTGTGATAACCCCTAAAAATTGTATTCCCAACCCTTATGTCAATTAACATAATTTGTCTCAATTATTCTTTTTTTTTTTTTCTCTTTTCATAATAACAATCTAATTCCTAAAAATTTGCTTCCAAATTCCTAAAAAATTGCTATTAAATCAAAAAAAAAAAATTGAATTTTTTATTTTTTATTATTTCGGATTTATTTCTTTTTTTATTATTATTATTTATTATTTTTTAATTTGTTTAATAAAAATATTTTTTTTAATTTTTTTTAAACAAAAAATTGAATTTTTTTTCTCGACTTGTTTACTACGCCGAATAAGACTATAGTTGACTATATGTGACTATATCAACTGTAGTCATATTCTTTCTTTATATTGCAGTTTGTTATATTTTTAATTTAAAAATTCGACTGTATAGTGTGGTACAATCATGTTTACCAAATTAAATAAAACAACGAAGATTGCCTATTGCTTACGAAAACTATACAATCAACATTCACATAAAAAAATCATAATTTGAATGTTATTATCACAAGTTAACTTGAGACAAAAAGATAGAGCATATTTTGAATCTGACTACAGTCATATTCAACTAAATTCATATTCGAATATGACTACAGTCATGTTACCATTAATCCATCATACACACCATGATAGTATTCATCGCATTATTCTGGACGCGAATAAACCAGATAAGCTAGTTTGCTCTATGTCTACTTTAGTGGAATTTTCGAGCAAAAGAGTAATGAAGGCATATTAGGGTTTCTGGCCGAGTTGAGGATTGGTCCAAAAAGGAAAGACTGCGCAGTAAGGAACTTCCAAATTGTACAAGGAAACCGCATTTTCCCCAATTTTTTCCACCTTATCAAAGGCCATCTCAAGCACACAATTAGGGGTCCTCTTTTTACGCAATTTTGAAAGCAATGGAGCAATAACGAAGACGAAGAATTTGAAGACTTCAAGCATAGTTTTTATCTTCCATGAATTATTTTTATTTAGCTTTTAAGTTATGAGTAGCTAACTTCAAGCATAGTTTTTATCTTCCATGAATTATTTTTATTTAGCTTTTAAGTTATGAGTAGCTAAACTCTTTATTTCTAGGATTTTATTTTTAACATTATGTTGGAATTATGAACCAATTTCTATGATTTTATGCAAGTTTTAATTCCAAATTAGAGACTCTGCAGGAGACTTACTTGCTACCTCTTCAATTTTTTTGGGCCAGGGTCTAAATGTTGCGGGGTATTTAGCAGTGATTTATGGGTTGCGTTTGTGTACGCTCTTAGGCGTTACCGAGGTGGTAGTGGAGAGTGATTCTTTGCTTGTTGTTAATGGCATCAGGACTGATACGCGTAAAACCTACGTATAAATTACTGCAAGTGTACAGTATCGCGTTTTGTAGAATAGTGAATTCCAGATATCGATCCACATAGAATTAAGTTCTTAAATCTACCAAGTACCGTAATTATACTACCTAAACTTTATCTAGACGAACGAGAATGGAGGGGAGAAATGAAACTAAAAAGAAACAATAAATAAAAACAACGGTCCGCCAGGACATGCGAGAAATTCTGACGTGTGATGGCTTCTAGGGTAAAATCCACCAGTGTACTATCGATAAAGATCTACAAATCCGAATTTAATGTCAATTCAATATTCGCTAACCCAAACACTAAAATACCCTAACCCCCGTCTCCAGTGTAGTTAGAGTCTACCCACATGTCCGACGTCTCCGTTCAGAACCTTATATTAAGAGAGCATTTAGGTCAAGTCCTTAAGGGCTACCCGAGGTGCATCACGTCTCTGTTTCCACAACCCGAGCTATGTTTTTCTAAAATCAAACGAGAAACCCTCTCTCGAGTTCATTCCCATTTACAATCAATTCAACTGTTGGCCAAACAATCGAAAGCATTTAATACAAGAAAACATAAACAGAATCAAAGAACGACAAATAGATCACAGATCTGGAAATCAAAATCAATATATACAAGGTTTCATTTCCCTAAAAGAAAATGCTCAGTTCATTGCAAACATAGCATCAAAATGAAGAACACGAGAAATTATAAACTAAACGTAAAGAAAAAGCTTATGAAAAAACCGAGTCGAAACCCTCGTCAAAGCTTCCCGCGAAGAACTAGCGAGAACCGAAGAGAAAACCGAAGAAGTCGAAGAATGAAGTGTTCCACGTCTAATTGGAGAGGAAGCTTGTTCTATTTATAGGGGGCTTGCATAACACAAATATCTTGTCTTGAAAATTGTGCACCACATTTCCAGATCACGATATGGGAATGTTGGATCGCGATCTGGTTCTTAATAAAAAATGTACTGTGAGACCCCCAGATCGCGATATAGGAAGGTTGGATCGCGATCTGGGTCCTGATCAAAAAATGTACTGTGAGACCCCCATATCGCGATACAGGGAGGCTAGATCGCGATCTGGGCTTCGGCGCCAACTTCAAACATTGTTTTGACCCTTTTTTAGCCCGAATTTGACAATTTTGCATTTCTCAAAAGTTGTAGATCTTGAAGTTAGCTTTCTGAGAGACTGTCTAAGAGAGATCACTTTTTCTCTATCTTTCAGTCATATTGTTCGGCAAAAAATATCATGTTTCGGATCGTCTAGCAAATTGGATAATCACAAATCTTATCAAGACTATTTTGCTACAAAAGACTTACCTCATGAGGCTCGGGCAGCATACATCAGTGCAGGAGCGGATTTAGGGGGCGGGCATGTATGGCATGGACCACCTTAGATCCTAAAAAGATGTCTGGTATAGTGGTAAAGATGTCTTAATATGTATGAGAGGTCTTCGACTCCAGCAAAATACTCAAAATACTAATTTTTTTTATTTCATCTCCTCTCCCCTAGTTTATTATTTTTTCAGTCCCTCTCCCCTAGTTTAATTTTCTTTCAGCCCCTCTTCCCTGGTTTATTTTTTCTGCCCCTCTCCCTTTTTTTTGCCTCAATTAATTTTGTTTCAGCCCCTCCCCCCCAATTTCTTTTCAGCACCTCTCCCTTTTTTTTTGCCCCAATTAATTTTTTTTCAGCCCCTCTCCCAAAAAACGCAGAAGAATTTAGTTCATTTTTTTTTTGTCTCAATTAATTTTGTTTCAGCCCCTCTCTCCCATTTTTTTTCTCAGCCCCTCTCCCTTTTTTTTTTTACCCCAATTAGTTTTTTTTCAGCCCCTTTCCCAAAAAACGCATAAACATTTAGTTCGTTTTTGTTTGCCCCAATTATTTTTTTTTCACCCCCTCTCACTTTTTTTTGACCCAATTACTTTTTTTTCAGCCCCTCTCCCAAAAAACGCAAAAAAATGTAGTTCATTTATTTTTCCTCAATTAATATTTTTCCAGTCCTTCTCCCCAAAAACGCGCCTGAGTTGTAATTGAAGCGTTGATATATTTTTACTATTTAATACTCGATATTTGATTATTATTTTTTTCTATGCGGCATACCCTGTTGGGACCACGGCTGCACTTTGACGATCGATCACGAAATTGGTGGATGAGGCTTGGACTCCATTTGTTCTCTAATTTTATAGGTAACAAGTTGTTGCAATAAAAAAGACGATAATATGGATAGATAGGCAAGGTGAGGCGCGGACTAGGTCGCTTTCTTAAGACGAATTTCACGATCCCTTCTCTAATGAGGTGCAAAAAGGTTCCGATCGTGTCGCCTATGGGATACAACAACCCAGACTATCTCTCCGCTGTAACTTCACCGAAATTGCACGTTCAAGTGAAGCAGAAGCTTACACCCGACACACAACAATAGCTCAACATATGTGTATACAATATATAGGATATATGATCTTTAGAAATGTAGTTTTCTCTCTACTCTCATCCTTTTACAAATACACCAAAACCCCCTTTATATAGTATAAAATATAACCACCATAAAACCTCTATTTAATATATAATTAAAGAAAATATGGAGGTTTTATGAGGCAAAATAATAATTTTGTAGGTTTCAAAATAGTGGTCTAAATGACATATATATGTGGTCAAAGACAATATTTATATTTGATAATAAAATATATATTTTTATTAAAATACTCCAACAATCCCCCACTTATTTTAATAAAAATAAGAAGAAGGATAATACTTGAGCTCTTGCGGAATATTATGCATAATGAAAGTGAGCAATGCCTTGAAACCTTCACTTAGTACAATATGTTTCCCGTACTAGAATCAAAGTGGACTTAGCCTTGAAACAGTGACCCTTGGGGCACGTAGAATCATATTGCACACATAATACTCAAAGTGTCCCGATCGAAGCTTCTAAATGTTAGAGTAGGTGACCAACAAGCCAACATGTGGCTGTGGTCTTTCGTATTTATTATTGTAATAAACGAACCTTTATTCGTATTAATGATAAAACACCTTGGCATTCTATATCTTTGTCCCTTTGTCACAAGCATAGATATAGTCCTTACAGTTATTACAAGTACCAGTAATTGGTCGTTAGGATCGTGAGATATTTACTTAAGTATTATAACTGTTAAACGTGTTCCTAGTCGAAGGGTTACGCCACTAATGAGGATATCGGCCTTTCCCATTTAAGACTAGCACTTAGTGTATGTGTACTGCATCTCATCAGTAAACGGTATTGTGATATCGGCATGCATAAGTGGGTGCTCGTAAGTTGACGAGTTCACTGAACTCCCTCACCCTAGAAATCTCTAAGTGGTTCCCAATAATCGAGTAGAGATATCTATGGTATAGTTGTACACCATTAGTCCTTATGACCTAGACATCACCGTGACTTCACTAGAGGACCAGCTGTATCGTGACATGTCCCTGAGTTCCACCGAGGACCATCCCAAGGGCCAGTGTTCGTGCAGTCCGAAATCTAGTAGGAGGTCTGTGCATTGTAGTCGGGGATTCGATCGCTAGAATAGTCTTGGATGTCCTGTGTGTTCTGAAAGTTTGTAATCATTCTAAGTCTCTGGCCAGAGCTGACTAAGTGATGATTAGAGAATTCGATTCTCTAAGTCATGCACGTAAGGATTAAAACACTTAGAACGATCGCACCGTCATCGAACATATAAAGAGGTCTCGATGAACCAATGCCTCTAGTTCGATCGGGACATATGAATCGAAGGGACCGTACTGTACGTTAACTATATCTGAAGGTTCTTGCAGGCACTTCATTTGTATCTAGGGAATCATGACGCGTAGTTGCTAGACGCCAATCTTGATTCGTTGGGTGATTAAGGTGAAACGAGCTTCATCTTAATCGTAACTCTAAGGGACGAGTTTTGACCACAAAGGGTTGTGGCCCCACGGCTAGCTTACACCTGAACCATCGAGGGTCACACTGCTCGTGCACATGAGATCTTTGAATAAACGGTCAGAGATAAAATAGTTTATCTTTGCATGATTGGAAGTCAATACGATTGAGTCCAACATTCATAATTTGGAATTATGAATGAGAATAAGAAAAGGAAAAGAATAGGCGAACGTGTTAGTGAACTTTCTAAATCGGGAAGTTTCCAAATTTAGAAAGTGCACTGAACTAGGGTTTCCACTTTTGGAAAGTTGGAAAATGAGAAATGGCACTCGTAATGACGAGGAAATTATAATGATTCCGAAAATGTAATCGTTGCAATTTTTCGGTCATTGAATTAAGAGAGACGAGCAAGTAAAAGTACTAACGGACTTAAGCTGTTAGGCCCGGTCCAACTTAAGCCCGCTAGGGTTTTATGCAAGACATATAAATACTTGATTTATAGGCCTTGCACATACACAACACAAAAAACCCTAACCCTAGCCGTACACCTCTCTCTCTCTCGGCCTCTCTCTCCCGCGGCCACCATCGCCGTCCTCCCCGCCGTTTCGCCGGAATCGGCCGTTCATCGGCCGATCGTCTTGGTAGCTTCTTTCCTTCTTTTTTTCTTCCGTTTTTCTAACTATTACGTGTCTAGTGCCACGTGTTTAGTAGATCGAAGTATACAAGGTGAAATCCGAAAGGAGGAAGATCGAAGATCGAGGAATCAAGGAGCAGCGCACGAGCCGAAGCCGCACGCTACCCCACGCGCCGCCCCGGAAGACCGCCCGTGAGATTCACGCGCCGCCGTGGCCGATCCGCCGCTGCTGCCGCTGCACTGCTGCTGCCCCGATTGTACGGATTGGTTTCCGTAGCAATCTCGACTTGCCAAGCGCTCCTACCTCACGCTTCAAGAGGTAAACACACGAATCCCTTGTTTCGATTCGTTTATGTTTAAACTATATTTTCATGTTTGCTTTCGTATGATTTTATGTGATTATGTGTAATCGTTTTAATCGTTGCAAGCATGTTATTTGGTTTAAACGCGAGCATGTTGATTGATTTAAATTCGGTTAAATTATTTAGCATGTATGTTGTTTTTAATTTCGCTGGAAGCGCAAAGGTACGCAATTAATTGATTTTAATTTGTCGGGCATGTGCTTGTGTGCTTTAAAGTCGTTTAAATCACATTAAATTTTTGTTTTCCGCTGCGTACACGTGCCTGAAACCCAACACTAAAGCCATCACATTAACGGCCATGTGCTTTACCCCATTTCTCGTGAGAGCTCTAGAGAACAGCCTATAATTCTCATAGGAAGCGGCCCCACTTCCACACTCACAAGGTGAATTCTATCAAGGATGTTTACGTAACTCCAACACCCCACTCATTTGGGCTATAGAAATTCATTAAGAGATCAAAGTCTCAACCTCACAATTCGTTACGAGCTTTATTCGTGCACACGCATCATAGGGATGGATAATAAAAGTGTGCACTTTTATCATTATCAAGTTGCTTTCAGCTTCGTTTTTCTTCACCTAGTTCGTAGGATCTCTAGCCCTAGGCGGTACTATCCTCATCAACAACTTTACAAAATATATTAGGCTTTAATCCAATCCCCCTCGATGCATTTCAGATTATTTCTGAAATAATGTGAAATATAATTTCACAAATTTAATAGTGCTTATCCGACATTTAGTCTCGAAAACTCAATGGTTTATTAACCATTCTCAAATAATTTTACATATAATATCTCATAGATTTTCACGTGAATATTCACATAAATTCACAGTACTGTATTTTCTTTTAATGGTTCCGGATTCCATTAAAAGATTCTCGCAATATGCCAACTGCAAATTTTCAATCTCATTAATCAAAGCACAAAGCATTTGATTTTTCTCAATCATATTTATCAAAGCACAAAGCATTTGATTTATTCTCAATCATATTTATCAAAGCACAAAGCATTGATCTATCCCACATTAGGATTTTATATACCACATTCGCGGTATTAACCGGCATCCTCACAGGCTAATGTCAAAATAATCAATCAAAATTGATATGCGTTTTGCCTTTTAAATTATAAACAAATAGTCATTCGCACAATGTGATAAATCTAATCAAATAGGAATATAATTCCTCTTATTTAGATTTTCAATAATCAACAATATTGAAACTTTCAAGAAACGTTTCACTTCACAACTCACAAATTTATTTTCGCAAATTAATATCTACTCTTACGCCTTTCTAAATTATACCAATCACGTATATGTAAAATTAGGCCTTTAATAACTACTTGCATATTCAAGATTGCAAATAAAGCATAATTTATCACACTATCACTATAAATAATTTGTAATCATAAGATGAGTAATTAAAATAAATCACATCAAATTCAATTGTAACATGCTCATATACGTAGACTCTAAAAACCCCCACTATTTCTCAATATAAACAGCAAATTGATCAACATATAAGATATTTAAACACATACAATATTAACTCCACATAATGAATCATGAATCAAGATACATTTCAATAATTACGATCATGTTCAATTCTCAAGTAGAGATAACTACCATTACCCCCACTAATTGTCAATTTAAATAAATTATTTATTTTCATAAAAATAGTTTATAATAATTCACCATAATATTCCACAACAGTAAGATAGTCTCAAACTTTTAATACAAAAATCAATACTTCATCAATACCAAAAAATCAATTTTAGCAATGCTCAAATTATGCTTCATTTTCTTAGGCAAATTATAACGTTGCAAGTAAAGTCAAATTCACATATTTAATAACAACCATGAACGAAATAGTCATATATGCCATCAGATCACAAATTTATATAAATTGATTTAACACACAATGGTTAGAACATGCACAATATTTCAGTAGCAAAAATGTGAGATTTTTAATCATAATGGTTAAAGTTCAATATATAATAATCACTGCCAAATAAAAACGTTTCTATGTGAACGTTTCACTCTATATCTGATCAATTTTCATGAACAAATTATCATGCCATCACTTTCAATATGAATTGCACTTCAATAGATCAGTTAATGCACATACGGTAAAGTATTAAAAAATCAAGAGGTCACATGCAATTAAGTACACCTTAATGAAATTATTAATAATGAATTAATGTTACCTTGATTATTCAGACCGCTATATCTTTCTGAATTCATCTTGAACCGAAACATACCCGAGTTTGATAATTTTCATTTATCAAATTTTTCTTACTTCGAATTTTTATGGTTAGGGAAAAAACGCGCACAATTGGCAGCTCCGGTAGTGTTCAGTATTTTTTGAGCATACCTCCCTCGTTTGAGATCCGATTCAAGCGATTTAATATGTTTTGAACAGCCAACACAAAGTACTCTAACTTTCGTGTTTTATACTTTCTCAAATTCGGACATTATCAGGTCCCAAACTGGCCTCAAAGTATAAATTCGTGAATTGTACGAAAATTCACCTACACCAAAAATAAGATCGTTAATTTTTCGTTAAATTAAAATAACAATAAAATATAATTTATTATCTCCCTTTTTATCATCAAGAGCCTATTTTGGATCATCGTCAAAGCTCATCTTCATGGGATCAAAATTTCGTCTTAAATTGTTGGGACCACGGCTGCACTTTGACGATCGATCACGAAATTGGTGGATGAGGCTTGGACTCCATTTGTTCTCTAATTTTATAGGTAACAAGTTGTTGCAATAAAAAAGACGATAATATGGAGATAAGCAAGATGAGGCGCGGACTAGGTCGCTTTCTTAAGACGAATTTCACAATCCCTTCTCTAATGAGGTGCAAAAAGGTTCCGATCGTGTCGCCTATGGGATACAACAACCCGGACTATCTCTCCGCTGTAACTTCACCGAAATTGCACGTTCAAGTGAAGCAGAAGCTTACACCCGACACACAACAATAGCTCAACATATGTGTATACAATATATAGGATATATGATCTTTAGAAATGTAGTTTTCTCTCTACTCTCATCCTTTTACAAATACACAAAAACCCCCTTTATATAGTATAAAATATAACCACCATAAAACCTCTATTTAATATATAATTAAAGAAAATATGGAGGTTTTATGAGGCAAAATAATAATTTTGTAGGTTTCAAAATAGTGGTCTAAATGACATATAAATGTGGTCAAAGACAATATTTATATTTTATAATAAAATATATATTTTTATTAAAATACTCCAACATACCCTATATTTTTATCCTGGATCCGCCACTGCATCAGTGATAAGCTGGAGATTTTTAGCTTCCGTCCATGATGCAGACGTTCAGGGATGAAGATGGTGGAGATGGGCTGATTTCTGGATATTTGTATTTTTGCCCCTCAGTTCTGTGTTTTTTACACTTTAACCCCTGGCTGGGGTCTTTTCTGCAATTTTTGAAATTTCTGAGGAATCCTGCTGGCGTACCGTACTATTTCTGCATAATTGCACTTCAACCCCCGCCTGGGGTTTCTACAGCATTTTCAGAAAATTTTGTCTTAACAGTCTAGGCAGTTTTAGTTTTTATCTTTTCTACCCCATTTTGGGGCTTTTGTGTAGTAGACTCGGTAGGGTGTCTTCTGATTTTTTATTGTCATTGTAAGGGCACTATTTTTCCTTGTGTAGGCCCACAAATTTTTAACGTGATCCCAAACTTTTAACAATAATAGAATAATAAAATATTTTCGGCCAAAGAAAAGCAAAATAGTTCTATGCAACATTGGCCTTTTCGAATTCAATCTCTTTTTGTTTCAATATGCTCACCAAAAATGAGTCGATGATAATAATACTATTGACAAAAAAATATTATTTGCCGTTTATTTGTTTACTTATATCATTGTAAATGTGAAGACACTTTAATTTGGCCCATCGCAAACAGAGCAAAGCACATGAGCAAAGAACATATAACCTGGCTTGCGACCAATGTTCAGGGGTGTTTGTGACAAACTCTATAGTTTAGGGGTGCTAATTGTACTTTCCCCTTAATTTAATTGTATGTAGATAACATTGAAAACAAAAAAACTAGTCAAAGCTTATAAGTTGTTTGTCAATTGTCCGTCATGATTTTTCAAACTCAAAGTGCGTCAGACCACACGGTATTTGTATTAAATGACATGGACTTATTCAACTATTTCAACTTATAAGCTTCTACGTCTCATGATTTAGTATTTTGCTTTTCCCATTGACTTGACTTGCAAATATTACATGTTCTCTCTTCCTTCATGACAATGGTCTAATAATATTATAATACATGTACTAATAATTACTTAGCTTCAATTCTTTTTTGCCTCACACAATCATTTCACTACAAAATGGAGAGACACTACTCGCTATGTTTTTTTGTGCTGTTATCGGTTCACTGTACGAGCTTAGGCAGCAATATTACTGTCAACGATCAATCTTCAATTCTTACAATATTGAAATCCCACATCACTTCAGATCCTTACAATAGTCTTACAAATAATTGGACCACTAAAACCTCTGTCTGCAGTTGGATTGGAGTCACTTGCGATCTTCGCAACAATAGAGTGACCGAGTTGGATATTTCCGATATGGGTCTTGTAGGCACAATCCCAACCGAAATCGGGAATCTTTCTTCTCTGGTATCTCTAGATATGAGCGGAAACTTGTTCCACGGTCATATTCCTCGATCCATATTCAATATGTCAAGATTGGAAACTATTTCGTTACAGAATAATAGCTTATCTGGAAACCTGCCTGTGGATATTTGCAGCCATGGTAGTCTACAAAGGCTACAAGTGCTTTCTCTGTATCAAAACAATTTATATGGAGAAATACCGTCGACGTTGGATCAATGTGTGCAGCTTCAAATATTAGCTTTAATGCTCAACAACTTTACGGGACATGTGCCGAGACAAATTGGGAACATCACAGGGCTTACCTCGATTTTCCTTAGTTTCAACAATTTGGACGGTATCAATTCTTGATCTCTTTGTCTCTATGATGAATCTTACTTTAATTTGTTAAGAAAACATAGGGGGCTTTTGCTAATAGAATAACACGAGGAGTTTATTAACAATTGTAAAAGCACATTTTTTTTTATGCTTGACAATTGAACTGATTTTTTCATAATTTGACAATATCCCGCAGGTACTATTCCAGAAGAGATTGGTAATCTTAATCAGTTAAATATGTTGTTCATGGGATTTAACAAGTTGACGGGTTCAATACCTCCAAGCATTTTCAACATATCTTCGTTGGCAATTATCTCCATATCAAATAGCAGTTTATCGGGAACTCTGCCCGTTGACTTATGCAGCCACGGTAATCTTGATAGCCTACTCCAAATCTCGCTCTAGATAACAACATGTTACATGGTAAATTGCCCTCCAATTTGGGCCGTTGTTCGAAACTTCAAATGTTGATGTTGTCGTCCAACAAACTTAGTGGTGCGTTGCCGAGAGAAATTGGAAATATGACGTCACTTAAGCTATTATTCCTCAACAAAAACTCATTGAGTGGTAAGATTCTTCGTATTTCTTCTTTATTCCCGTGCTTTTTCCTCTTTCTTTCAAATACTAAGTTTTCGTTTGGATGGCGGTATTTAAGCTAAAACAGATTTTTTTTTTAAATGATTGAGACATGTGGTAATTTATTTACCTATAATTAGTGGCGGAACGAAAATTTTATATTTGTTGGTGCCAAATAATACACTACAAGTTGTCTAGGGAGGCTGATAATGCTACTGTATGCTGGTTTCTCCATTACCTATAACATTGGAATCATTTATAAGTAAAATTTTTCATATGCATAATATCTATTTATATCAATATTTGCATACATAGAAATGGATTCATATTATTATTTGTGCATTTACAGGAACTATCGACCCAGAGATCGGGAAACTGAATAGTTTGACTGGCTTAGACCTTTCAGAAAACCAATTTTCAGGTCCAATCACTCCTGCAATCGGCAATTTATCAAAGTTGAATATTTTATATCTTAATGCAAATAACTTTTCTGGAACAATTCCATCCGAAATAGGGTACTTGAACTCAGTGACGTATCTTCTTCTCGGTCACAACCGATTAAGCGGCCTATTAACAAACATTATTGCAAACTTAACAAGTTTGCAGTTTCTCTTGGTGGCGAATAACGAAATTTCAGGTAATATTCCATGGGATTTGTTCACATCCAATATTGTTGCCATTGATCTTTCCGATAATTTATTTGAAGGTAATTCATTGCCACTAGACATCGATAGATTCCCAAGCTTGATTTCTATAAACATTGCCAATAACAAACTTTCAGGCCGAATACCTTACACAATTGGGAATCTATCAACTCTCTCTGACTTACACTACTAGAAAATCTATTTCTCGTGACGCCGCAAATCGTCACCAAATGTGGGTTTTTGTGACGCTTGATCTATTGTGACGCTTGGCAAAAGAGTCACATAGGTGGCCGTGGTAATAGGTTAATATGACGCCTCAAGGGGCGTCCTAACATCCATGATATTACAACGCCCTAAAGCGTCTTAAAATCCTTTTCTTGTGACGAATGTAAGCGCCACATAATGATTTCCAACTACTTTAATTGCTTGAATATATGACAATCAAAAGCGTCATATAATGTATTATTATGATGAATTTGAAGTGTCATAAAAGTCTTCTTACATGACACTTTTTTAGTGTCACAAGAATCTTGTTAAAAAATTAACCTGCTCAATTTTTTAGTTTGCTTCTATATATGGTAAATAAACACAACCATTATATCTTAAAAACATTAATCGAAAATCATTATATGTCATACAAAATTACAGATACAATCAACTTAACATTACATGATAGTAAAAACAGCCTTACGAGATTCGTGTACTTATATCTGTCAAACTATTGTTCACCACCAAAATTCCCAATTATACATGGGGTCTGTATATTTTAACAAAAAGAAGAACAAATGTATTTTACCATACTCAATTCACGAGGATACATCTATCGGCATAAGTTTTGATATATGGTAACTCAAAATAGAACAAGTATAAATGTGCTGGACTGCTTGTTGTAATCAGTTGTACCCTTTCACTCGTGAAAATGCCATTCCTCTGCAGACCTGGTATTCATAGATTCGAACATATAGAAACTCTCAACAACAATTTCCAAGTGAAGGAAAGTAATCAATCAAACCAAGATAAATTATTATTTAGTACCAATAGTATAATTAAGCTTAGTGGACAAACCTTCATGAAGGTAGCAAGAGTTTCTGCAAATTTGTGGAAGTACATCTCTCAATCAGCACTTTACTGCATGTTTCGGTTATTTTGACTGCTACAATTCAATTTATAACTGATATACGTAAATTATTTCAATTAAAAAAATAACAGAGCAAACAAACGTATTTTAGTGGATCTACACTAACAAAAGAAAAACAGTTACATACCCTTGAGCGAAACTCCTGTTCAAGTAAAATGATGCATCTGTATTATCTGTTATGTTTTTTTTAGCCCCTATCATCTAAATATGCAAGAATGAAAACACTTATTATCAGCAATTATATATGAAACATACTCGCATTATATGGAATAAAAACCAAACAAAGTTAACCCTTTACCTTTGCTAAGCACCACATCATATATAAATCTAGAATTTGGCAAAGTAGCAATCTTCTCATAAGCCAACTGAAGTAAAGGAATATAACAACCACTTCCGCTACAAAGTAATAATACTTCGAAATTAATAGAAAGAGGAGATCAAATTATTCCAATGTACCGAAATTAGTAACTTTATCTCACATTGTAGAGCACATTGGAGCAATTTATCCAATAGGTACCACCTCACTGAAGTTGTTGGAAACACCTACAGACCTTTTTTAAAAGCTGAAAAATAACAGATATTATAATTAGAAAACTCTTTGGAACTAAAAAACAAGAAACCACTACGAAGTATTTTTCAATACTTTATCAACAAAGGGAACTGCTATATACCTCTTATTTGTAAGGTATGCAAGATGCATATTAACATGTTCTTATTGTTCTTTCAACTCGGTCGAAATAAAAGATCAACCAATTTTGTTTCAATTTTAACATTTTTATTTGGACTCAATAGCTATAGCAACATCTCATAAATGCCCAAACACTAGACAACTCGGTGGGAATATAACATAAGAGAAACAATATATTCTAGAATTCTAACCATAATGTTTATCCTTCTAAGACTTTCATTAGAGTTATTAGAAGTAAGACAACAATTCATTGACAACATGACTTGTCTTCGTTGTCGGTCTACGAATAGTATGATGAAAAACACTTTCAGCTCAAAGACAGAGAAATTTAATGTCATATATATATATATATATATATATATATATATATATATATATATATATAACACTTAATTCCTTAATTCTAAATATCATACCACATACATTCATTCACTCAAATGAAAAAAATAAGATGTTAACTGCACAAAGTTTTATCACGGCTGCATAATTATATATAAATTGATTCAAGGAATAGAACAGACACGTCTTCAATAAACTGAATTATAAACATTCTTAATTCAACATTACACTCATTACAGTTGAAAAACAAAAGAACATAACTCATTTCAATTCCATCTAAAAATAACTCAAAATCAATATAATTGAGTTGTGCAAATAAATCTGAACAAATTGATGTGTTCAATAAACTAATACCCAAAAAAAAATGAAGTTTCTTAATTTCATCAGAAAAGAAATCGAAGATTCAATACATATTCCGCATATTAATCCCAAAAATACAAGCAACAACAATTAAAACCTAGAAAAAAAACTAGTAACGGGGAAAAATTAGTTTTACCTCGAAGGCATATTATAAGGAACGGATTGTGCTCTTCGAATTCTTTTGCGAGACTCTGCCGAAAATTGGGGAAAGAAAGAGAGGGAGGAAAACTAGAAGCTGTGTGATTCTGCGGATGAAAATAGAGGAGAGGGTAAAGTGATTATGTTATAAATTATTTTAATGGGTAATTGGGTGCTTATTTTTAATTTCCTTTTGTGACAATTAATAAGAGCATGTTAAGACGCCTCGTAACTGCTGTCTCAAAAGATTCATTATATTATGACGACTTATTTAAAAGGGTCATATAATGTAATTTTTGAGAATTAAAAAATATATACACAGAACACGTGGAACCCGTTTAGTTTACGGCGTCATAATAAACGATTGTTGAGACGACTTTTACAAACCGTCACATTACAGCGTTATGAAGGCGTCACTAAAGACCATTTTTCTAGTAGTGTTAATACTCCATTCCAACAAACTTTTAGGAGAGATTCCATTATCCGTTTGCAACTTGACATCTTTTAGCTATTTTCATTTGTCGAGTAACAATTTTGAAGGGCCAATCCCGCAATGTTTAGGAAACTTGAGCCGGTCACTACGAGTTTTGCATTTGAGGGAGAATAATTTTCATGGTACTTTACCGACATTTTCAAAGGGTTGTCTTCTTGAGTCGATTAATATGAATGGGAATAAATTGGATGGAAAATTACCACAATCTCTCGTCAACTGCGGAAATCTACAGGTTCTTGATATTGGAAATAATCAAATACAAGATGTATTTCCCTTTTGGTTGGAAACTCTTGTTGAGCTTCGAGTGCTTGTCTTGAGATCGAATAGATTTGATGGTACAATATTGCAGGATTCAAATAATGAGCTTCCGATTCCCAAGTTGCAAGTTTTGGATATATCCAAGAATAAATTTAATGGTTCTTTGCCCGGTAGATATTTAAACAATTTTAGAGCCATGATGGATGTGAAGGAAAATGGAACCGAAAAAGGAAATTGGTTTTCGAACTATCAAGAGACAATTGTATTTGTTTTGAAAGGTTTGGAGCTTCCAGTGGTGAGAATCTTGACAACATTTACGACAATTGACTTGTCCGATAATAGATTTTCAGGAACTATTCCACAAAACATTGGAAGTCTTAACTCTTTGAGATACTTGAATTTGTCTCGTAACAACATCACAGGGAATATACCAGCATCTCTTGGAAATATGAGTATACTTGAATCGTTGGACCTGTCTTCGAACCGATTGGTGGGGCAAATTCCATTACCATTGACAAAGTTGACGTTTCTTTCCAAATTGAACCTTTCATTCAATAATCTTGGTGGGCAGATACCTCAGTCAGGCCAATTTGCTACATTTGACAACAGTTCGTATATGGGAAACTCGGGTTTATGCGGATTTCCATTGACAACAAAGTGCAAACAGGACGACAATGTACAAACTTTGGTTCCAGAGCTACCACATGTCGATGATGAGTCTGGTTTTATTGATGGTTTTAGTTGGCGAGCTGTGGTTTTGGGGTATGGAAGTGGGTTCGTACTTGGGACTACAATTGGTTATTTCATTTTTCGGTATGAAAGACCAAAATGGTTTGTGGGGTTGTTCTTCAATATCCAGGATAAGATAAATGGAAAATTGAAAAGGAAGACGGCACGGCGAAAAACTTGATTGAAGATGTAAATTAATTGTGGTTTTTCCCAAGTTTTGATATATAGTTTATGGGGCTATGGTTTGAATTTTATTTATTTTTTGGTGAGGCCTCCATTTCAATTTTATTTTGTTTAGAGATGTTTTATTTATTTTTAGAAGATGTTTTATATTTATGGGGCAATTTGCTATAGGTCCCTCTATATTATAATTTATGTGTGTAAATTCAAGTCAAAATTTAATGTTTTAATAAATTAATAATATTTATTATGACAAAAATACCCTTAATTAAATCAAACCAAATCCCAAAAAATCTCTCTATCATAACAAATTCCCAAACATATCTCTTCCAAACATTAACTAAAACAAATACATTAATTCATAACGAAAATATACAATTTATTTTACAAACTCATACTCTAAAAACGTCACCGCAGCCCCACCACCGCCTATGACTCCGCGAACTGCAAATAGCAAACTGAAAATTAGATTTTATATTATTGAATTGCAAACAACAAAATACCTATGATTTCGCCAAACCCAAACAGCAAACTGAAAAAACAAAATTCATAATTTGTATTACTAAATTACAAACAAAAAATTACCTATGACTTCGCCAAATGCAAACAGCAAATTGAAGAAAAACATTCAGCAAAACTTGCATTATTGAATTGCAAGCAATAAACTACCTATGACTTGGCCAAACGCAAACAGCAAACTGAAAAAAAAAAAAAAATCAGCATCATTAAAAACATCAACCAAAAAATTATTTATAGAGCAATTTGCAAACAACAAAAATATTAAACAAAAATGTTTGTAAAATGTAACTTAAGACATACCTTGCAAATTGTAAACCAGAGGAATCGAATCTCAACATCAAACGCAATTCTTCAAACAAAAACGAAACTAAACCAACTGCAAACGGAAATTTCTAACAACAAACGATGGGAGGTTCTACATACGGAAAACACAATGCGAATTTGACTAGGATTTTGGATTTCTGATTTTTTTTGGGAGGGGATGTTTGTCGTCCTCTTTAATTCTTTCACAAAGAAATCCTCTCATAATCTATTAAGATCCTTGTTTTTTTTCATCTTTATAATATTTCTTCACTAAAAAAAAAAGAAAACGAAAAAGAAAAAAAAGAGAGAAGCACCAGAGAGAGAGAGGCGTGAAAATTGAGATGCAGAAGGAGAGAGATGAGGAATTATATAGGGAGAAAGTAACGTGAGATTGGAGAGAGAAGATATATAAGATTTATTTTCTTATTAATTGAGGGTGTTATGGTCTATATACTAATTATTTTAATTTATTTATATTAATTTATTGGGTCAAAGGACCTAGGCCTATATTCATCTAACAACTAGGATCTCTAGCTATATAAGTCCAAAATAAGGGGTGTCTAGCAAATTTCCCCTATATTTATAGTGGAATACTATGTAATATTCAAAATGATTAATGATTCTTGTATGTTTATGTTTTCTATATATTTGAGAATTTGTTGTTGAACTTGGAAGGGCGCACATTTTGAAAGAAAAATCTTTCATTGCACTAAATTAGGAATGCTACTACTTTCACATGGTTCAGTTGGCTTGGACAATTTGCAATTTTTAGTACACTTCATGTCTTTACCGATCGATTTGTGAAACAAGTTCAGCCGAGTTCATTAGATTATTTCAAAATTTGCTGGTATTTGATATTCAAATTTTGGACTAGAACAAGTGTGGAACAAGTTTAAAATATTAATGTTGAATCCGCCATAATTATTTCAAAATATGTAAGCATGATTGTCCTCTCCCACATCCAACTTTCAATGTATCTACAATCTGAGCATCATTTTTGTAAAATGAAAAACAATTATGCTATATGTTGGTCTTAGGTTGTTGCAGAGAGAATACTGACTTTCTGTATGATTACCGTGTTTTCAGTATGAGAGAAGCAAAAGAAGACCAACTCTACTTTAAGAAAACTCCCACATCATAAAAATACATAATTAGTGACTGCTATTTATATCTTAAGATTACTAAATCTATTTGCCGAGCTCAGTACTGCGAGCTGATAACCCAAATGGGGGCTTTAATGTGATTGGATGTTGGGCCTGACCAGCTGGTTGGGCTATAGGCAGCAATTACCTGGCTTGCCCATTCCAAGTCAGGAGTTGTACCACATGGCTCAAGCGAAGGCTTGGGCTAAGTGGCTCCTAAAGAGGAAGACACCTCGTCAGGTTGGCTTCACAGAGCAGCGTTTACTTTCCTCTCTCGACATTCCTCTCTATATATATATATATATATATATATATATATATATATATATATATATATATATATATATATATATATATATATAGAGCGAGAGAGAGCAGCGTTTACTTTCCTCTCTCGACAGGAAGGAAGCCAGTTGTACTTGCCCGATTGGAAAATCATTTTTTGTTTTGTTAACTTTTTATTTTTTTTAGGCACATGTTCACAATCTCCATTTGAATATAATTAGGATCTAAGATGAATTGACTTAGACAACATATATAGTATGAATTTTGGGGTCTTATGATATAGGTCCCTCGTGATAAAACTAATTAGAACTAAATGACAAGCTCAACTAAACATTTGCTTCACATTATTTATAAATTTTATTCCGAAACCTTCACTCATCTTTATTTTTTCAATTTTCACTCTAACATTTTCTACATTATCATAAACAGTTTTTTTTCCTTATTTTTTATATTTTATTGGAAATTACGGGAAAAAAATTGTTAAATAATTCAGCAGATTTAAAAAATACTATGGTGCACTATGGTATACTATGATGTACTATAATTTTTACACAATTATTAAAAAACAAATCCTGCATTATATTGAAAATTACGGGAAAAAAAATTATTTTTCGTTTAATTCAAGCTACATATATTTTAATTTTTTTTAATTTATTTGTTGTCAATAATACCATGTAGACTATGTATACTATAGTGTACTATAGTCTACTACGGTGTACTACCAAACCCTAGCAACCAACAACACCCAATCTCGCCAACCCTAGTCGTAAAACACAGCAGTCGTCAAACCCTAGGAGCCAACATCCGCAGTCGTCGCAACTGTAGTCACCTACCAACTTTGGAAAAACCTAGATTTACGATTTTGAATTCAAATCAAGCAAAATCTCTTGAAGATCAAGAAAATCAAATGCAATTTGTAAAGAAATATAATTTGAATCAAATCTCCACCATAACCACATCCCGCCGCCGACCACCGCAGCCCCCAACACCGCCTCAACCACCACAACCCCCAATGCCGCCTCGATCACCACAACCCCCCAACGCCGTCTCGACCACCACAACGCCTTGCCGCCGCGTTAACCGTGGTCCGTCGCCGCCGCCTCACCCACTACAGCCTCCACCGCCGTCGTCCACCACAAGCCCTGCGGCCCAGCCGTCTCAACCACAGCCATGCGCCGCCGCCTCAACCATATATATATATATATATATATATATATATATATATATATATATATATATATATATATATATATATATATATATATATATATATATATATATATATATATATATATATATATATATATATATATAGAGAGAGAGAGAGAGAGAGAGAGAACAAAAAAAAAGAGAGAAAAAGTGATACATAAAACGTGTGAGAGAGATGGAGAGAAAGAGAAAGAACGTGAGATAATACCAAAAGAAACGTGAATGTGTAGGTTATATAATTTAGGGTATGAGGGCAAGATAGGAATAAAAAAAATTAGGGACGTGGCTCATATATTATTTCAATGTAAGTATTTATTTAAAAAAATGAATTTGAACTTGTCATTTAGCTCAAATTAGGTTTTGTTTGAGGGGCTCGTAGCATATTACCCTTTTAAATAATACTCTTTACCTCAAACATTAGAATAGTTTTTTACTATTATTATTTAGGGTAGATATAGCACTTAACCCTTTGATGTATGTATTATTTACCCTTAAATTGATTGTAATTGTAATTATTATATCCTTTATCACAATGTTAGCAAAGTAAATATTCCTTTGAAAATAATTATATTCAAGGAACGTAATGGTTAAGTGTAAAATATGGGAGTTAGATGTTACACCTGATTGATTATGTACACCCGATGGATTCGTCTGACATGGTTTGTTAGCTTATATTACTTATTGAAACTTATAGGAATGTTTTGCACGTTACTCCTAAACAATTTTTTTTTTCTGATCATTCTTTCCTCAACTTGATAATATTTTGCACTGTGCCCAACAATATTATTTTTGTTCAAAACTCGCTCTCTATCGTTTTAATAATTAGAACAGGGATAGGAGAGCCTTCGAGTAGTTTTCACCGGATGAGTGTGTTAATTGCATGTATTATCGTAGACATATAGATAATACCTTAGGTAGCCGTTTACGAGACTTGTTATTTAATGCTTTATTTATACTAGGTTTGCATAGACATATAGTGAATCTTTTATGAATAATAGGCTTATAACGCAGCGACAGCTGCTTATGAGTAATTTTTGTGTCTTGGGTTAATAATCGGGAATCGTAACTTGCATGATAGGAGATTAATTGGGTGAAGAATTATCGCATATGGGGAAGATAAAATCCTAGATCCGTTTTATATTGATATTTTTCTCGTGTTTAATTGCTTTCTTAATTAGTTTAATTTATTTACTTAATTAATTTGACAACCCTGCGTAGGCTGGATAAAAATCACAATTGTTAGGATTTGGTACTTAGGATTAAATAATTTGCGTATTCCCTGTGGGATCGACATCCGACTCTCACGAGTCTACTTTACTACTTGTTTGCGATACGTACACTTGCGTGTTGGTATTTAGCACCCAACAGTATACCGTGTGTGCATTAATTGTAACCTGATAGAATCCTTTTAAGATACGACTTGTCAATTTTATTTTCACAGATCATCGTTCAATAGAAAATTATTTAATTGGTATGGACGGAAAATTGCATGTGAGGAATTTCATAAATACCCAAATTTCTCTTCAAAACCCTAATTACTCATTTTTGAAATCTCTAAACTCTTGTATATTTGTTTTATTACTTTGATTCCTCCTTACTGATATAAATTGTAAGGAAAATGAGGGATAACCCCCTCAATACACAAGATAATAGAGTTCAGGTCCATTTTAATATTCACCATGTAAGGAAATCTAAAATTAACATAGAAATTGTGAGATCCCCTCACGTGTTCATTATTCCAGTTGTGTCCTTACTTCTCCCACTCTTTATCTCTCTTCCCCCTCTCTGTGTACTTTTATTTCTCTCTCCTCCTCCTATCTTTATATCTTTTACGTATCTTTTTTTTTGTCCTCTTTTCTCTCATTCACTTTCTCTCTCTCACCCCTCTCTCTCTCATGATACGTCTCTTTTTAGGATTAGGTAATTTGCGTGTTCCCTGTGGGATCGACATCCGACTCTCACGAGTCCACTTTTACTACTTGTTTGCGATACGTACACTTGCGTGTTGGTATTTAGCACCCAACAGTAAACATAATAAAAAACCACAAGAATTAATATTACTGTGAATGACAGTAATATTACTATAACAACAGTAATATTACCGTCAACCACAGTAATATAACAATAATACACAGTAATATTATTACGCTACTTCATGAATAACACAAACAAACAAAAAATCGAAACAAAATAATAATATTGATGTGGTTGACAGTAATATTACTATAACAACAGTAATATTACAGTCAACCACAGTAATATTATTGTGTTTACAGTAATACAATAATATACAGTAATATTATTACGTTATTCCGTGAATAACTCAAACAAAACAAAAAACCCAAAAAAATAATAATATTGATGTTGTTGACAGTATATTGTGTTTACAATTATTTTACTGTCAACGACAATAATATAATTACGTTGACTTGTCAACAAATCAAACAAAATAAAAAAAAACAACAAAAAATAAAAAATAATAATATTACATTAATTTACTGTCAACGGCAGCACAATTACATAAATGTATTGTCAACGGCAGTACAATTACGTTAATTAACTGTCACAGTATAATTAAGTTAATTTATTGTCAGTGACAACACAATTACGGTCAACGTTTAGCGGCGGACATAAAAAAAAAAACCAAAAAAAAAAAAAACTTAAAAAAACACTTAACAAAGTCAACGCCAGAGACTGGCAAAAAAATCCGGAAGAAAAGAAAAGAAAAAAAATTACACATAAATACAAGCTTTGTGGTCAAATTAAAGTATATTAAAGTATGCTCCAAAAAAATTAAGTTAATGATAAAATTAGAGCATATTAAAGTATGCTCCAAAAAAATCAAAATTGAATTTTTGTGGTCAAAATCGGATTTCTGTGGATAAAAACCTAAAATAATAAACATGCTTGGTTGGGACTTACGCACAAAAACCCCTTTATTGAATTAAAATTATAGTAAGGGGATCACTATTTCAAATCCCAACTTTTGCTTACTTGAATACCAAAAAAATAAAAGATAAATAATTAATTGTAAATTACTTTAATACCCTTAATGAAATTAAAACCAAAAAAATATTACAAATACTATTTTTCTTTCTTAAATACCAAATAATCAAAAACTCAAAAAAACCATTTCCCTCCTTACTCACAAACCCCTCACCTCCTCCACCTCCTTCTTCTCCCTCCCCAAAAACCCTTCTAAAAAATCTTCCTCACAACAAACCCTTCAAAAAAATCTCACAACAAACCCTTCTAAAAAATCTCAAAACTAAAGAAATTAAAACCTCACAAAACGTATAAAATTGAGTTATAAGACAATAACATGGTAGTATATATGAAAGGAGAACACATTAAGGTAAGTATCGATGTCTTTTTTGAGCTTCGAAGTCGATTTTGAAGTTTTTTTTTTGAAACCCGCCGGCAATTTTCGACACATACAGGTTGATTTTTTGGTCAATTTTCGACACCAACGTGTCGAAAAAAAAACAAATTTCGACACATACCTGTCGAAATTTGGACGTCGAAATTTGTCCAAATTTCGACAGGTATGTGTCGAAAAACGCTATTGGTAAAAAAAAAAAAAAAATTTATTTTATTTTTATTTTTTTTACAACAGTGTTTTTCGGCACATACCTATCGAAATTTGGAGAATTTTCGACAGGTATGTGTCGAAATCCGTTTTTTTTGTTTTTTTTTTTTTGACACGTTGGTGTCGAACATTGACCAAAAAATCGACCTGTATATGTCGAAAATTGCCGACGGGTTTAAAAAAAAAACTTCAAAATCGACTTCGAAGCTCAAAAAAGAAAGACATCGATACTTACCTTAATGGCTTCTCTTTCCACACATACTACCATATTAGCGGTCTTGTTAGCTTCTTCGGGGCGCTTCATTTCAGGCAATTCGATAAGTTTTAAACCTAGCAAATCGTCAAATATTCCAGCCACATCGGTGTCGAGGAATGGATATTCCCTTGCTTGCATTTCTTTTAGAGTAAGTCTTCTTCTTTCTTGGGAAAAATCTTGTTTTTCATCATTGTTTCTGTTCACTTTTCCTTGAAATTTGATAGGGGTTGCATTCACTGCCAAAGATTCTTTGCTTGAGGTCTTAGAGAAAACTCTACCCCTCTTCCGAAAGTCTTGTTTTTCTTTGGACTGTCGAGGCTCTTGAACTGGTGGTCCCTCAACTCCACTAGCCATAATGCTCAACTCCATGTCATGCGCTCTAGTGGCCAACTCTTCGAAAGTCTTAGGTTGAATCCCTTGCAGGATATATCGGAGTCCCCATTGCATTCCTTGAATGCACATCTCGATAGCTGAAGGCTCTGACAATCGATCCTTGCAATTCAGGCTTAAATTCCTCCAACGGTTAATGTAGTCAATGACGGCCTCTTCTTTCCACTGGCGAGAGTTTGTGAGCTCGATCATGCTCACTGTTCTTCGGGTGTTGTAGAAGCGATTCAAAAATTCTTGCTTCATTTGACTCCAACTGTCAATTGAGTTCGGCTCTAGGTCCGTATACCAATCAAAAGCATTCCCCTTCAATGATCGGACGAATTGTTTCACGAGGTAGTCTCCAAAAGTCCCAGCATTGTTGCAAGTTTCAACAAAATGTGCCACATGCTGTTTTGGGTTGCCCTTGCCATCAAATTGCTGAAACTTCGGGGGTTGGTAACCAATTGGCATCTTCAAGTCGTCTACTCTTAGAGTGTATGGCTTGGTGTATGTTGACGATGATTTTGAACCCTCATCGAATTTGTTCTTGATAGTTCCCATGATGAACTCCTTCAATTGGTCTATAGGAATCAACCCCTCTGACGAAACCTGGAATTCTTCAGCTGAGCTCTTCTCCCTATCGGTTGGATGTCGCCTTGCAGAAGTTTCAGCTTCGGTGTGATTTTCACCTTGTTTTCCCATGTCGTGACTACCGTCAACTTTGTTCCTCAATATCGCGATTTGGGAGTCTTGTTCTTGAATGTGTTTTGTTAGCCCTTCAATGGCCTTGGTCAAGCTCGCCATTCGCTCATCCATGGTCGTAGCATGTGTTGTCATAACGGGGGCCACCTCAGAGTAGTTTGATGTCGAACGGGACGTGGATGATGAAGCTTCTCCTCTAGATCCTTTCACGTCTTCACATGTGTTGACGAGATGTGATGAGCCTTTCTCAATGATTTGCGGTGTCGAGCTAGTCACAGAGGATGCCTGCAGTTTCTTAGCCATACTCCTTGTAACTACGCCTACACTTGATGAATTCGAAGTAGCAGCCTTCATCGCGAGCGGTTACCGTAACACTTCGAGGATCTTCGAGAGAGAGAAGAGATGAGAGGTAGAGATGTCCCACCGGGCGTGCCAAAATTTGTAACAACAAATTCTTATCTGCGATATAAACAAACAAGAAAAATTGAACAAAGATAATTTTTATTTATTGAAATAAAAAATTGCGGGTTACAATCTCTATTTTAATCCTCTGATTCTTCTCTCTAGAACAATATATGGTTGACTTGAATTTTCGGAGTCGAGTCGTTGACTTGATCTTCTCCGGATTTGATTTTGGATTTGAATAACGTTTTCCAAGGGTCTTGCGACTTGAATCTCGGATCTAACGTTGAACTTTGGCTAAATTTGACTTGAAGATCTTGAAATTCTTGATGGATTTGGCCCTTCAATCTTCCAATGATCTTGACTTGAATTGATTAACGTTAATCCGAAGGTTTGGCACCGTTATCTCGGATCGAACGCTGGATTTGATGAAGAATGCCTTGAATTTGCTCAAGAACACCTCGAATTTGACGAAGAACACTTTGAATGTAGAGAGAGAATCTTACCTCCTACGAATTCTTCTTCCTTGCTTCTTGAATTGTAGATAATTCTTTTGCTCATACGGTTTCTGCTCCTTCAGTTGTGTGTTTTGAATTGTGAAGGGAGGGTCCCTATTTATAGTGGTAGAATAAGAGTCCTTGATGGGCCTCACCGATAATGTGGCGCGATTTGATTGGCCCAATTTAAATTGATATTTATCTCTTTATATATGTGACCGCATATATACGGGTCTTCAATTGGCATCTAAGTCCTTTGGCTATGTATAATTACACAAATGCCATTGAATCAAACTTTATTCCATATATAATTTAGCCATTTAATTGGCTTAAATTTTATTCGTCTACAGCAAGAATATTGGTTTTTATCTAAGTGTTGAGAGAGAAAAAGACCGCCCAGCTGTGTTTTTGTTTTTTAACATTTTTTTGTAAGTTTTTAACAGAAAATGTAACATAGTTAATTTGTTCAGTAGTTTATTAACATTGATTGAAAACGGGCCCTGAGTTTCGAAAGAATACATCAAATTGTTCCAATTTGTAGTTGAGGGGGCATTTTGAATCGAATTCTATGTTTAGTCTGGGGTGTATACAAATTGTTCCTATAAAATATCTGGAATGATAAATGCATAAGTGTACGACTTCTAGTAAACGCTGAATATTTGAATATTTTTCTAATTTTTAGAATTAAATTAGGAAAATTCATATAAACTCGAAATTTATTATCAAAATATTAACTTTGGTCGAAACTTTGACCTAAGAAGATTTACATGCTAGAAAAAATGTGTCTCATAGGTGCAAATTCGTTCTCATGGCTCAAAAATTCACCAAAAAAAAAAAAAAAAAAAAGATTTTAGTCCTTAAACATTTTGTTCCACTTTCAATTATACTAGCATTTTTCCCCCGTGCGATGCACGGGATATTATTTAAATAGTGAAAAAAATAATCAATTTAATACATAATAAGAAAATATAATACAATAAAATTTAATAATGTAGTATTATTAGTATTATTCATATTGAATTTCTATCTTTATCTCTTAAGGTTTGAGATATATTAATGAAAATTAGGAGATCAATAAGTGTTGAAAATTATAGTTAAAAAAATAGTACAGAAAAAATATTAAAAATAAATAATTTCATAAGTAGCAATAAGGTAGGATTCTTTAATTTACGGGTTAGTTTTAGTTTTGATAATTGTTAAAAATTATAGTTAGAAATTAGTAGAGAAAAAATATTAAGAATAAATAATTACAGTAATACCATTAGGGTTTTTTAGGGTTGCCCAACGTTTCTTTCTTGTATATATAAGATATATAAGATTATGCTCCAAATACGATAGATTAATTTCATTGATGATTAATAATGGTATTATGATAAAATAATATCATCGAAAACTTGCCAAAAATGGTTTGAGAAAAGAAACTATGAGGTAGTGTCAGATTTTGCTATTTTATTAAAAGTTGTCAGGTTGATTAGGATTTAGGGTTTTCAAGAAATTCTGATTTTTTTTTTCAATTATAGAAATTGCAATTTGGTCCCAACATCGAAGGGGCAGTTCTGTGAGAAAAAACCTCAACAAAAAACTTAAGCTATAGTGAAACGTAACATTTGAAATGTATAATTTTATTACTAACATCTCAATTATTAAACTCAAGAAATAAACAACAAGTTAAAGTTTGGGTCTTATGAAATTCTAAAAACATATAAATAAAAACAAGAAGCAAACGAAACAATCAAAACTCAACACTCACTACCTAAGAATTGCCTCTCATGGATTTTTCGCTAGTCCCATTGATCTTCATAGATATCTTCATAATCCAAAGGCCCGATTTCCACCGATTTGATGATGCTAGTGTTGACGATGCTAGTGTCAGTAACCTCAGAAAGATCGTTCTCCAACGCGGTAACCAACTTCTCAAAGTAACTCTTCGTAATACTCGTCAAATCCACGACCTTTTCCCTAAACGCCACGAATTCGTTCAACGAGCAATCCCCCTTCGCGTACGCTTTCATCTCCTTCTCCGCACAATGGTGCAGCCTCTCGAGATTGAGCTCCGCCTGCCCTTGCAAGAACTCGAACAAGGCAATCTTCGCGGCCTTTTCGGAGCAGCACAAGTAGTACGCGTACGCGTAGCTCCACTTGAGCACGCGCCTGCACTCGACAATCTGCTCCCACGCCTTGACCGCAAACTCCATCTGCACGCCCTCAACATTCTGCACGGCGTTCATCAGGTTGTCCCTGAGCTCTTTCCGCGCCCAGTCGAGGCACGACAAAGCTATACCCCTCGACTTGTGGTTGCCCGCCCATCTCTCGTAGTAGTGCGCGTACCTCTCCAGGTATTTCCTCGCGCCCATCACCGCCTTGTCGCACGCCGCGTCCTTGTACCCGTTGCATATGTGCGCGTTGTCCCAATTCCCGAGGCACAGCCAGCAAAACTGGTGCCCGCATGACTTGCCGCACGTCATGTGATTGCACCCGTCGTTTTTCTCGATGCTCCGTTTGCACTTCGGGCACGGCTTCGTGTACGCCATTATCCAGGTCGTGTTCTCCGCCTCGGAATTTTTCAGAATAACCCACTCACTACAACATTTAAGGCTTTATACGACGAAAAAAAACCGTCGGGAAAAGTGAAAAAACCGTCAGGAACATTATTCATGACGGTTTTCGACCGTCACAAAACCGTCAAGAAAAAGGCCGTCGTATATACTTTCACGTGTAAAAAAACCGTCAGGAATAATATTTCTCGACGCTATGATAACCGTCGTAAATACTCATACATATTTTCAAAACCGTCGAGAATACATTTCTCGACTGTTGAAAACCGTCGGGAATACTGGTACATATTTTTTCAATATTTTTTTTCATAAACAATAAACCTTTACAAAAATTTAACCGCATGCCAAAAATTCGTATAATTTTCCAATACGAATATAAACACATGCTAAAAATCACTCGGATTCCCCAAAACATGAATTATTGCTTTCCAAAAATATACAATACCAAACTTCAAAAAATCTATCTTCAAAACAACACTTGAAGTAACCTACACAATACATTTACTTTCAAAGTCTACATATCCTTAGTTCAACAAAATGTCCTTGCTCCCATGCTCCAATGTAAAATGTGTTCCTGAACAATCAAAGGAGAAAAAAAAAAGTTAGTGTTCCTGAGTAAGCAAAATTCATGTTTCTAAAGCTTATAAAACTTGTTGTATACAACTTTTTTTGTGCAAAAGACCATGAAATTCTAAAACCCCAGAAAAAGTGGTTCAGCACATATGACAATGAGAACAAGAAAGTCTTTTTGAGATTTTTTCTGATATTCGGCAAACAATGTTGCAACCCACAATTACGATGCTAACCTAACCTACAAAATAAGAGATACCAGTGAGCTGCAATGCAAGAACTTGCGCTTGCATTATATCGTAAAAGCTACAGCTTGTACTATGGATAAAAAAACCAACGAAATACTATATGCTATTTATGCTGTGAATACATTTAGCAGAAACGAATACCTGGATATAGGCATATTGTCAGTAGCAATCCAATAACTTTACTAGGTGAAACAGAACATTTCGATACAATAGAGCAGGCCCTTTATTGCTGCCAATCTTTGATCTTAATCCCCTAATTTGTAAAGTTCATCATATAGTTTTCAGTGATAAAGTAGCAGTCGGCATAAAAATTTTGAAATCAGATAGCAAGGCTGGATAAAATTAACTCATCATATATTTATGAAAAGATATTGAAATGGCGTAAGATATATCAAACCATTCCAACAACTGAACCATGGCAAGTCCTCCCTGCACATAATAAATGTATGTAAAATGAGTTTAATCATTTTTAAGGGTATAATCAACTCAACCATTTATAATTTGCAGCACAACTAGGAAGAAAAGGGATTCTTAAAAAAGGAGAAGTCACCATACCATACCATGTGCTATAGTTAGAGCATTGTATATAAAAACATCCAGATACATGTGGAAAATGGAACAAAAAATTTACGAAGCAATCCGACTTTAATTTTTATAAACCGAGCAAACGAGTTTAGAACGACAAGTAGGAAACAGAGTTTATATAATGAACATAATAACAACAAAAGCTAGCGTTAGACCTGACTTAATTGCTTCCGCTCTTCTTGGCCATAAAAAATGCCTATATTTTCTGCCATCCAGCAACTACAATAAACAAACAACACAGAGAGAGAAATCTAATGAAGTTGATGAAGAAAAAATGAATCTAAAATTTGAATAATCAAGCATAGAGAAACTATTTCTCGGAATGTTAGCTTTCTTGAAAAATATTTTTAGCCATAATCAGAAATTAAAAATTATTGTTCTTGGGAGGGAAACGAAACCGTGTTGATATCTGAAAGGCCTCCTTCTGCAGTACCATACAGAAACTCTGTTGCCACTAGCTAATGCTATACACGAGAATCTGTTTAGTGTCTGCAAATAATGTACACTTTCCATAAGTAAAGAGAAGTAACGAAAAAGACGTTAGTACGTTAAGTAAACAGGTGAACTTCCAGTGGCTGATACTTTTCTTTGCTCAACTGAAATGAAGAAACGGAGCTAAATCAGTAGACAAATAGTTCCCAGCATGGTGTATATACTATCCCATTTTTTAGCCGCAACTCCAAATTAATTTGCACATTATCAATGGGATTTTATATCATAATACATGCTTGATACATAGATTTTCTAAACAAATCTCAAACTTAAAGAGTTCTAGATAGGTTTATTTTACCATTTTGGTCTCGGGGAAGATTGCACAAGTATTTCGGTAACCAAATTCTTCGAAAGCATCCTTCAAAACACAATCATTGATATCATAAGAAAAGTAAGTAAAATAAATTGTCATTGTGCACAAACTGAGAAATTAACAACACTAGTAAACAAAAAACTTGGAAGAATCAAAAATTGAAACCTATGGAAAATTAGCAAACTGTAATTAAGTAAAATTCTAAAATATCAAGTCATAGATTCTCACAATCTGCAAACTCTTGTTTCAAATTCTAGCTTGACCCCTTAAATTCAAGCAATCAAATTAACCTAAAAATCACTTGTCAGCTTCCTATACTGAATTCCACACGGATGGAATGAGATCAATTAAAATAAATGGAAAATAATAACAGAGGAGACTAACCTGTCACGCAATCCACGGGTGATTCAAAACACCTGCAGAGTTGAAAGATTTTCGCCTTTTTCAATTTGTCTTCACAATGATTAGTTCGATCATGAGGGAAGAAGTAGCAACAGAGATGCCGGCTCGGCATTAGCGGCAATGGCGGAGGCGGAGGTGGAGGCGAACGCGGCGGCGGAGGTACGGCGTCGAAGAGAAGTTATTATTCATAGAAAAGCCCTAATCGAAGGTTAGAGGGAGATTGTATCGGTCTGATTATAAATGAAAAATTGAGAGAAAAAAGTGATGTTAATAATTTATATATTATATAATTTATTTTTGTTGACGGTTTTTAAGCGTCGAGAATATTTTTAAAAGCGTCAAGAATTACTTTTACTTGACCGTGTTTGTGTGTCAAGATTAGATTCAAAAGCGTCAAGAAACGCACTTTATACGATGGTTTTGAAACCGTCGGGAATACAAAGCGTCGCAAAAGCCCTAAAATGTTGTAGTGACTTCTCGACTGTTTCACAGTCGACAGGCCGGTGCATATCCTCCGTACAGTTCCAGCAAAACACGTACGAGCAGTCGCACGTCACGTCGTAGTTTTTACACTCCCCCGATTCGATCTGGACCGCACGATCGCATCCAGGGCCAGGACACCACTTTATGGCCCCGTGGAGCTCCACGTAGGATCGGAGAAGGTATCGATTGTACTTCTCTTTCTCTTCTTCCGAAGCTAACAAGTCCATCATATCGGGCCCCACTAGGGCTTTGCATCCGGGCTCAGGGCAACACAAGGACAAGCATCCGGGCCCATCGTTTATCGAGAAAGTAACGTAGTTCTTCCAGCAGTCACCGCAAAAGTGGTGGCCGCACGCGGAAGACAACGTTTCTTTACCACCCTTGATTTTTTCCAGGCAAATCTTGCAGCGGCGGCTAGGGTTTAACGGTTCGGATTCGGATTTTCCCGGTGGCAATAACCCGACTGACTCGCGGACTTTTTCCTCGTCCGCGAACCATTTTTCCGAAACGGAGTCGGGTCGCCAATTGTAGTGGCGCAAGAGGGTGCACGCTAGGCCTCTCGAAACGGAGAGAAGGCCGCACACTTCGGAGATGTCTTTGTCTTGTAGCTGCCGGATGCTTTCTTCCGTGAGGGTTGTGTAATTTATTCGGCGGCGGCTGTCCACATCGCCGCCGTCGTCCTCCTCCACCTCCGGTCCGTCCTCGTTGTCCGAGAACAAGACTTCGTCGGAATATTCGCAGTAGAGATCGTCATCGGAATCCATTGCTAAAAAAATATTTTCTTATATCTGAGAATTGAATACCGATCCAAATTTCTGTGGCCGGCCGGCCCTTTAATTAAGGTATCGTCTTTTTGTTTTCTTTTTGCTTACGATAAATATTTAATATAGCGACGGTGGAAGATAAATAAAACCCTAGTGAGTCCTTCCTCCCTTTATAGGTACAACACCTACCTTCTTCGAGTACAACTCAATCATATAAATATTTACGGAGTAATTCTTAATTTAATTATTTATTGTTTGAGGAAAAACCCTATGTGTTAGAAGTCTATACTAGGAAGGATTTAAATAGGGGCGGATCTAGAACAAAATATTATTATATTAGGGAAGCGAAAAGGTTTCCGGGTTTCGGGGTAGCGGACTATTTATAATAAGTCAAGTTTGATTAGAGCATTAGCTCACATGTTAAAATAATTAATTAGCAATTAATCCTCTATGTTGTATATTATTGGCTTAATTCCACTTTGCACCATTGAAACAAATCAATAATACTTTGCACCCTCAAAACACAATATATCATGCATAATGCACCCAACATGAGTTTTAAAGATAATTTAATATTTTTAGTGGTATTAAAAAATTATATTTTAAGAAAAAAAAAATCATTCAGCTATTTCTTTATCAAGTTATCTGAAGTTCATACTTTCTTCAAATATTTTTACATAATATTTCACTAGTTACAATAAAAGATCTATCAATCGAATAATTTAGTGATAAAAGTTTATTTGATTTTATTTTGTAAGTGTTATATTTTTTTTCAATTATTCGGTGTGATTTTTATTTTTTCGCAATTTGTGCGCTCGAAATTAGGATGGAGGTTGAAGAAAATAACTATTTAATTTGTTCTTTTGCAACCCAAAAAAACAAAGCCAATAAAAATTGAATTATCATTTATTTTTCAAGTAAAGGTGCATTGTGAATGTTTTATTATATTTTAAGGGTGCAAAGTGCTATTATTGTTTTTCAAGGGTGTAAAGTGCCATAAGGTTCCATTCCAAATGGTGCAAAGCGGGATTAAGCTCATTTTATTTAGTTCACTGCCCACTAGTGGAAATAAATATGTTCACTAAAAGGGAGTGAATATATTACCCTTCAATTACTAACATAAAATTAATATTAATATATAATGGGGCAATTTGCTATATGTCCCTCTAAATTATAATTTATGTGTGTAGATCCAAGTCAAAATTTATATGTTTTAATAAATTAACTAGCAATTTTTCCACGTGCGATGCACGGGATATTATTTCAAAAGTGAAAAAAAATTAATTTAATATATAATAAGAAAATATAGTACACTAACATAGAAAATTTTAATAATGTAGTATTATTCCTATTTTATGTAAAATAAGTTTTTTTAATGTTACATATTAAGATTTATAATCCAAATATATAAATTAAGATTTAACAAATGAAATTTCTATTTTTATCTCTTAAGATTCGAGATATATTGATGAAAAATAGGAGATTCATAATTGTTGAAAATTATAGTTAGAAAATTAGTAGAGTTAAAAATATTAAAAATAAATAATTACGTAAATAATTAATTAAAATCAAATCCCAAAAAATCTCTCTATCAAAAAAAAAAAAATCCCAAAAATCTCTCTTCCAAATATTTTTGTCTTGA
>NW_012193167.1:503363-545562 GCF_000504015.1 Erythranthe guttata
AAAAAATCGGTTTTTTGCGCAACTAGCTGGCCTACGCGAGGTAGCTCAATTAGAAAAACACCCGTCATGTATGGTTAATTACAGTTACCCTTCCCTCAACTATCTATTGTCTTACGAAAAAAAACCCATTCAGAGGTAAATTTAGGGTTGTTCATCCGGTAAAATTGTATCGAAATTTTGGTACGTCAATATTTCATGTCGTTTACCGAACCAAAGGTAAATAACATAGTTACATAAATTTTATTGAAAAATATATTTAAAAGAAGAGGTGACTGTAATTACCCAAACAACTTTTTTTTCTTTGTAATTGGCCCTTTTTTTATTTATATATTAGCATTGACACTTTATATATAACCTTTATGTTTTTACTTTTCGCATATGTTTTGAAGTAGGTTTGATTGAGTACATTGGTGATTGGATATATTCTACACCCCTCATATCACACATTATATGTAGATACACTTCTACAAAGTGCATTAATATTTCAATCGGCATTATTAATCGAAATTTTCCTCCGGACCGAAAGATGTTGTAGTGGGGGCGGGGTGGGGGGTGTGTGTGTGTGTGTGTGTGTGTGTGTGTGTGTGTGTGTGTGTGTGTGTGTGTGTGTGTGTGTGTGTGTGTGTGTGTGTGTGCGGGGGATAACGGCCTAAGGGGTCCCCTACATCATAGTTCCGACTCGGGATGTAAATCGAGGAGTATGTACGGATGACGGGTTCTTAGGGAGATAGTTGTACATGAACTGAAGAATTCGGAGTTTCAAAAATAAAATATCGTACCAACTGTTTAATTTGCTATTTAGATCGGTTCGAAACGGCTCGATTTTTTACTTTTTTTGGTTCGGTTTTTCAATTTAAATTAATGCACAAAGTGAAATACTTGAACGCAAGAAGGGCCTTGTGAACATAAATTGGTGCAAGGTCCTCGTCAAAAGGTTTCATTCATTTTCAGACCCTCTATTACCAAGTTTGTGTATGTTAACACACAAATCCTGAAAATAAAGAGCACCTTGTACGAAGTAAACTTGTTTCGTAAATTTGTCTTAATGAAAAAGAATCGAGTTCTTGACTCGACTACTTATAAAATTATTTCCAATACACTTCGGAACAAACTCCCAAAATAACAAACACTACATAAACAAGAGCACACACCCATGCATCGATCGACAGAACTAAAAAACATAAATGTACTGCATACAAAAAATGCACACACGCACACACACACATCTCTGCATCTATCTATATCTTAAAAAAGAAAACGATATTATGTTTAAATACGATATGTATAGATAAATTAGTACGTAAAATCCTTCATTTTATAACCACAAGTATCAACCATGAAACAATAACATATCACATTATTGTTAAATAAAGTTAAACTTAAACCTCTATAAATTAATAGAGTCGGGACGAGCAAAATTCTATTAATTTAGCAAAATATTAAATTATCGAACTAATAATTTGGTAAGTTTTTACCGAGTCGGGAACAGAAGAAACTAATATTTAAGTGAGGTTATTAATTTATCGAGTAGTGTAATCACATCCAATTTAATCTATCTCGATAATTAAAATACGTCTTAGTATTGGTCTTACTATACACCTTAACACGGCCTCTCGTCGTTTCTTTCCTCGGGTCGTTAATTTCGGAAAGATTGTTCTCCAACGCTCTAACCAACTCCCCAAAGTAGTTCCTCGTCACATCCGTCAGCGTCACAAGATTGTCCTTAAAAGCGACGAAGTCATCACCCGAAGGGCAGCAATCGTCCCCCAAGTATTTATTCATATCCGTCTCGGCGCAAAGGTGGAGCCTCTCGAGATTTTCCTCCGCCTGCCCTTGCAAGTACTCGAAAAACGAAATCTTGGCCGCTTGTTCCGTCAAGCACAAGTAGTACCCGTACACGTAGCTCCATTTCAGCTCGCGCCTGCACTCCACTATCCGCTCCAACGCCTCGATCACGAATCGGAGCTCGACGCCCGCCAATTTCTTTCCACTAAGCTCTCCTCGGACCCGATTGAGATCGGACAAAGCCTTTTCACCCGATTTGTGATTCAAAGCCCATCTTTCGTAGTAGTGCGAATACCTATCCAAATGCTCGCGCGCACCCCTTACTCTCTTCTGACCGACCTCGTCGGCTCTATACATGTTGCAATTAGTGTGCGATTTATCCAATGGGCCGAGGCACAGCCAGCAAAAGTGGTGCCCGCACGGCTGTCGACACGTCATGTGATTGCAGCCCTGGTTTTTCTCGATGTTCCTTTTGCACTTCGGACACGGCTTCGTGTAAGCCAGTATCCACGTCGTGTTCTCCGCTTCGGAACTATTCAGCTCGATCCACTTCTCCACCGTCTTGCAGTCGACCGGGTGGTGAGTTTCCCTGGTGCAGTTCCAGCAGAACCTGTGAGAACAATCGCACGCCACGTCGTAGTTCTCCCGCTCGCCTGGCTCAATCTGGACCGCACGTTCGCATGCAGGGCCAGGGCACCACTTTATGTCCCTGTGCCCCTCCACGTAGGATCGGACAAGGTACCGATAGTACTTTTCTTTGTCTTCTTTCGAAGCCAACGTGTCCACCAATTCGGGACCCACATAGGCTTTGCATTTCGGCTTCGGGCATACCAAAGACAAGCACTCGAGCCCGTCGTCCATCGATACAGCAATGTAGTTCTTCCAGCAAAGAGTACAAAAAAGGTGCCCACACGGGCCAGCCGACAACATGCTACTAATCTCGACTTCGTCGAAGCAAATTTTGCAGAGGTTGTTGTTCTTTCGTGATTTTTTATCCGGCAATAGCCCGATCGACTTGCGGACTTTTTCCTCGTCAGAAACCCACCGGTCGAGAGCGGAGTTGTAGTTCCAATTGTTGAGGCGCAAGAGGGTGCACGCCGAGCCTCTCGAAACGGAGAGACAGCTGCATACGTTGGAGATGTCATTATTTTGGATTTGTATGATTTTCTCTTCTGAAAGGATTGTGTAGTAGAGATCTTCATCATCAGAACCCATGGAATTAATAAGCTCTTTTTTTCTTTTTTTTTTCCTTTTTCTCTCTTACGTTTAGATACTGACGGCGGAAAATTAATAACCTAATATTGTAGATTCCTTGTGTTAATATATACGTACACGTACCTTAATAGATCAAAACTCAATCATTAATTTTGTAATTAAATCTGCACCATAGAAAATTTTTTTAAAAAATAAAGTATTTTACTAAATTATCCTTCGATTATTTTTTTATTAAATTAATATATAATTAATTATTTTACATTGAATTGTCTAATTTACCCTACTATATTTTAATTAAATAATTAATTTAAATTCATTGTAACCAAGTTTTATTTGATAAATAATCGCAATAAATGCATTCATTAGGGATAGAACTTGTGACATCTTAATACATTTATCACTCCTAACCATCCAAGCACATTAACTTATTATGATATATTTAACTATAATTGTTTAAATACTGTTAATTATAATATTAATTGCAACATTCATTATTGTTAAATGATATTAAATAAATTATTAACAAATTTAATATAATAAAGTTTAAAAAATATAAAGAATTGCAGTTCATTACGCCAAACATCTATCATTAATTATATAATATTAGAATTATTAATAAAGCCCACCATTTAAAAATGTAAAGAATGCTCAATTAAATATAAAAAAATGTATAATTTAATTCAAACTCACTTATGTTATTAAATCGATACTGTGACAAATCCAAGTAAAAATTAAAATAATATGTTTATTTAGAAGAAGAAAAAATTATAACTCATTCCAATTAGTAGTTTTCTTACTTTAAAATAAAATTATATACTACAAATACTATATTGTGAATTTTCTTTTAATATTTAATTTAATCAATAGTAAAATTTGAATCGTTTAAGTACAAATCCTTTCAATTAGTAAACATTATTCAAATATTTGAATCGGTTTCTTAACTATTGACATAACGTGTTACATAATTGATTTAACTATTTATAAGTAATGTCCAATATCTTTTTAATTCAATTTTGTTATAAAAAATAATAAATTTAATTCCTAACACATGTAAGAACCTAATCGTAAATAGTAATATTTTATCAAAGCGTAATATTTGAACCAATTAAGCTCAAGTTCTTCAATTCGTAAACATTATTCAAATATTTGAATCGATTCATTAGCGCGCTCAACTATTGACAAGAACGTCTTAATCAAATTAACTATTATTAATTAAAGTGTAATACATTTATAATTCAATTTTATCATAAAAAAATAATTCCTAAATCACGTAAGAATCAAATCATAAGATTAATTAAAGCGTATGATTTGAATCAACTAAGCGCAAATCATTTTAATTTGTAAATATTATTCAAAAATTTGAATCGATTAAGTTCAACCACCGACAAGAACGTATTAATCGAGTTAACTATTTATAATTAAAGTCTACTATCCTTTTAATTCAATTTTAACAAAAAACATAATAATTTAATTCGTAAAATCGTAAGAATCAGATCGTAAATCGAAAGATTTAATCTAACCATGAACCGATTAAATCTTACGATTTTTACGAATTAAATTTTATTATTTTTTATGATAAAATTCAATAAAAAAAGATACTAAACTTTAACTATACATAGTTTGATTAATACGCTATTGTAAATTATTGAGTTTAACCGATTCAAATATTTGAATATTGTCTATGAATTGAAATGAGTTGAGCTTAATCGATCAAATCTTTGAATATTGTTTTTGAATTGAAAACGCATGAGTTTAATTGATTCAAATCTTACGATTTAATTAAATCTTACAATTTACAATTCAATTCAAACTTCAAATTCTTTCGAAATTCATTTTTTAAATTACACGAGTTGATCAACATTTCCTTAGATTTTTAAATTATATTATATAAAGATTTGTTAGTATGGAATTTTTTAATATATAATAATAATTATATGAGATTTAATTTATTTAACATTATTTATATAAGTTTTATAACCATTATAAATTGTAGCTTTGTGATATATATCCGTATTGTTAGTTTATTGTCAATTATGTGTTTTGTCTTAATGGTAAGTATTCTTGTATGTTTTTAGATGGTGACAAGTTCGAATTCTGGTTGATGCAATTTTGTATGGGTGGTTTAATGATTTTTACGAATAATGTTATAATTGACTTTATAAATTTTAATTCAGCAATAAATATATATTTAAAATTGCATTAAAATAGAGAGGGTAAAATTGACATTTCATTAATAATTTATAATTGCTGATTTTTTTAAATAATAATTGTAAAAAGGGTATTTGCGACAATACATAAATGAGGAAAAAATATGTTTTTTTTGCTGGACATATGTCACAATTTAAAAGGAGTATCTCATATAAGTTTAGACACAGAATCTAAACGCCCTAATTAATTTACTAATTTATTAATTATAATCTCGGCGGGATTCTTCTCTTTCTTCCTTTTCTTCTGATACGTCCCGTTTAGGTAGCGGATCCGGACCTGGTGGCCACAAGGAACCAACCCTCATTGGAGTTGAAATTCCCACACTGCGGCTGCCAGGATTCGATCCTAGGACATTGCACCAATTTACCACCTCCAGAACCAGTTGAGCTGCACCCATGCGGGGATTATATTTACATTTAAATAATTCAAAAAAATAAATTTTGAATTGACACGAGCAAGCAGTCACAGTTTTGATGTGTGTGTTCAAATCAAATAGTACAACCTAGATACAAAATTATCTAAGATATAATGCAATTAAAAAAGAATCAGAATATATCTAAACTGGTTAGTACTACAATTTCTTGATAACAATATAATTTCAAATATTAAATATTAAAATTAGTTGAAGAAAATTTAAAGAAATTCCTAAAATTCAAGCACAAGTCAGATCTACGTTGGTCATACACGTATAATATATTATTAAAACATGGGCAGTATGATAAATTATTTGTTTATAAATGGTATTTGACATAAATTTAATGGGCCTGAAAAACTATATATGCCCCCACTAGTATAATTATTAAAATTAAAAATACGGTAAATCAATGCCAAATCCCTAACAAAATCGCGTTACCGTAAAATCCTCCGAAATATTTCTCTCCAAATCACGATAGAAATTTACTCTGGCATAGTCCATTGTCCCTCGTTTTCAGAATTCCCCTCCAAATAAATGAAACTGTTCTTGATGAAAACTGAAATCAGAAGCGAAAACCGATAGAGGAAGCAAAATTTCTTCGTATTTTGTACAACAGCAAGATGGTAAAAAAATCAGCAGCAAAAAGTAAGTAATCAGTGCCATCAGTTGTTGAATCCCTTCAATTAGTGGAAAACTACAATTAATCGAAATGGGTGTTCTTAATTTTTTGTGCATGTGCTTACCAGAATGGGTAAATTTTTACATGAAAGAGAAAATCCAAAATCGGTCCCGAAATTATGCAATTAGATGCTGGTGAGTTTTTAAATCCGTAAATGGTGAACAAGACGTCGATAATTGTTGTTTGTTATGATGGGTGTTTGCCCGATTATAGTTATCAATTGCATGCTTAATTTTGAAACGGCTTTTTGGGTTCCAAAAAAGTCGACATTGTTAATTTTTTTTTGGGTGTTTTGTGATGTATGTGCCCATAAATAAAACCGTATATAAGAAAGCGCGGTTTTGCGTGTTGTTTTACATTTTACATCATGGTATGGTTTTTACATCGTGGTATGTGAATTTTAGTGGGGTGCATGCCTAGGTAAATTTGTTTCTTTTTGTAAATTGTTGTTTGAATGTAAAAAACACGGTTAGTTGTCTGTGTGGTTTGATTTCTATTCACGTGTTAAGTTTTAGTGTGGTTTTTTTGGGTTTTGTTGAAACCACCAAAATATATACTATCTTGTTTATGCGGTTTTGAGTTGTGAACATATCCTAACCATGTTCAGTAGTATTGACTTAAGTGGTTCTCATTTATGTTCACGTGCTACATATGTGTTTTTTGATTATTTTTTTGTGAAACCCAAAAAAAATTGTAAATGTGTATTTTTTTAGGTAAATTTGTTTCTTTTTGTAAATTGTTGTTTGAGTGTAAAAAACACGTTTAGTTGATTGTGGGGTTTGATTTATGTTCACTTGTTAAGTTTTAATGTGTTTTTTTGGGTTTTGTTGAAACCACTCAAAGATATGCAGTCTTGTTTATGCTGTTTTGAATCGTGAACATATGCTAACCATGTTCAGTGGTATTGACTTAAGTGGTTTCGACAACATAAGGGTATAGGCAGTAAAATATTTTGTGATTTTGGTTAAATGCGGTATTGGTTGTAATTTATATGCGCAATTGTTCTTGTGAGTGTGAATTCTAAAATATATATTATGTGATATTTGTAACACATATTATGCGGTTTTGACAAATTTTGTAATGTGGTTTTTATCCTTTTAATAGGTGAAAATCATAAACAGTATAAGTTATGTGGTTGATCCTGAGGCAATGAGGGTTTTGTCATTTGTGGTTTAGGGAGCCAAAAACAGTTTATATAGTTTTTATTCATATGAAGTAAATGTTTTGCTGTCTGGGGAGTTATAAGCAGTGTATATGGTTTTGATATGATTATATGGTTTTGGGATAGTTATGTGGTTTGACCTGAAATTTGTAATCTTTAAACAGAAAGCTGTCGTGGATAAGACGGGGAGATATCACAATTTGGATCTCTCGTACAACGAAGAAGTGGTTTTAATGACCGATGCTCCCCAACAAAAGAGTCACAGTATCGATTGTGGGGTAGTCGTGTGCTACATCTAAACAGTACTTCCAAAATAAAATTATTACAAAAGCACAAGGTGTCCCAATATGAGAATAGCGATCGTCGAGACTTTAACTGAATGGGACAAATATAAAGTACATAGTCGACGTAATAGATGAAAATGCGTAATGTTTGGAATGGGTTATGTTGTTGTTTTTTTTTTTTTTTTTTAGATTTTTTGTTATGGAAATTTTTGAGATAAACTTTATTTATCGTTAACATTATGACATATGGATGTGCAGTTTATTTATCGTATTTCTTTATTTTGCAACTTTTTGGTCGTTGTGTAAGAAGATTGTATGGAATGCAGTTACGTTTAGTTTGCATTGTAGAGTTTTTTCAATAAATTTGCGCTATAAATTATTATGTACTGTTTGTTTATGTAAAATAGATAGTAATAACGTTATGTGGTTTCCACCCTGTATGGTGGTTTTGTTATTTATATAATTATCTATCGGTGGGGATCATGAAAAATAGTGTTGTGGTTTTTGGTAGTGGATATATTTATGATGTTAGTACAGTGGTTTTTGGAAGCTACTGTATGTGGTTTTTGGTAATGGCTATATGTGATTTTGTGATGGATATTTGTGCCGTAAGTAGTTAGTAATGGCTATATGTGGTTGCTAGTGCACATATGGCTATATAAGTAGTAAGCATTTGGAACGTAAACCCCTCACTAATCGAACAAAGAATTGTTGTGTATTGTGAGATGACTAACAAACAATATTTAGGTGATGTTTTCAAATCATTATTTAAAAGCAGAAGTTAGTGATTGTGATTTAAGTCACTTTTAAGTGCTTATTTCTAAAAGTTTTTGCAAATATTCCGAAAAATGAACTTAAATAGAAAAAAATAGGGTTAAGGTGCTTTTAAAAAAATAGCTTAAAGCAGATTATTTTAAGAGAAGCAAAAGCAAAAGTTGATTTTGTAAACACCTGAAAACAGATTATGAGCAAAAAAAAGTTCATAATCACTTCCAGAAAGCGTTTGCAAACACCACCTTAGTGTAGAACATGTCTGCTAACAAACAATATTTGTCTTGTTTTGTGTGACTAATGCAAAAAAAAAAGTTAAGAGTCAAAATTCACAGCATAATACTTTATATTATAGTATCCAATAAGTAAAAACCACTACTTTCGGGTCCTTATTGTGTTCTACATTCTGTTCCAAAATGCATGTACTGTTTTATATTAGAAATTCAAATTACAACGAAATTGCGTGCTTACCAATGAAACGAAGTGTATACGGACACATAATAAATGCAGCGTAAGAACGATATCAATTTATTTTTCTTGAAAAAATTAGGACATATTGTGGCGAATGAAGTCAACGAAAATTGCATTGCTAGTCTCAAAATGGGTCTACTTATACGTTAACGAGAAATTACGTCCATTAATCGCGTTCCACTTCGACCAAACATACTTTATAAGTGAATCAAAATGCATGCGATCGGACTGTCACTTTATTTCGAACAATGATAAACCATGACTATTATGCACTTACACAGTTTGTGTAAAAGCACGAAAACCACTATGTATTATGTTGAGAAGAACTTCCTGCTCAATTAGACTCTATATTTTGTTGAGACGAAAACCACTCTGTATTTTGTTGAAAACCACTGTATTTTGTTGCGTAAATGCACAATTATACCCCTAATTAAAAAGTAACTTTGAAATTCAGCATTATGTCAAAACCACTCTGTAATTTGAAAGGTTAGATCAACTATATGCTAACAACCACATAACAATCGGGGAGAAAAAACAGGTGCATTCATATTAACATAATTTCGAACACATATAAAACCATGACTATTATGTACTTACACGGTTTGAGTAAAAGCACGAAAATCACTCTATATTTTGTTGAGACGAACTTCCTGCTCGTGCAATCAAATCGGTAGTAATTGTATGGAAATAATACATATTACGTTGAAACGGTTTCTCTGTACTAATTAAAGGGCAGCAATCGTGGGATTATATGAGAAGGTGTTGTTACGATATAATAGGAAAATATATTACAATATTTTTTTTTATTTCCAATCCTAAAACATACGTTACTTTTAAGTTAGGAATGTAATTGTGATAATTTATTATTTTTTTATTAATAAATACTCAAAAGGATTTATTTCAAAAAGTTGTAAAAAAATTGGATTAATTAATTGTAATTACACTTATGTGATGGGGGTTTTGACAAATAATCCCTTAAAATTATGAGTATGTGTATTAGTTTTAAATAGGGTAAATTTCATTTTGCACTCATGTATTACGCGAAATGTAATATTTGCCCCATGAAGTATAGAAAACATCAAACGCCCCCTATTTTTGACAGTTAATGGTCAAACTTTTAACGGTGTTAAATTTGAGCATGAAATGACTCTTTTACCCTACTTTATGTATGATATAATCCATATTTTTCTTAAACTTTATTTTTGCGAATTGTTGACAATTTTTAGTGTTAATTTAAATTAGATTTTGTTTGGTCGATTTTAGTGTTTGATTTGTGGGTTTTTTCAATTTTATTTTTTGCGGGGGTTTGCCATTATAATATTAAAGCATTTTTTTGAATTTAAAATTCTTTTATAAGGTTTTATTTCAATTTTAGGGTTTCTTTTAGATTTTAGGGGTTTTCAGTTTTTTTATTTTTTGGGGGATTTTATATTCATAATCTGCAAAGCTTCATTTATATTGATTCGACTTTTCAAGTTTTGTATGCATAAAAAAAGAGAAATAAGCTGAAAAGAGTACAAAAATGTGAATAAAGTGGAAAAGAAAAAGGTTGAAAAGAGCGAAACACGGAGACATCTAGTGAAAATGGCCAAAACTAAGCAACCTATATATAGAATTTTTTTTGGGTATTTTCGTAAAAACAAAAAAAAGCTAACAACTCTTAGCAACGGCCAGTCAAAATGTTTGACTAACGGAATTAGGAAAAAAACTATCTGCAGGGGGTGTTTGATGTTTTCGATACATTAGAGGGCAAATGATACATTTCACATAGTACAGTGGTGCAAAATGAACTTTACCCTTTTAAATAATAGGACTTCTTCGACCTTACACCCAATAATTAATACCGGGTGGGTCTTCTGTTGTCACGTGGATTTTTTTGTATTTTATAATATATTCCCCCACTTGGGTTAACCTGTAGGGGTTGTAGAAAAATACAAACAATGACCTGTGACAGCAGAAGACCCACCCGATGTTTATCATTAAGTGTAGGGTCGGAGGAGCCAAATAATAGCTTAATCCGATCTTAAATTACTTGAAACACAATTGTAATTTGTATGTACTTTAATTGTATGTATTCCATATTATAATTTCTTAATAACATATTATTACAAAACGATGCCTTTACGGGTTTAAAAGATATATAAACCCACCTTGAACCCAATCTACGGATTTTCTTCATATCAGTACTCGTTGCTATCGACGAATGTGTTAGTCCAGCTCATACATGACGGGTTTGACGGATGCGTAGGTTGAACGTGATCACCACTTATATTTTGGTCCAATGTGAGCTCTTATTTCTTCTGAACCCGTAAAATCTCGCACCGTCTAATTAAAACAATGTCATTTTACGAGATAATTACATTTTTTGTCCATATATTATACACTAAAACTGATTTTAGTCCCTATATGTTTTCCCACAATTTCAGTTCTCAATCTAACCAAAAGAAAAAGTTCAATTTATGTTTGCAATTTAATTTGCGTGTAAACGTCTTTAAAGTTTAAACTAATCATTTTTTTGTACATTTTTTTTCAATTTTGGTCCGCCTTATGATCTGGGTGTTAGTTTGGACGCAAAAGCACGTGTTTTGCACTGCTATTGATATTTATATATCCATGGCCAACATATATATTTATCTATCCATGGCCAACATATAATTCATATTTAGTATGCAATATTACAATTAACAGAACACATACATATACCCTCATATGTTCATCACTATTGTTGTTATATAACAGAACTTTGCTGCAAGAACTCAATTGTGTAATTGGACTACGGGAGATTTAGTACCGAATTTCGTACGACAAAAACTCAAGTGTCCACATGAATTGTTGGTCGAAACCCGAACATCAAATACGATCAAATTATTTAATTAATCAACATTATAAAAATCACCAACGGAACGAGAAGTTTAAGTAGTAAATAACCAAAGTTAGTTTCGAAGAAAATAAAACACCATCATTGAATTTTTTTAAGCCGGCAGTCAGTGCTGGTCTCCGGTGTTAACTTTTTTTTCCCTAAAATTTGTATCTGTTTTTCTTACACCGCCGTTGAACATTAACCGTAATTGTATTGTCATTGACAATAATTGTACTGGGCGCAGCTGTCATTGACAGTAACTGTACCAGCGCTAACAGTAATTGTACTACTGTCTTTGACAGTACAATTACTGTAAATACAATAATATTACTCTCCACCATATCAATATTATTAATTTTTAGCTTTTTTACTTTGTTTCATTTGTTAATCAGTCAACGTAATAATATTACTATCGTCGACAATAAAAATAATGTAAACACAACAATATTATTGTAAACTACATTAATATTTTTTTTATTTTTTTTTGTTTGATTTGTTGACCGGTTAACGTAACAATATTACTGTCTACTATTGTAATATTACTATAAACACAATAATATTACTGTGGTTGACAGTGATACTATTGTCAACCACATCAATATTAATTGTTTTAGTTTGTTATTATGTTTGCATTCATTGAACGGTCAACATATTAATATTACTCTATTACACAATAATATTGATTTTGTTGCGTTAATATTAATGTGTTAGAGAATAATGTAGCAATATTATTGTATTAAACTGTAATATAGTTAATTTTACTGTGTTAAACAGTGTGCAAGTAATATGGTTAATACGACTGACAACCGTACCACATCAATATTACTTTTTAAACGGGCCAAAAAATGTTGAAGAAAAAAAAGTTTTCCAAAAAAATAAAAAATCAACACTGTCAAAGAGCGGTGTTGACCGCCGATCAGCAGCGGCAAAAAGAAGGAAAAAAGTAAACGAACTCGAAAAAGTCAACGTCGAAAACCGGCGAAAAAAAACAGACAAACAAAATCAAAATTGAATAATTTGTGAAATTTGAGGTTAAATAAAATTAAATGATGAAATTATAGCATATTAAATTGTGAGAGGGTGTTTTAGTTTTCTACACACCTCTAGGATCGGCAATTGAGCCGGGCCTGCCCGAAGCCTGATGGCTCGACCCGATTTTATTTGAGGCAAGCTCGATAAATTGTGAACCAGGACGAGTTTGAGATTTTTTATTAAACCCGATTAAACTATGAGTCGAGTTTGAGCTTACCATGCATCAACCCGAATAAAGCCCAACTAAGTTAATATATATATATATATATATATATAGACACACACACACGCACGCGAATGGATGTAAACAAGTTAACAACTAGTAGTAATTAATTCATAAATTTAATTAAATCCAAGTGAAAAGTTTTTTAATGTAAAAAATACTAACATTTTCTTCATTCATATAAATATAAAACCTAGTAGATACAAAATCCTACATTAACAGTATGTTGCAAAATTTAAGTTGAGGGTTTCTCTTGTCATCAATGAAGGTAATCTTAATTTATCACTGTTTTTTTCTTTCAATGATTATTCTAAATATAAGTTTTATTTTAATTTATCATTGTTTTCGACTTGCAATGAGTATTCTTAATTTATCATAGTATAAGTTGTTTTTCTTTTTTCAACATGTTCGGCTACAAAGTTATAAAATATGTAATTTATATATTGTCCGATATAAGCCCGATATAAACTCGAAGCCCAAAAAAAGACGTGAGCCGAGTTTGAGCATATAGGCATGAGGCTCGATGATATTTGAGCTTGAGCCTATAATAACGAGGCCCGGTGGTATATGAGCTTGAGCCGACCCAAACTCGACTCACATGGCCCGATTGTCAGCCATACACACCTCTAAACATTATTTGGATTTGTTTGTAAAACAATTTTTTGTCTTAATTTTTTTATGAATAAATAGCTAATGATAAATTTATTTATAATAGACCATTGAATTATTATTATGCAGCTTGCACATTAAGGATACTCTTGCATTAGCTCAATGTTTCACATCTCTAATTATCATGAAATGCATCTCTTGTATCATAGTTATTAACAACAATTGCACGTTGGTTTTATTTCTTACTTTTAATATTAGGAGCCCCTAAACCAAATCTAATTAGATGTGGGATACAACTACTTAATTATAGTCTTTAATTTTTGGGTTTTTTTGTACATAAGTCCTCAACCAAACATCTTTATTATTCTAGGTTTAGGCGCTATATTTTTTTACTAATAAGCTCATCCCTTTAATATTTATTATAAATAAAGGAAACATTCATGTATATCCCAATATTACCCTCAACCATTTATACCCAATTCTTAATTATAACCCCAATTTAATCAATTTTGTCCACAAAAATCCAATTTTGACCACAAAAATTCAATTTTGATTTTTTTTAAGGATACTTTAATATGCTCCAATTTCATTATTAACTTAATTTATTCTCAATCTGACCCTAAATTTTACAAATTATTCAATTTTGACCCAAAACATTTTTTTTTCAATTTTTTTTTTCAAAAAAAATTGTTTTGCCGCCGGATTCCGGCGTTGACTTTTCAATTTTTTTTTCTTTCTTTCGAATTTTTTCCCCGGTTTCCGGTGTTGACCTTTTTTTTTTCCTTTTCTTTTCTTCCGGATTTTTTCGTCGGTTTCCGGCGTTGACTTTTTTTAGTGTTTTTTTTATTTATTTTATCTTTTTTTTACGTCCGCCGCTAAACGTTGACCGTAATTCTTTTATTATATATATATATATATATATATATATATATATATATATATATATATATATATATATATATATATATATATATATATATATATATATATATATATATATATATATATATATATATATATATATATATATATATATATATATATATATATATATATATATATATATATATATATATATATATATATATATATATATATATATATATATATATATATATATATATATTAATTTTCATATTTCAAGTTAAAATCGATTATTTTAATCTGAAATTTTATTTTGAATTTTTTCTAATTTTCAAATTTCGAATTAAATTAATTATTTTAATCTGAGATTTAAAATTTTTGGAAAACATTATTATATTTTGATTTTTTTTAAATTTTCAGATTTCAAATTAAAATCGATTATCTCTATCTCTATAATATATAAAGCCAAGGTACACAATTGATGTTTTCACATCTCCAATTTTGACTGCACATTTCTTTCATCTATTTCAATTGAGTTTACTTGCCTTTCTATAACACAACTTTTACATTTCTTTTATTTGTGGACTTTTCTCCTTAATTAATCCTTATTACATTTTGTCTTATTTATTACTTTACCTTATTTCAAAAAAAGATTTCTTTATTATATTTTTTTTTCATTTCCTTCTATATGAAAAATCGGTTTTTACAAAAATAAAAATAGAAATCACACTAATAAATGCTTTGACAATAATAATTTTCTTACAGCAATATTTTTTGATCTTTTATTATTTTAATTTTTACGATAATGTTTTATTAATTTGAGTGCTTCATTTATTGGTTATTGCTTGACAATCATTCCATGAGTATTGTGTCCATACATAAATAACAATTAATCCGTAAAATTGCTTTGATTACACATATTTATTTTATTTTATTTGCCATAATTAAATGATTGTTTTGATTGCTTCGGAATTTTTAATCTTTCATTATTTTCATATAATTCTGATAATATGTTTGATAAATTAGTGATAAATCTTACTTTTTTTGTTGATCAGTTTTTTTCTAATGAATATTTTGGCCATAAATACAACATATCATCTTGATTAATATTTTTTTCAATAACAATTAATTATTTTTTTATCTTGATTAATGTCATATGTTTTTTTTCAATAGATGTATTAATAATTTTATAATTTTTTTTTCAATCCATTTAGATCCACAAAATATGTGTATGTAATAATTATATCCATATTCAATATTGATTATTAATAAATTATAGTAACATTGTGAATTGAGGAATTAATATCCCATCAATGTATCAGATCATTAATTAACAAAATAATTTATCATTTTAACAAAATCCAAAAAATCTTCTTACCCCACATTCTAACCCTATAAATACCACATTGGTTTCATCCATTTTCACAACACTAGGTACAATTAGAGAAATGTTTCAATTTCTTTTCTTATTCAACCTTTCTTTTTCGTTGGAATTTTTTTTCTATTCTACATAATCTTTAACAAATTGGAATTAAATGTATTATTTTGTTCTTGATGTTTTGGTTTCATTGATATTCGTTGTTACACTTAGGGCTCGTTCGGTTACCGCTATAATGTTCTACTGACTAAATAGTATGGGCTAATAACATGTTCAGTTGGCAAGATTCACATTTTTTCGAACCCGCTACTAAAATCAAAGTCCGCTATTAAATGCTACTATCTCATTAAATTAGTAGCACCCCTCCCCCTGAGATTAATTTTATAGGGGATGACTAAAAAGGAAAAATACAATTTTATCCTTAAAATCATATTTTATTATTGTAAACTAAGTGGTTTTATAGACAATTATATATAATAACTGATTTTAACAAATTTAATAAAAAATCTAACCTAAGAAACCGAACATGCTACTAACTAAATAATTAATTAGTCAGTAGCGAGTTAATCCAATCTCATGTAATCCAATATAATCCAATATAGGTAACCGAACGAGCCCTTAATAAAATAAATAAGTGTATAAAATGTAACAACAAATTTTTGTTTTTAGATTCTTTGTTTAATCAATATTCTTTCATTTTTTATTATAATGTCTTTATGTTTTTGTTAACATTCTTCATTTTTTTTCGCAGCATTATGTGTATTCCTTAATATTCGTTGTTTAGGTAAAATCCTTTTATTTCTCCTTACGTCTTTATTATTTTTTTTTTATGTTTGGCAATTTTCACTAATTTTTCATATCCCAATTTTCTTATATTTTCATTTTTATTCAAAGTTATTTTTTCCCCAATGTGATTCTTAACAATTTTTCTTTTATTTTCATTTTCTCTTATATTTTTATTTTTCTTATTTCCATTTTTATTAACTACATTATTATTATTGTTATTTTATTTTTTCGTTGTTCATTATTTCATTGGTTCTTTTTTTCTTTTCTTATTTTCTTTTGCAGAACCTTACCAATTTGTGCAAATTATGTAACAATAATGGTTTCGTACTGAAGAATATGGAATATGATGTAATCAACAATCTTTTTTTTGCATGAGTACTGTAACAGTCAAAAAGTTGAATATAAATTATTATGTCTTATATCAAGTTGTTATGACCAAAATATTAATTTTGGGTTAGGTGCAGTTTGTATTTATATTTATGTTTTATAAATAAATTGTAAATATAAATTGCCTGATTGATTCGATTGAATTCACGTGTTGTGCAACTTTGTTCCATTTGTTAAGCACAATTAAATTTTGTTAGATTCTTAATTTTCATCTAACAAACAAGTTCTAATTAAATCCAACGATGTTCTATGGACTATTGTACAGTAGTACTGCAATTTTTAACGCATTGTTTATTTATTGCATTAAAAAATATTATAAGAATACAGGACCAATAATATCATGTAAATATTTATTTTATTAAAAAATATTTACGAGATGAGAAGATTAATTGATTTTAATTTAACACAGTGATGTGGAAACTACAAGTTTAATACAATTATTTGAACGTGAGAAATTATATATAGAAAAAAGTCCTGTTCAAATTAGGTTGTGCTAAAAAATGTTCAAAATTAATCACATTTGGTAGGAATCGATTTTTGAAGAAAAATGTTTGTTCTTTCTAATTGACATCATAATCCAGTAAAACTAATTGTTCTTTAGTCTAAAATACCATCCATAATATAATTATTATCAATTCCACCCATTATGCTCTAACTTTCTTAATATTACACATTGACCCCGGATTTAAACAAATATATCACATTAACCCCCAAATTTTTTTTTTCAGAAAATAAATTTTTTTCTTCTGAAATGTTTTTATTCCGGCCAGATTCTGGCGTTGACTTTTTTTTTTTTTTTGAAAACTTTTTTCCTGATATTTTTTTCCGGCCGGTCAACCACTGTTAACCGCCGGTCTCCGGCGTTGACTTTTTTTTTCTTAGAAAAAAAATATTTTATTTAATATTACTGTCTTCGCTACTAAATTACTGTCTCAGACAATAATATTACTATTTCGGACAGTAATATTATGAATATTATTTTCCCGAACAGTAATATTATTAATATTATTGTCTAAGACAGTTAAATTACTGTTGGAGACTCTAATATAGCAGCCAAGACAGTAATATTAATTAAATATATTTTTAAGAAAAACAATTTAAAAAAAAAGTCAATTAACAGTTAAATTACTGTCTGCGACAGTTAAATAACTGCTGGAGACAGTAATTTAGCAACGTATACAGTAATATTAATTAAAAATATTTTTTTTAAGAATAAAAAAGTCAATTAACAGTTAAATTACTATCTCCGACAGTTAAATAACTGCTGGAGACAGTAATTTAGCAACGAATACAGTAATATTAATTAAAAAATATTTTTTATAAGAATAAAAAAGTCAATTAACAGTTAAATTACTGTCGCCGACAATTAAATAACTGCCGGAGACAGTAATTTAGCAACGAATACAGTAATATTAATTAAAAATATATTTTAACAAAAAAAAAGTCAATTAACAGTTAAATTACTGTCTCCGACAGTTAAATAACTGCCGGAGACAGTAATTTAGCAGCCAATATAATAATATTAATTAAAATATTTTTTTAAGAAAAAACAAAACTATAAAAAAAAGTCAACGCCGGAGACCCGACGGTCAATGGTAGTTGACTGGCCGAAAAAAAAAAAAGTTTCTCAAAAAAAAAAAAAAAAAGTCAACGCCGGAAACCGGCAGCGACCGGCGGTCTCCGGTGGTGGCGGGTCAAAATTAGGGTCAAAATTAAAATTAGGGTTAAAATTGATTAATTGATGAAATTGGGCTAAATTGTGGGTGTAAATTATGAAATTGGAGTTGAATTGAGTTTCAATGAATTGGGGGTAATTTTGGTATATATAAAAAGATTTTCCTTATTTGCAAATAAGTTTGAATGGGCTGGATTTATGTGAAAGACAAAAAAGTTGGATGTCCCTCTTTTAATTAAGTGCTGTTGTCATGGGTTTATTTGCCATTTATCCTATAAATAAAGGAAACATTCATGTATATACCAATATCATCCTCAACCATTTATACCCAATTCTTAATTGTAACCCCAATTTAATCAATTTTGTCCACAAAAATCCAATTTTGACCACAAAAATTCAATTTTGACTTTTTTTGGAGCATACTTCAATATGCTCAAATTTCATCCTTAACTTAATTTAATCTCAATTTGACCCCAAATTTCACAAATTATTCAATTTTGACCCAAATTTTTTTTTTTCCAAAAACATTTTTTTTTCAAAAAAAAAAAAAAGAAATTTTGCCGCCGGATTCCGGCATTGACTTTTCATTTTTTTTTTCTTTCAAATTTTTTCGCCGGTCTTAAGTGTCCACATGAATTGTTGGTCGAACATCAAATACGATCAAATTATATAATTAATCAACATAGATATTGTAGCAACAAATTCTTATCTCCTATATAAACAAACAAGAAAGAATTGCACAAAGATAATTTATTGAATTAAAATAAAATATTGCGGGTTACAAACTCTAATTTAATCCTCTGATTCTTCTCTCAAGAAGAATATTTGTTTGACTTTGAATTTCGGAGTCGGGTCGTTGACTTGATCTTCTCCGGATTTGATTTTGAACTTGAATAACGTCTTCCGAGGGTCTTGTGACTTGAATCTCGGATCGAACGCAGAACTTTGACGGGTTTTGACTTGAACTTCCTTCGATCTTGATTTGTTGAAGAACGCCCTCGATTTGATGAAGAACGCCCTCGATTTGATGAAGATGACTTGAATGTTGTAGAGAGAATTTTCTCCTACGGTTTTTTATTCTTCTTGAGTTGTGTTTTTATTGTGAAGGGAGGCTCTCTATTTATAGTGGTAGAATAAGAGTCCTACTTAAAGTCTATTTGATGACGTGGCGCGATTTGATTGGCTCTCTTTAAATTGATATTTATCTCTTATAACTTGGAAGAGAAGAAATAATCTTATTGGCCAATAATTAATTAATAATTATCCCCATGACTTGTCTTGCAAGACAAGATATAATTTAATTTAGACACAATTTAATTGGTTAATTTAATTAACCAATTAATTAATTTAATGCGTCTACAAATGCCCCCTCGAGACTTGTTCACGGACAATGCGTCTTGGAGTGAATGAGTCTCGATAATTGCTTAACTTCAATTGCAGTTTGATCTAGCAAAGCACATACATCTTTTGAAATCATGACTGGACTTAGAGAGATTCTAAGTTGCCTACGTACCCTATAGAGGGATCAAGTCATAACGTAGTTCAAAATATATCCTTTTGAGGGATGTCGTGCACAGTTTATACTCATGTGGACAAGGATAAACATTTGCAGTTTAAACTCGTGCTGAAAGAGTATTTGACTTGGATTTGTAGATAGTTTATGCTCGTATCAAAGATCTTTGACTTGATTTGAATATATAGACAGTTTATGCTCGTATCGAGGAGTCTTGACTTGATTTGGATATTTAGATAGTTTATGCTCGTATCAAGGAGCCTTGACTTGATTTGGATATATAGATAGTTTATGCTCGTATCACAAAGCCTTGACTTGATTTGGATATGTAGATAGTTTATGCTCGTATCAAGGAGCATTGACTTGATTTGGATATATAGATGGTTTATGCTCGTATCACGGAGCTTTGATTTGATTTGAACTTGTAGACCTTTTAAACTCGTGTCAATGAGTGTTTTATTTGATTTGGAAATGTAGACCTTTAAACTCGTGTCAAGGAGTGTTCACTTGATTTGGACTTGTAGACCTTTTAAACTCGTGTCAAGAAGTATTTCACTTGATTTGGACTTGTAGACCTTTTAACCTCGTGTCAAGGAGTGCTTGATTTGATTTGGACATGTAGACCTTTTAAACTCGTGTCAGGGAGTGTTTCACTTGATTTGGACTTGTAGACCTTTTAAACTCATGTCAAGGAGTATTTGATTTGATTTGGACATGTAGACCTTTTAAACTCGTGTCAAGGAGTGTTTCGTTTGATTTGGACATGTAGACATTTTAAACTCGTGTCAATGAGTGTTTCACTTGATTTGGACTTGTAGACCTTTTAAACTCGTGTCAAGGAGTATTTCACTTGATTTGGACTTGTGGACCTTTTAACCTCGTGTCAAGGAGTGCTTGATTTGATTCGGACATGTAGACCTTTTAAACTCGTGTCAAGGAGTGTTTCACTTGATTTGGACTTGTAGACCTTTTAAACTCATGTCAATGAGTATTTGATTTGATTTGGACATGTATACCTTTTAAACTCGTGTCAAGGAGTACTTCATTTGATATGGACATGTAAACCTTTTATACTCGTGTCAAGGAGTGTTTCACTTGATTTGACTTGTTATATTGCATAGGATGTTGTTTCTTCAAAAGACTTGCCCTCATCCTCATGATCTTCTTGTTCTTCTTCGACATGTTCTTCATTGAGCTGGTACGACTTTTGGAATGAAGGTTCTTCGAATCCATTTGCAGTTATGCTCAACTCCATATCATGTGCTCGAGTGGCCAACTCTTCAAAACTTCTAGGTTGAATTCCTTGAAGGATATATCGGAGTCCCCATTGCATTCCTTGGATGCACAGTTCAATAGTTGATGTCTCAGGCAGTCGATCCTTGCAATTAAGACTCAAATTTCTCCAACGGCTGATGTAGTGGATGACAGGTTCCTTCTTCCATTGGCGGGAATTGGTGAGCTCAATCATGCTGACTGTTCTTCGAGTGCTCTAAAAGCGGTTGAGAAATTCTTCCTCCAAGTGCTTCCAACTATCAATGGAGTTTGCCCCCAAATCGATGTACCAATCAAACACGTTGTCTTTGAGCGATCGGACGAATTGCTTGACGAGGTGATCTCCGTACGTCCCGGCATCATTGCAAGTCTCGACGAAGTGGGCCACATGTTGCGTGGGGTTGCCTTTGCCGTCAAATTGTTGAAACTTTGGAGGTATATAGCCCATTGGCATCCTTAGATCATCAATCCTTTGCGTGTATGGCTTGACATAGGTTGATGGAGACTTCGAGCCTCGTTCCAACTTGTCTTTGATGGTTCCACTGATCAGCGTCATCACTTGATCTACATGAATCATCCCTTCTGGAGAAACTTGAAAATCTTGAGCTGGAGCCTTCTTGTTTTCAACTGGCTGTTTCTTTGTGGATGCCTCGACTTCGTCTTGAGCCTCTATCTGTTCCACAATTTGACTAGCATCGGCTATGTTCATCTTCTCGATCAACTTGGCAATTTGAGAATCTCGTTGTTGAACATGGTTTGTGAGTCCCTCAATAGCCTTGGTCAAACTTGCAATTTGCTCTTCCATAGTTGTAGCGTTTGTTGTCATGACGGATGCCATTTCTGAGTAGCTTGGTGTTGAATGAGGCATGGGCTGTGACATCTCTCGTTTTGAGCCTTCCACGTCTGCGCTTGTGTTGACAAGAGGTGGTAAGCCTTTCTGAACGGTTTGGGGCGTCGAGCTAGTCTTGGAGGATGCTTCTTCCATAGTTGTAGCGTTTGTTGTCATGACGGATGCCATCTCTGGGTAGCTTGATGTTGAATGAGGCATGGGCTGTGAAATCTCTCGTTTTGATCCTTCCACGTCTGCGCTTGTGTTGACAAGAGGTGGTAAGCCTTTTTGAACGGTTTGGGGCGTCGAGCTAGTCTTGGAGGATACTTCCAGCTTCTTAGCCATACTTCTTATAACTAAGCCCACACTTGATGAATCCGAAGTAGCCGTCTTCATTGGGAACGTAGAGCAGTCACGGCAACACTTTGAGGATCTTCGAGAGAGAGAAGAGATGAGAGGTAGAGATGTCCCACCGGGCGTGCCAAAATTTGTAGCAACAAATTCTTATCTCCTATATAAACAAACAAGAAAGAATTGCACAAAGATAATTTATTGAATTAAAAATAAATATTGCGGGTTACAAACTCTAATTTAATCCTCTGATTCTTCTCTCAAGAAGAATATTTGTTTGACTTTGAATTTCGGAGTCGGGTCGTTGACTTGATCTTCTCCGGATTTGATTTTGAACTTGAATAACGTCTTCCGAGGGTCTTGCGACTTGAATCTCGGATCGAACGCAGAACTTTGACGGGTTTTGACTTGAACTTCCTTCGATCTTGATTTGTTGAAGAACGCCCTCGATTTGATGAAGAACGCCCTCGATTTGATGAAGATGACTTGAATGTTGTAGAGAGAATTTTCTCCTACGGTTTTTTATTCTTCTTGAGTTGTGTTTTTTATTGTGAAGGGAGGCTCTCTATTTATAGTGGTAGAATAAGAGTCCTACTTAAAGTCTACTTGATGACGTGGCGCGATTTGATTGGCTCTCTTTAAATTGATATTTATCTCTTATAACTTGGAAGAGAAGAAATAATCTTATTGGCCAATAATTAATTAATAATTATCCCCATGACTTGTCTTGCAAGACAAGATATAATTTAATTTAGACACAATTTAATTGGTTAATTTAATTAACCAATTAATTAATTTAATGAGTCTACAGATATCACCAACCAAACAAGAAGGTTTATAAGTAGAAAATAACCAAAGTTAGTTTTGAAGAAAATAAAACACCATCATTGAATAATACACTTTTGTTTTCGTCACATCATCGTCGTCGTAATTAATCATGTAGAAGTGAGCGAGATTAAACTTTCACCGTCATATATGCAACATTGCCTAAACCGATTGTCTTCCTGATTGTAAATCAGGAAGTTCGATACGTAAGCAAACAAAACCTCGCCATTTGGCAACACAAGCAATAGGGTCAAGAGCGACGGATTCAATGAGATCCTTAACAAAGGATCGCAATAAATCGATGCGTAAGAAACATTTAAAAATCTATCCCAAGAATCTTCCGCCCTGTACTTGTTCCGAACCCAGATATCGAACCGATTCGTACCGACACAAAACAAACAAAGACATTCATCAAGAACTCCCAATCTTAGATTACGAATATTATAAGAATCCTTCTCGACGCAACTAGGTTTCTCCACAACTCTGGTAGTCTCACTATTGAAATCGAAATAAACAATCTTCCATTCGGACATCGTTCTATTCTTATCACTTATCCAGTGAGGCTTCCCGCTCGCAAACGTTCCCAACTTATGAAACGTATCGTCGAAAAACGGAGATCCGTTGTTGTAGGTCTTAGTTCCTCCCCAAGAATCGGAATTCAAGCTATACACTTTCCATACGATAAAAAATTCGTAAGTAACAGCATGCACGTGAAAGAGAGCAAAAACCTTGTAGTCGCAGTTGATTTCAGCAAAGGCGAATCCGTATCTCCTAAGTTACGTAAACAGAGAGCGCTCGAGTCCGGTGAGGAAGTGGGGCAGATCCTTGAACTCTTTCGTTGCGGGATTCCACAACGAGAACCGGTAGGGTCCGATCATAATGCAGATCAGACCGTTGCAGGAAGCCGAGATATTCGATTCTCTTATAATCGTAGCCGTTGGATGATTGATCAGAGTTGACGCGAGAGCGGTTCGTTCGGTCAACAATGCGTACAAGGGACATGATTTTTTACTGTACAAGAACTACTGTCTATCTCTGCATCGATTTCATAGATTGATCATTTATTTAATAGATCAAACCTAAATTTCGGTTGTTACAGGAATTACGCGGGTCTTCTTCGGTTCCGACTTTGTAACCGTGACAAAGTCAGAAGACACCACATGGGATTTTCTGAAACCCGAAATCTTCGCAGCAATCATGGATTTCTACTCCTCTGGGCAGCCATTGATCTTGGATTCAAACTCTGCAGCTTCAATGGACACAGCTATAAAAGAGGATGATTCCGAGGTTGTTGCTATGATTAAGGAACTATTAGAGACTCGTATACGTCCAGCTGTACAAGATGATGGTGGAGATATCGAGTATGTCGGATTCGATCCAGACAGTGGAATAGTCAAACTAAGGATGCAAGGAGCCTGCAGTGGCTGTCCTAGCTCCTCCGTCACTCTTAAATCTGGGATCGAGAATATGCTCATGCATTATGTGCCCGAGGTCAAAAGTGTGGAGCAGGAATTTGACGATGAAGATGAAAACACCGCATTAACTGGAGCACCATACGAGTAATTAACTTGAAAAAGTATCGCCTTCGTTTTGGAGTATTAGAGGTACTTTAATATTTCTTTGAAGCGTAAGTTGTTACGAACCTGCAAGTTTAACTAGCTCGTAGAAAATGTTTTTGTTTCGTTTTGTTTCTTTGTCGTAGCTGTTCAAGTTAAAAGGGTTTTGTTTGAAATCTTAGTTTGATTCCCGGTTGAATTAAGCTCGAAAGCGTTTTAATCAAGTCAGATAGAAAGCAAGGTCGAGTAGCTTATTTTTTTCTATACTCGAGTGCAGTTTTGGCGAAAAACGAAAATCAAAGATATACACAGGCATGAAAAACGAAACAGGAATTACAACAATTTTCCCAACAAACGGCTACTAAATGTAACTGTATACCATCGAAATTTGAAACAAATCGCTAAAATGAAAAACGAAAATCAAAGATACAATGGGATGAAAAACGAAATTGAGGAATTACAACAATTATTCCGACAAACGGCTCCCAACAGAAGGCGATAGAATACTTCCAACGAACGGCCATGCCTCTTCATATACCGTGTGTGGACCGGCATCGATAACAGCATCTCTCAAACTCAACTCGTTCAAATTGTAAAATTGCAACTTATTCAACGAACTCAACAAAATCTCGTCTCCATCTTCAATAGAACACAGCGGTTTCAAATTCTTCCCAAAAAAATCACCAAAAAAAGTATATTTTATCCAAGACTCCGCCACCCCGTATTGTTTCATACTCCAGATGTCATTCTCGGAATTGGACTTGGATTCCACTATACACAGACAGCCTTCGAAAACAACGAGTTTACATTGCCATATAATTCTATTCAAACTTATTCCACTCGGAAGAGCTATTTCTTTGAATGCCTCACTTGCCAAATCGAAGGCGGCGATCGTACTATAGTCATCTCCTGCTTCGACAGTTTTCTCCACGAGCCAATGTATCTTCCCATTCAAGAACGCGGAGTGGCTGTTTCGAGTAGGACACGGAATGAACGGGGAGTCTTCCACGCGTTTCCAAAAACCATGTTTCACATTATAAACTTCGACAGCCATTTTCGATTTCTCTACAAAAGGCATAGAATATCGTGCCTCCACAATTTTATATTCGTCGTTGCAAGGATCGTAGCCGAAGCCATACTTGTAGGTCCGTATTCGATTTTCCGTCGCCGGTGGTACTTCTAAGATCTCCACGGTGACCGGATTGATCAAGAAGACCCGACATTCGAATGTCTGCAACAAGATCAACCCGTCGCAAGAACCCAGAATTCTGAACCAATCATGCGACGGCTTGAAATCAATTGTTCTTGAAACGGCATTCAACTGAATATTGTCGATTGTTTGGATGTTTTCACGGGAGATCACAATTACACTTTCTTCGTCCGGTTTTCGATGAAGCTGGGAATTGACGAAGTATGTAGTGGAGAACATTCTCGACCATACTTTTGATAAGCATTTGAACCTGCAAATCGATTTTGCAGGGAGTCTTGAAAAAATATCGAGCATGATATCATGAGGAATAGTGGTGTTCGCCGCCATTGTTGGGGAGAGAGAGAGGGAGAGAGAGAGGGAGAGAGAGAGAGCGCGTGTTTTTTGAGAATCCAGAGAGAGTTTTGAAGAAGGGGCTCATACAAATTTAATTTTATAAATCCATAATTTGTATTTATAACCCCTTATTTGCCTTTTTTTCGAATTGTTTTAATTGTAAAAAATAGGGTAAATTACAAACACCCCCTGAGGTATGATCAAAATTACAAAAACACCCCTCTTGTTTGGATAATTACAACCACCCCTCAACTCCTCAAATTTAGCGGATTCTTCGAGATTATATGGAATATTATCACTTTTGTACCCGTTTTATCCTATTCAAACTCTACATTATGAAGCAAGATGATCATAATATGAAGCAAGTTGTGTTTATTTTTTTTAAATAAAATAATTAGTGATTAAGTGTACATGCCTTTACACTTGGCACACCCTAATCATTTTTCTAATCCTACACTCAAAGTAACCCAAAAGACACCCTTCATCTTTTTCCTTTCAACACCTCAACACCTTACTTGTCTTCTCCATTTCTCTCCACCGAAGCCATCACCACCACCATCGGCCTTCTTCTTCTTCCACCTCAACTCCCATTTTCAAGAAAATAAAAAATAAAAAAATGAAAGTCCCCTATTTAACCCTTGCTATAGACTACACCAAAAACACCATCAAAACTACTTGCCTCCTTACGGGAGATAATAACTCATCCCTCCTTGAAGCTCACACCATTTCATTCACAATCAAAGTAGCTTGGTTAGATTTCGGTGCTTGAAAGCCTCTCTTCCTTCGGTTGTTTTCTTCTCTTCGATTTTAAGGTAAGAAATTCCGATTTCTTGCTGCAATTAAATGCCATCAATAGTATTAAAATGGTTTTCAAAATTCCTTAAAAGATTTGGAGTGATTTCGAAAAAATTAGGGCTTTTTGTGGAAAAATGGAAAAGAGGTGTTTAATGTTGATTTCTTGTTCTTGCATGCATCATCTATGTTGGTAGTGGGTAGATACAACTCTTATTGGCCAAAATCATTGAAAATTTCGGATTTCAAAAAGGGGTTTCAAGAAAAATGATTTTTTGAACTTTTATAGGGTTGCATGTGTAGATCTTAAGAAGTTTTGGGTCAAATCTGTAATTTTTGAGAAGTCAGTCCTAAATGTGTTTCCACAAATTTTTTCCATCATTTATTGAACAAAAATTTAGGATTTAAAGAAGTTTTACAAGAAAAAGTGATTTTTGAACTTCTAGAGATTTTGGGGTAAAATATGTAATTTTCAAAATTTCTGCATAAAGTAAGTTTTTAACTTGTTTTCCTGCATTTATTAAAGTAAAATTTCAGATTGTTAAGGATTTTTCATGAAAAAGTGGATTTGGAACTTCTAGTGTGGTTGCATGTGTATATCTTGAAACTTTGGGGTCAAAACTGCAATTTCCGAAAAAATCTCTTATTTCTAAATTTTGAATCTGTTTTTCCAGCAAGTATTAAATGGGGAAAAGTTTTCTTTACAAAGGTTTTCAAAGTAATTAAGGTTATATTAGAGGTTTTGATTTTTAAAAGAAAAAGGGGATTTTCTAGTTTTTAATTTCAAGAAAATTCGAAACTTTTTGAAAATTTAAAATAATTTCAGAATCTGAAATTTGGATCAGTTAGAAGTTCTATGATTTAATTTAGGAATTTTTGGAATTAGTTTGCTATTATTTCAAAATTAGGACATTTTGCATGTTATTTATTATCACTACTAGAAAACTGCCATTTAGCAACGGACATATCCGTGGCTAAATACCATTAATCCGTTGCTAATTAGGATTTAACGACAGAAATGCTCCGTTACTATGTCCGTAGATAAAAGCCGCGTCGCTAAATTTTAGTTACGAACCATGTTTAATCCGTCACTAATGTAGCTACGGAATAATTCGTCACTAATGATAACGAAGACGTCGCTAACCCTGGTCAACAAAATGAAGTTGCTTTGACTTTCAGCGATAGATTAAAATCCGTCGCTACATTTTTCTTACTCTATTGAATATATTTGTCACTAGTTCCATTTCTAATTCCGTAACTAATTGAGACCATATATATATATATATATATATATATATATATATATATATTTCAAATGTGCTTGCTACCATATTTAAATGCATGGTTGAATATACTGTACACCAACAAAAATGTTCAAAAACTCAATATATATAGAATGCATTCCGATGATCATTCAAAAGTTTGCTACATAGTCAAAATAAAACAAATTCAGTCATATCCTATAAATTCTTTGACGAGCTTTGCTCGTATTCAGTCCTATTCTTAAATTCATTGTTCGCTCTACATCCTCAGCACTCAACATCTTCAGCAGATCCTACTTGTTGACTTTGATGCATTGCTTGAATGACAACCTGAAAAGAATTAAAGATAATACTACAATAAGAAATGAGCATAATTTAAGATATGAAGAATTACAAATAATTCATATATATTCTAGCTAGAATGTCAAACATGTAGTACAAAGACACGTATTAACAATTTAAATATCTCAATGCTGAATGCGTAACTCACTTTCTTTACAACAAAACAAACGAAAATAGGTATCCACTTACTTGGCCATAAAATAACTACGGTGAATCATCAAATCTTGATCATTCTCACAAATCATGTTTACAATTTATCCAAGCAAGTCAAGCTAAACTGTGTATCTGCAAGTGGAAAGCAATAATTCGCATTCAGACTTCGTAAAATAATAAAAGATAATAATTAAGTCACAATGAAGCAATTCAGTCCACACTATTTTTGAGTAGTTGAGTACTTTGGAATTAACCGGATTTTTTTGCATCAACAATTGGTTTCTTTCTTTCTGCGAACAATTTAAAACATAAATAAATATTTTTACATAAAACGTTTAATGCAAAATGTTGTTATGCATGTATCAAAATTATACAATAGAATAGTGAGTCAAACAAAACATACGGTGATTTACCTCAACTTCATTCATATGGTGATGTACTTCAACTGCACCAATGTTGACACCATTTTCCTGTAGAAATTGTTTAAATCCATCATAGTAGGTATTAAGATTAAACACTTAGAAAAAATGGTAACACAGTCAATCAACTATATCTAATAGATTCAGACAAATGCTCATGGAACTACCCAACTTAGTATTCTAGATATACTCCTAGAAATATAAATCATGGATATAAATGTTTACCAAAAGTTTAGATAGTAAAAATAGTGATCTAAAAGATATAAAATTCCAAACCACCAATCCCTTGTGCAGATGACATACTATTTGTTTTTATGTTTTACTATACTTTACACTTATTGATTTCTTTATCAATTTACGAAATTAAAAATTGAAACGCATATTACAAAATGATAAGAATTACTTTTTTCCCTTTCTCTACGCTAATTGCACGGAAAATGTTTAACAACCAAAATACATGTATCCCCATTCTGGATGAGTTCTTATGATTATAGTGCTTCCAAAGAATATAGTATTTTACCAATAATGTCTGTTTACCAAAAAATGCAGAGGAAAGAAGGTTTTCAAGATGTTATCTGTAGTCAATATGGTACAATATTAAAATGCTTAGAGTACTAGACATCGCTCAAACCAGGAAAAAAATATATACAAAAGCTCAATAAAATAGATTGGCAAACAAAATAAAGTTTGGGTAGGTAAGCACGTACCATATTTTTCTCAATCAAAATGGATCGATCTAGAAAATCACTCGACCCTAAGTCTCTGTTGAACATTCAACTTTTCTGTCCCAAAATACAATTCAAGAACTCTTACATACAATTTTAAGAAACAACGTTATATAACTCTATATTTTAAATGTCAAACTAAAACCCAATTTAGGGCCTTTAAGCAAAAACCCTAACTTCCAATTGAAGAGTGGGATAGCGAGAGATAGGGGGAAAAGCAAACCTGGCCTATGGAGAGACTATTGTGGCGGAGGTGATAACAAAAGGCCACCCACGGTGGTTACAGCGAGAGCAAGGCGAGACATAAAGACGTCGTCTTCTGTTAACCGCATAAGAGAGAAGGAAAATGAAAAATAAAAGGAGATAAAGAAGACGGCGGTATGAGAGGACGATATATGTGTTGAAATATATTGTTTCCAACAATTATATACTTTCATACTTATTAATTTTATTTTGATTGATTATTGATTTCAATTAACTAATATAAAAAATATAATTTTTTTTTTTGAGATGAATAAAAAATATAATTTTACTATAGCGAGAATCTACTGTTTAAAATTTATTTTAGAATATTATATTTATCTGTAGCTATATTCGTTACTATATATTTAATTTAGAAACGAAATTATTATCCGTTGCTAAATTTTGTCCCCAAATATCTACGTTTGTGACCGATTGGATATCTGTCGCTAAATCTATTTCTAAATAATTATTTTAGAAACGGATTTGTTAGCCGTCACTAACTACTGTCGCTATAACTGAAATTTAATAAGTAAAGAGACGATCTTTTTATCCGTTGCTAAATATGTTGCTAAATACTATTTTAGAAACGGATATGTTGTCTGTTGCTAATTTCCGTCGCCATATCACAATTTTCTAGTAGTGTATGTTTTGTGCCTTTACTTTCATGTCTTTGATTAAATAACTATGAGTGATGAGATTTGAGATTTTATACCTTAAATGGCTGCATGGATGTGTTTATTACTGCTGGAATTTAGTGGAATGGATTATTACCTAGAAGTGGTAATTAATTCATTAAATGAAAGGTGAAAAATGGGTGCTTGCTTTACAAGTATGGTTTGAATATTAAATGGTGATGTTTTAATGTGTTGGCTGCAAGTGTGTGTGGTGAATAAGTGTGTGTGTGTGTGTATGTGCTGCATGTGTATGTGTGTAGGCCGTGTGTTTATGTGTGTGAATTTGGGGATTTTTGCCCCAAATTAGAAATATGTGGTGAATTGTGATATTTGTGTGATTTTGTGGCACTTGATTGATATTTGATGTTATGTGTGGGTCATAAGCATGATTTCGAAAATTTGCATTTAATGGTTTTTAAATTGAAAGATTAATGGAATACTGGGTAATAAACAACTCGAATATAGAGGGCCGGTATTCAACTAGGATGAAATGATGTGGTTTGATTCCACTTAGTGAAAACGGGCTCGTAACAGGTTTATTATCCAGGTACAAAAATTAATCTTTCACGGATCCGATAAAACAAAGAATGTGTTTTTTTCACGATTTTCATAAAAAGGACATTTTAGTCATTTTGCATAAGTAAATGATTATGTGCGAATGATGTGTTTCCGTGAATTATGTGGTTGTACCGTTTGGCTTGTGTTGTTGGAATGTGGGTAAGAATGGATTTATAATATTATATATTATATATAACGTATTTTCAAAGTTCGATATTTCATCGGATTTCTTATTGAGCTTTATAGCTTATATAGATGTCTTTTAATTCTACTAATCCTCAACCGGGATGGATCGAGTAGCGGATCGAGGTCTTGCCCGGGTTTTTGGAAGTTGTACGAGGACCTATGAACGATGCTATATATTTTGGGTTTTCTTTTGGTGATGTAATATTAAACCTCCGTATTTTTCCTTTTCGTATCTTTTGAACTCAAAATCGGTATGGGTCATACTCAACTCTTATTATAAAATAGTCCGTTTATTAATTTCGTTATTTCCACGCATCAATTAGTAATTTTCGAATTATTCACCAAAACACCCTTTCCAAACTCTGATTTCGTTTAGAACCAAAACCGACAGTTGACAGTGTAGCACTCGAATGGAAAAAAAAAACCCTCCTCTCGAAACTTGTTTCCAAGGTTTTAAAAATTACACAGTGATCCTTTGTTTCCGCTATATGAATAAATATCCGATAAACCGGTTCGATTTATCTCCCGATTAGAAGGGGGGTGCTACAACAGTGGTATTAGAGCATGGTTCATAGATACTCGTACAAACTTCACGGGTTTAGAGACTACTCGAGACGCGAAGCTCGGACCATCCGGTAAAGTATGTGCATTATTTTCTTTATGTGTTTTACTTGCTTTATTTATTAATTGTGAATTAATATAGAAATAATGGCGAGACGTATAACCCGAGGAAACCCGAGCACTCCTTCCGATGCACCACAAGACCACAATCAAACTATCAATAATCTCTCAAACTTAATCCGAGAACAAGCCCAAAACCACCAACGTCAAATCGAACAACTCCTCCAATGTAACCAAACCCCGCCTCAAAATAACACGCCTCAAGCTATATACGAACGATTCCTCCGAATGAACCCGTCCGAAGTCCACGGTGGAACCGATCCCGCCATAGCCGAAGAATGGATCAAATCTCTCGAAGTCATATACGACTATATGCAAATGACCGACCGCGACCGCGTACATTGTGCCATATTCCTACTCCGAAACGAAGCTCGTCACTGGTGGGAAGGAATCAAAGCAGGAATGAACCTCGAGACTCGGCCATGGACCGATTTCAAAGTCCAGTTCTTCGAAAAGTATTTCTCGAAAGACGTGCGAGCCCACAAACTCAAATAATTTCTCGAACTCCGCCAAGGCGACCTACCAATGATCGAATACATCCGTCGTTTCGAACGTGGCTGCCTCTACGCCCCATTCATTGCTCAAGACGCCGAAGAAAAGAAAAACCATTTCATTCGCGGCCTCCAACCTGAAATGCGTAGAGACATTCGTATGTCCGACGCCTCGACTTTCAGCCAACTCTAGACAAAGCACTCATGGCTGCCCAAGACGAGGGAGAAATTCAAAACAAACGCCGACCGCCACCAAATTTCCAACGTCCGTGGAAAAAGAACTTTGGCAGCCGCCCGTTCCGAGGAAAAGGAACGCAGTCCCTTCCCCAATCAACTGGACCACCGCCACCGCCGCCAAGGCCAACCTGCCCAAAGTGTGGAAAGAGTCACTTCGGAGAATGCATACACGGAACGAGAAGTTGTTTCCGATGCCATCAGCCCGGACACATGGTAAAGGACTGCCCAAAACCTCCACCGAATGTCCCCGGTCGAGTGTTCGCCATGACTCAAGAACAAATCGAGCAAGACCCGTCTATGATAGCAGGTACCAAATTTATCCTCGAAGAACCCATATATGCTCTAATCGATTCCGGCTCTACTCATTCCTTTATATCGAAAGACATAATTGCGCACTTAAATCTCGAACCGAATCGACTAAATTACGAATACCGAATTCTTGTTCCCTCTGGCGAAGAAATGTGCTCCAATTTAGTCATAATCAATTGCCCAATCCGAGTTCACACTCAAACCATGAATTTCGATTTAATCCTCCTACCGATCCAAAACTTTAAAGTTATACTAGGCATGGACTGGTTAACCAAATTCAAAGCCCAAATTGATTGTGCCTAAAAAACGGTTATATTTCCCCTTCCAACGGCGAAACCCTAAAATTCCGAAGTCAACCCAAAACCTCGATTCCAATCATATCCGCAATCAAATCTGTCAAACTTATTCACAAAGGCTATTCTGGCTACTTAGTGGATATTCTGAAATCCGAGTCCGATCCCTAAACTCAAATTTCCGACATTCAAGCTGTCCAAGAATTCCCCGACGTATTTCCCGGACTCCTGCCCGATCGAGAAATCGAGTTCGAAATCAATCTCATTCCCGGAGCTGCGCCAATTTCCAAAGCCCCGTACCGTATGGCCCCGATGGAATTGAAGGAGCTAAAAGATCAAGTTCGAGAATTGCTCGACAGGGGTTATGTTCGACCCAACCATTCCCCGTGGGGCGCACCAGTTCTCTTCGTTAAAAAGAAAGACGGATCCCTTCGCCTTTGCATCGATTACCGTGAACTCAACAAAATCACAATCAAGAATAAATACCCTCTTCCTCGAATCGATGATCTTTTCGACCAACTCCCAAGGCTCATCGGTCTTCTCTAAAATCGATCTCCGATCCGGTTACCACCAACTCAAAATCAAAGAATCCGATATTCCCAAAACAGCTTTCAGAACCAGATATAGCCATTTTGAATTCGTCGTCATGCCCTTCGGTCTAACCAACGCCCCCGCAGCTTTCATGGACCTTATGAATCGAGTCTTTCACCAATACTTGGACCAGTTTGTAATTGTCTTCATCGACGATATTCTCATATACTCCAAAACCCAAGAAGAGCATATGTCACACATTCGCACCGTACTCCAGACTATCCGATCGCATCAACTATACGCCAAGTTCAGCAAATGCGAGTTTTGGCTTTCGAGTGTGGCTTTCCTTGGTCACATTGTTTCAAGAAAATGAATCTCCGTCGATCCTAGCAAGATAGAAGCGGTGTCAAATTGGTCAATTCCGAAGAACGCAAGGGAAATTCGAAGCTTCCTTAGACTAGCCGGCTACTACCGCAAATTCGTGAAAGATTTCTCGAAGCTTGCCTCTCCACTCACCCGATTAACTCGAAAAGACGTCAAGTACCAGTGGACGACCGAATGCGACGCCAGTTTCACCGAATTAAAGAATCGACTCACATCGGCACCAATTCTCGCACTACCAGAAAGTTGGAGAATTCATAGTCTACAGTGATGCCTCGAAATTAGTTTTGGGCGCCGCTCTTATGCAAAATGGGAAAGTCATTGCCTACGCCTCACGACAACTCAAGGAGTACGAATGCAATTATCCAACACACGATCTCGAATTAGCCGCCGTCGTTTTCGCACTCAAGATCTGGCGACACTATCTCTGCGGTGAAAAGTGTACCATCTACAACGATCATAAGAGTCTGAAATACTTCTTCACTCAAAAGGACTTGAACATGAGGCAACGAAGATGGCTCGAACTAGTCAAAGATTACGACTGCGAGATACTCTACCACCCTGGCAAAGAAAATGTAGTCGCCGACGCACTTAGCCGCAAATCGATTAACGCCCTCATAGTCCAACCTAACATGGGAGAATCAATCAAATCAGCCCAACAAAACGATCCGCAAATCCTTAAAATTCGCGATAACCTCAAATCCAATCCCAACTTCCAAATTTCCGAATAAGGTGTCATCTGATTCCAAAATTGCATTTACGTCCCCGACGATCCCAATGTTCGCCGACTAATCTTAACCGAAGCTCACCAAACCACGTACGCTTGCCATCCCGGAGAAACCAAGATGTACCAAGATCTCAAAAGGCTCTACTGGTGGCCTGGAATGAAGAAAGACGTCGCCCGATTCGTTGCCGAATGGCTAGTATGCCAACAAGTCAAAGCGGAACATCAAAGGCCCGGAGGTCTACTTCAACCAAACCTAATCCCCGAATGGAAATGGGAAGCTATCACAATGGACTTCGTGCAAGGATTTCCGAAGACCCAAAGGGGATCCAACGCCATTTGGGTGATCGTTGACCGACTGACCAAAACGGCTCACTTTCTTTCGGTCCGAATGACGTTCAGTTTAGAGAAGCTCGAACTATACGTCCGAGAAATAGTCCGACTCCACGGTGTCCCCGTCTCAATTATTTCCGACCGAGACCCTCGATTTACGTCCAAATTCTGGAAAAGTTTACACGAAACCCTCAGAACGAGATTAAACTTTAGCACCGCCTATCACCCCCAAACCGATGGCCAATCCGAACGAACTATCAAAACCCTAGAAGATCTTCTTCGCGCTTGCATTTTCGACTTTGGAGGAAATTGGGAATCCCGCCTCCCACTAATCGAATTCGCGTACAACAACAACTTTCACTCATCAATTGGAATGGCACCCTACGAAGCTCTTTACGGCCGCAAGTGTAGATCCCCGCTTCATTGGGACGAAATTGGCGAAAGAAAATTTCTTGGTCCCGACCTAGTTCAACAAACCATCGAAATAATAAAAAATATCCGAGAGAAAATGCGAAACGCCCAAGATCGGCAACAAAGCTATGCCAACACTCGAAGGAGAGATCGTGAATTCAAAGTCGGAGACTCCGCATTCTTAAAAGTGGCGCCTTTCAAAGGAATTATGCGATTTGGGAAAAAAAGGAAAATTAGGACCGCGATTTCTTGGCCCATTCGAAATTCTCGACAAAATTGGTACTCGAGCCTATCGACTAGCCTTACCGCCCAACTTATCCAACTTTCACAATGTCTTTCATGTTTCAATGCTTCGAAAATACATTCGCAGTCCAGACCATGTATTGAAAACCGAACCGGTCGAACTAAACCCTAACCTTTCCTACGAAGAGAAACCTTCCCAAATACTTGATTCCAAAACCAAAACCCTTCGAAACCGAAACCTAAACTTTGTTAAAATCCTTTGGCAAAACCATGCACAGCCAAGTGGGAACGAGAAGAAGAAATGCGCGAACTTACCCTGAGTTGTTCAGGTAACAATTTTGGGGACACAATTTCTTTAAGGGGGGGAGGAGATTGTAACACCCCACCTTTCCAAAACCTGAAAACTCTAAAATCCGAAACTAATTATTTCAACTCGAGAATCCTTAGGTAATATTATTACATGATATTACGTGACTTACGTGAATAATTACATGCGTTATTTAATATGGTGATTTCATGATATTTATTTTGTGAAATTCGTGATTAGATATATATATGTATATATATATATATATATATATATATATATATATATATATATATATATATATATATATATATATATATATATATATATATGTGTGTGTGTGTGTGTGATTCATGTGATTTAGTATCATTTAAATTCCCGAAGATTGAAATTCTAGGAATTTCGTGAATTACGTGACTTATGTGAATAATTGCATGTCTTGATTATTTGGTAAATTATTTTCGAAATGTGGTAACTTATGTGAATTATAAATATAGTACTATTGGTATGATTATATATATACGTACGTACATACATGCATGCATATAGATATACACATATGCATACTATTACATGCATTATATATGTTTGAATATATATATATATATATGACCGAATGTGTGTGTGTGTCCGGATTGTGTGTGTGTAGTGTGCAAGTTGTGTTTATTTTTTTTAAATAAAATAATTAGTGATTAAGTGTGCATGCCTTTACACTTGGCACACCCAAAAGACATCCTTCATCTTTTTCCTTTCAACACCTCAACACCTTACTTGTCTTCTCCATTTCTCTCCACCGAAACCATCACCACCACCATCGGCCTTCTTCTTCTTCCACCTCAACTCCCATTTTCAAGAAAATAAAAAATAAAAAAATGAAAGTCCCCTATTTAACCCTTGCTATAGACTACAACAAAAACACCATCAATACTACTTGCCTCCTTATGGGAGATAATAACTCATCCTTCCTTGAAGCTCACACCATTTCATTCACAATCAAAGTAGCTTGGTTAGATTTCGGTGCTTGAAAGCCTCTCTTCCTTCGGTTGTTTTCTTCTCTTCGATTTTAAGGTAAGAAATTCCAATTTCTTGCTGCAATTAAATGACATTAATAGTATTAAAATGGTTTTCAAAATTCCTTAAAAGATTTGGATTGATTTCGAAAAAATTAGGGCTTTTTGGGAAAAATGGAAAAGAGGTGTTTAATGTTGATTTCTTGTTCTTGCATGCATCATCTAAGTTGGTAGTGGGTATAAACAACTCTTATTGGCCAAAAGCATTGAAAATTTTGGATTTCAAAAAGGGGTTTCAAGAAAAATGAATTTTTGAACTTTGATGGGGTTGCATGTGTAGATCTTAAGAAGTTTTGGGTCAAATCTGTAATTTTTGAGAAGTCAGTCCTAAATGTGTTTCCAAAACTGTTTTCCAGCATTTGTTGAACAAAAATTTTGGATTTAAAGAAGTTTTTCAAGAAAAAGTGATTTTTGAACTTCTAGTGGTCTTGCATAGATTTAGAGATTTTGGGCTAAAATATGTAATTTTCGAAATTTCTGCATAAAGTAACTTTTTAACTTGGTTTTCTGCATTTATTAAAGGAAAATTTCAGATTGTTAAGGGTTTTTCATGAAAAAAATGGATTTTGAACTTCTAGTGTAGTTGCATGTGTAAATCTTGAAACTTTGGAGTCAAAAATGCAATTTCCGTAAAAATCTCTTATTTCTAAAGTTTGAATCTGTTTTTCCTGCAAGTATTAATGGGGGTGGTGGTAGCTCGGCTAGTGAGTCGAGGACTTTTTCCTCGCCGGCGAAGAGGAAGGTGACGCAGACGCGGAGCAGGAGGGTGCAGGCTAGGGTTCTGGAGACGGAGAAATAGGTGGAGATGACGGAGATGTCGTTGGCTTGGAGCTTTCTGATTTCTTCTTCTTCGAGGACTGTGTAATGTTTCTTATTCTTCTTCGGGCTGCTGCGGCGGCTTTCACCGCCATCGCTGCCCCCGCCGCCGTCTGCCACCTCCACGAAACAAAAGTCTAGTTCGTCGTGGGAGAAATCTTCATCGGAGTCCATGGGAAATCACTTTGACAAAACGACGGAAATTTTTCTTATTGAGAAGTGAATCGAATCCAACGCAGGTTCTGTAAATTGTTGACGCAGAACGGAAGCACGGTAAAGAATTAATTTCTTCTACGAATTAATCCTATAGAACAAAATAACATTCGGAATCCACCGAAAACTCTGGAATCCACCAGAAAAATAGAGAAAATTCTAAATATTTTAATAAAATCCAAAATTCTCCTCAAAATAAAGTCCTAAGGGCAGCTATTTATACTAAAAAACTGAAAACCCTAATTAAACTAAGAAAAATACTAAAAATTACCAAAAACGGCAAAAACGAGTTAGAGTCTGATTCTAATAGATCTCGTAATTTTGGGAACAACCCAATTTACAGAATCCTGATCCGATGTTTCTATGATTTGATATTAATTTTCTAAAACTTGACTAAGATAGCAAAAACAAACTTTTGGGAGTCTTAACAACGTTCGATTGCTCAAATTTGACGTGATTCATGAGCTTTGCTCATAAGTTTTGTTCCTTGCGCCGTTTCACTTGAGATAGAGTTCGTTTCGTACTCAAATACAATTTGAGTTCGTAGAAAACCCTTATTTTCCCATATATTTCCACCAATGCCCATAAATAACTCTTTTCCGAATTAAGTAGTTATTTTGTAATTTGAATCCAATTTGACGTTTCTTATCAATTGTTTTCTTTTTTTCTTTCTGACGTTTATATAGTGGTGTGGTGGAAGATAATTTAACCTAATAGAGTCCTTCCTTCGATTAAAGATACGTACATGTACTTATCTTCTTAGATCAAAACTCAATCGTAGATTTACTAACTTAAAAATGTAGTTATTATATCGCTAGGATTCTCTTTCCTTATTTTTGAGATAGTCACTTAAAAATTTAGTTACATCATAATATCACACTCCATGACCACGACTTGGGGTGCAAGTTGGAACGGAAATTCCAATTTCCGCCGGTTCCGATCCAAAAAGTTTCTGATATTGGAACAATTTTTTTCATTCCGACTTTTAAAGTTTTGATTTTCAAATTTTTCCGATTTTTTTGGATTGGAATTGAAATTATATAAAATATATTTGGAGTTTCTGATTTCCGATCCGATTTAATTTACGAAATTAATTTCGAAAAAAATCGGTTTTTTTCCTAAAAAAATATATCTATAACTTTTTTTAACCCGAAATTAATTACGAAATTATTCAATTTTGACCCAAAACTTTTTTTTTCAAATTTTTTTTTCCAATTTTTTTTCCCGCCGGATTCCGGTGTTGACTTTTCAACTTTTTTTTTTTGCTTTCTTTCCTCCGGATTTTTTCGCCACTTTTTTAATTTTTTTTTCTTTTTTTTTCTGTAACTTTTTTTTCCCGTTTAAACAGCAATATTGCTGTGATTGACAGTAATATTAACTATATTATTGTTAAACACAGTAAAATTAACTAAACTATAGTTTAACATAGTAATATTGCTATATTAATCTTTAGCACATTAATATTAACACAACAAAACTCATTATTATTGTGTAATAAAGTAATAATACTATGTTGACCGTTCAACAAATGTAAATATAATAAAAAAAACCAAAAGAATTAATATTACTGTAAGTGACAGTAATATTACTATAGCAACAGTAATATTACCGTCAACCACAGTAATATTACAACAATAGACAGTAATATTATTACGTTACTCCCTGAATAACTCAAACAAACAAAAAATCGAAACAAAATAATAATATTGATGTGGTTGACAACATTATTACTATAACAACAGTAATATTACCGTCAACCACAGTAATATTATTGTGTTTACAGTAATATTACAATAATAGACAGTAATATTATTACGTTACTCCGTGAATAACTCAAACAAAACAAAAACCCAAAAAAAAAAAAATATTGATGTTGTTGACAGTAATATTATTGTGTTTACAGTTATTTTACTGTCAACGACAGTAATATAATTACGTTGACTTGTCAACAAATCAAACAAAATAAAAAAATAATAATAAACAATAAAAAATAATAATATTACATTAATTTACTGTTAACGGCAGCACAATTACATAAATGTAATGTCAACGGCAGTACAATTACGTTAATTAACTATCATTGACAGTATAATTACGTTAATTTTCTGTCAGTGACAGCACAATTACGGTCAACGTTTAGCGGCGACGTGGAAAAACAAAACAAACCAAACAAAAAAAAAATTAAATAAACACTAAAAAAATTGAACGCCGGAGACCGCCGGAAATTGGCGAAAAAATCCGGAAGAAAAGAAAAAAAAAAAAGTCAATGCCGGAAACCGCCGAAAAAATCCGGAAGAAAGATAAAAAAAGTTGAAAAGTCAACGCAGGAATCCAGCGGCAAAAATATTTTTTTTTCAAAAAAAAAATTGTTTGAAAACAAAAAGTTTTGGGTAAAAATTGAATAATTTGTGAAATTTGGGGTCAAATTGAGATTAAATTAAGTTTATGATGAAATTGTAGCATATTAAATTATGCTCCAAAAAAAAGTCAAAATTGAATTTTTGTGGTCAAAATTTGATTTTTGTGGACAAAATTGATAAATTGGGGTTACAATTAAGAATTTGGTATAAATGGTTGAGGGTAATATTGGGATATACATGAATGTTTCCTTTAGTTATAATAAATATTAAAGGGATGGGCTTACTGGTGAAAGAGATATAGCTCCTAAACCTAGAATAATAAACATGCTTGGTTGGGGAATTTTGCATAAAAACCCCTATTATATAATACTTATTTTTTCGAAAAATACACCTATAAGTTTTGTTTTAGAATTTTGACATAATGAATTGTTGTTAGAAGTTTTATCACATTTTATGTTGTGTTTAATTTTATTTATTTTTTGCACTGAATTTTAGTAGTTATTAGTTTTACTTTTATCGACGTTGATGTTCTTATTTTCGAAAAATTATGAACATCTTAGAAAATTTCCGCTAAGTTTTGAAATTTTAAAGCTTATGTGATTTCCGATTTTTTTTCCAAAATTCCTAAATTTTCGGGCCTTTTGGAATTGAAATGAATTTTTAGATTCCAAAGATTTTAGAATTGGAATGAGAATTGATTTTGTACTTCCGATATTTTTTTAGAAATTTCCGAATTGTCTAATTTCGATCCG
>NW_012193171.1:0-138992 GCF_000504015.1 Erythranthe guttata
AGATTTTTTAGAAGGGTTTTTGGGGAGAGAGAAGAAGGAGGTGGAGAAGGAGGGAAATGGTTTTTTTGAGTTTTTGATTATTTGGTATTTAAGAAAGAAAAATAGTATTTGTAATATTTTTTTGGTTTTAATTTCATTAAGGATATTAAAGTAATTTACAATTAATTATTTATTTTTTATTTTTTTGGTATTCAAGTAAGCAAAGTTGGGATTTGAAATAGTGATCTGAATTTCATTTCATACTTAAGCTAATCAGACACATTGGATTCCACAAAAAAATAAAATTCTATTAAAAAAATGTCAATTGATGTACAAATGAATAATCAATTCCAAGAAAAAATAATAAGAAAAAAAAAAAAAAACAAATAGCTGTCGATGACTGTACACTCCCATGAAGAAAGAAAAGAACCAAGTAAAAGCTGGCTGCCAAAAAATAATAATACAAAAATCCAGTTGCCATTATAACCCGACCCGACCCGACCCAACCCGAATAGGTTTCTATTCAAGATCCGACTGTCTCAACTCCTTCCTCAGCTTCCTCGAGAACGACCTGCAAGCATCCATGCTTAAATCCATGGCCGCCGCAAGAGCCACAAACGCCGCCGCATCCTCGGTGCAGGCCACGTGCTGCACCCCGACTTCCACCTTCGGTTTACTGCACCGCCCGTCTCCCTCCACCGTCGACGACATCACAAACCCTCTGTACAACAGATTCGCCCACGACCCGGATCCATAGCCCGACCCGAGATCCGACCCGGACCCGGAGCCCGAGCCCAGATCAAAGCTACTGTTCGGGCTCGTCAATGGGGTGGGTCCGGTGGTGATGTCGACATTGAACTTCCCTCCGTTCTTGGTGCTTATGTCTGAGCTGGCGAGGGGGATGGCGTCGACGCCGCAGTCGGAGAGGAGGTCGAAGCGGTACCCTAGTCGGTCGCCGCGCGTGCGGTCACGCCACGCCTCGAGCCGGCCCCACGGCTTCCACGTGCTCTGAACCGGGCGGAGGATGAGCCACGCGCCAGGGTTCGACCGGCTGACCCGGTTGGTCCCCGGAGATGGGACGAACGGCGTCACCATTGAGGCGGCGGCCACCGGCGAACCGGATAGGTCGTGGATTGTGATCGACCACCCCTTCCGCTCCTTTGCGGCGTGCTCGTTTTCGATTGAGTTGAAGCAGTTGGTTGATGTGCTTGGTTCCGATAATCCTGATCTGATTCAATTCATAAACCCTAATTTCAGATTGCGTTGTTCTAAGCATGTAAAGTAAAATCAGGTTTTTATAATTTCAGATAATTGAAGGAATTAAAAAATTGAAATATTCACCTGGATCGCAAATTCCAGTCGCCGGAGTTTCTGAAACTGAATTTGCAAGTGAAAACCGGCTGTTTGACGTTGCCGTTGACCTGAAAAACCTGAGGGCTGCACTCGGGTTCGCCGTCGAACAGGAAAACGAATCTCGGGTCGGGTTCAGCCCTAACATTCAAGTGCAATTTCACACCCGACCCGCCAATCATAACCCACCCGTTTTGAATCACCGACTTCCCCATATTCTCCAGAATACTCTTCAAATCCAACTGCACCGCGACGGAGCCTAGAAGCTTCCCGCCGCTCACAAGCCCGCATCCGCCGCCGCCGCTCGTCCTCCCAATCCCAATCCGCCGCCGAATTTCGATCTTCAAGCACGCGGAAGAAGAGCTCCCCGATTTATCCGCCAGCTTCTCCAATTCCAACTTGCTCAAGGCGAAGCAGCCGTGGATTCTGGCGTCGACGGCGTCGTTTTCGCCGCCGGGAAGTAGGGAGACGTCGGAGATTTGGGATGGAAGCCCCTTGAGCTTGAATTTACAGTAGAATGAGAAGGCGGAGAGATTGGATTTCTCCGGCAAAATCAAACCTAAGTTCCCAACAACGATCCGCACGAAAGGACAAGGATCCATTCCGTGCAATCAATTTTGAAAAAGAAAAAACACACAACTGTTTGTTTGGAGCAGTAATTTAGCAAAGAAACGATTTTTCGAACACAAAAGTGGAGGAAAAGCCTAATTAAAGTAATGCCTAAAATACATACACATATATATATATATATATATATATGTATGTATAATTGTATATACACATATATATGGGGTGGGTACAGCCTGGAGAAGGGAGGGGGGGGGGGGGGGGGGGGCCCAAGGTTAAAACATTGGCGTGCGTCCCGAAAAAACTGGTTTTCCCCCCCCCAAAATGCCCCCCCCCCAAACGGGGGAAACCCAAATACCCCCGGCAAAATCCCCGGTTATAAACCGGATTTTGGGGTTTTCTTATTTCTCCCTTCCCCCTTCCTTGCTTTTCCCCAAAGGTTTTTTTTTTTTTTATTTTTTTATTTTACTTTTTTTTCACATTTTTTACAAAAAAAAAAAAAAAAAAAAAAACCGGAAAACCCCTTTTGTGGGGGGGGGGGGATTTTTTAAAAAGGACCAGGATTGGACCCCCTTCTTCCCCCACTTGGAAATGGGACCCCCCGCCCCTCAAACAAAAAATCCCCCCTTTTTTTTTTTTTTTTCTTTTCTTTTTTTTCCTGTTTCCAAAAAAATTCCTATTTAAATAAGTACGAAATTAATGTGTATGAATGAGAAAGATTACGAAAATCCGCTTAATATTTTTTTTGCAAATACCACTAAATCCCCTTAATAATTTCACTAAAGAAAAATTAATTGATGTTCAATTTTTTACTTTCTTTTAAATTAATATATTAATATCTATTTTATGAGTTCAAATGTCTATATATATTAGTTTAAATATTAAAAAAATATAAAGTACAATTAGCCAGCTCATCATGAAATTAATTACTATATTTCTTGATATATCATGGTCATATAACTCATAATTATTTCCCTTACATGATAGTGGGATTCAAATCTCACATTAAACTTAAATTTCATTATCCACTATTTGGATAGAGAAAGTTTAATATGGTTTTATAGAAAAAAAAAAAAAAAGTCTGCTTTGAGGTAATTAATTACTTATTATCCTATCACTAGAGTGTGACAGCAAATAATTAGCAAAAATGTAAACCATTGTAGTAAGAGTGGTTAAGCTTACAAGTTACTTAAAAAGAGATTGTAAGTTTTTTAATATTAAAAAAAATCTAAAAGAATTGAAAAAATAAGTTGTTGGAAAGTTTTTAAGATCCTTTTAACATAATATATTTACCATACTTTTTTATTTAAGATCTTATAACGAGCAAAAATAACTTATAAGCTCATTACCAAACAGTTAAAAAATTAATTCTAAAAATAAGACATAACAACTTTTCACCTCTTAAAACTGCTTATCACCTGTTTAAAATAAATTTAGGCGAACGAAACCTTACTGAAATCACAATAAATATTATTTTTTGGATATCCATTCAAGGATTTAGTAAATGCTATACTTGGTAAATGTACACTATTTGATAGACTTGTTTGACCTTAATATATTACATATTATTAAGATCAATATTTTATTTACTAAATATAACATATATCCACTCTTTGATACTGTATGTAAAAGTAGATGGAGTAAGAAAATAGGAAATCAAATAATCTTATTTAAAATTATTTTATTAACCTTATCATGCTTACGTGGCACCGAGTAGTATTCAATGATTTATTTTATGCAAATAAATGTGATTAATTGTATTTTTGTACATAAATATTTTGATCATAATAATAATTTAATTGCATGAACTGGATTTGCGGCTCTGAGCCGTGAAAGATGGGCTCGGATTGACAACCCATACATACTGTTACTCCATTCAAATCAAATAAATACATAATTAATTAATTAAATAAATAACAATAATAATAAAAGCCAGCGGGTTATTCGGGGCTCCGAATTGCAAAGTGGGCCCACATAATACCTAACTTCACTGGCATCTTGCTGCTTCAACTTATTTTCCTATTATTGGTTGTAATTTATATTTTCATTTCTAATATTTTTATTTAATAAGTATTTCATATGATTCCATATAATGTAAAATTTTAAATCTAGTGTAACAAGTCAAAGTTCGATTTAAATTTCGAGTCGAAGAGTAAGCGTTTTTTCGATAAATTGTACTGAATTAGTACGATGTAATGATATATATCCGGTTGTCAATATTCAAATTAACTCAAGCCTGCTACAAAAACTAATTAGTAAGAAGATGATTTTATCCATAGAATATTATGAATTAGGATACGATTATTGTTAAATTAAGGATATTATTGAGAAATTGTTTTCAATTAATATTAGATTTTAGCAATTTTAAAACTAAATTTAATGCAGTGAGCCGAACATCTTACATTTTACTAGAGTTAAACCTCTATAAATCAATACTGTCATATTGAATTATGAACTTTTATATTTATAGTTGAAGCTTTGGGCTTTAGCCTTAGACAAGCATTTAAAAATCAAGTCTTTTATAAGAATGATTTACTTAAGTCTTATGGGCCAAAATATAATTTGACATATGTGGAAATTAGGGAAAATTTCGTTTATTTGTTGAGAAAATAATATTATAAGATTTAAAAGGAGGAAGAAAGACGAACAAAGGTTATAATTTTGAAAATTAACTTCGATGCGGCTGTCCCGAGAAACGACCCCGTTTATGTGACGTCAATGGTGGCAAGAAATGACGCGAGGAGAATGTGTTCGGTGGAACATCAGTCGCTTTCAGGCAAGATTAGAGAAAGTCGACTAACTTTATCCTCTTTGCTTCGATCTTGTTGTTTTTGTTTTACGTTACAGAACCTTCGGGCAACGAACTTTCTCATTGTGTGGCTAAGATGTTCGTTCATGTTGGTGGTGAAGGTCTTACATAATTCCAATTTCAGTTTTCGATCAATATCATTATGTATTTATAGGTGAATTGAAAATATAAATTTTTAATCTCTCTAATGCCGATTGGAAAAATGTTTTTGAAACATGTTTTTGGTTCCAAATTTTCAACATTTCAATTTTTTTTGGAACATAATTGGAATTAGTTTTTCCATTTAAAATAAAAAAATGAAATTTTTCGAAAGTGTTAATTATGATTCAAATTTTGTCCGACTTTTATTACTTCTGAACGAAATGACTAATGCTGCTGCATACCAAATATATGCGATTCGACATTTCTGCTGCATACCAAATTTATGCGATTCGACGATGTTTGAACATCAAAAAATAGTTTTTATTTTTTTCATTTTTGAAATTGTAATAAATGTCATTAGAAAAGTTATATTTCCAAATTCCACAAATTGTTATTATAATTTAAATTCATATTATGATTAGACTTCAAATAAATTTTTTTATCTCAATAATGATTTTTTTCCGCGTAATTTTCTAGTTTATTTCAATTTAATAGAATTTTACAATATTTATTAGAGTTAAAAAGTTGTATAAAATATCAAATTTCAAACTGATAATAATAATTAAAAAAAAAAGAGTCTTAATTAAGAATACATATATGATATATCAATGACATGTCATGTGAAATGCAAATTTCTCCAAAAAAAAAAAAAAAAAATCAAAATCTGAAACAAAACTAATGACAAGATTAGTAATGTAAACATGTAGTAATTAACAAAACCCTAATCAATGCGCAAATTAAGAACGAAAGCTCGAAAAATCCTGTACATTTTTTCTTTCTCTCTTAGTGATTAATTAACTATGGAACTGTAAATAATCATTAAAAATTTGTTCAAATCTGGTCCTGTCCGAAACCGTACGGAAAAACGCAACCGCCGCTATCGGAACCACCAATACCCTGACTCTGGTTCACGAACGCCGCCGCCATCTCGTTCATTAAGTATCCATCCCCGCCGTCGGACCTGGCCGCGTTTCCTCCGCCGGCGGCGGCGGCAGCGGCAGCGGCGGCCGAGATCATCATGTCGTCTGCCTTCAGAGCCACGTTCTTCATCAGCATGTCCAGCGCCGCCGCGTACTGCTCCAACTCCTCCAGTCCCATCCCCTCCACCGCCTCATCCCACCAGAACCCACCGCCGCCGCCGCCGTAGCACTCCTCCGCCCTCTTCGACGCCTCGATAAACTCCTTCCGCTTCTTCTCCGCCTCCAGTTCCTTACAAACGTCCGCGTAGTCCCTGTTGTAGTCCCCGGCCCACGCGGCCGCCGCCGCCGCCGGGCAGTTCTCGACGGCTCCGCCGCTGAGGAATCGGTCGATGACGGAGTCCGGGGTTGGGTGCCCGAAGGCGAAGACGCGCTTGCCGAGCGAGTGGACGATGATCGCGACCTGGGCGCCGCTGAGTATGCAAAGCTCGCTTGCTTTCTTGAATAGGCCCACGCGCCGCTTCGAGAAGGTGACTTGGCGGCTGCTCAGACTCTCGATTTTCTTGATCTCAATCTTTCTCCGCCCCTGACTCGTCTTCTTCACCACCGTCGTCTGCCCGTTATTTTTCATAATCACCATTTTTTCACACTTCAAACTTTCACACTATATATAAATTCACAGAGAGAGAGAGAGAGAGAGAGAGATAAGGGTTTTGAGTTTTGATAGAAGGGTTGATTTAGGTTATATATATATAAGTAGAGAGAGAGAGAGAGAGAGAGAGAGAGAGAGAGAGAGAGAGAGAGAGAGAGAGGGAAAACGTGTGGAAATTAATTAAAGGTGGTAATAATTGAGCTTAGTTAAGGGGGATTCAGAATCTTATTACAACGGTAAAATTGAGCCAATCTTTGGCAACTTATATTCACCTAATTAATGCTTCACTCTTTTTCTCAATCAAACCAAAATTTAATTACCTTATTTACCCTATTAATGACGTGTCCTTCCCTATTTAATATTCCGAACTAATTAAATAAACAATTCAAATTCCGTTCACAAAATCAGAAACCCTAATTTCAGAAATCATAATCTTTTTTTTTTTTTTTTTTGTATCGGAACCGGTGAAAATCGTAGATTTTTTGTTTTGTTGCCGTGCCCTATAATATGAAATACGTAATAATATTAATATTCATAAACAAAAGTTCAATTTTTTGAATTTGTTTCGGAAACTAAAATTGGACATCAAAATCAGAATCGCATAAAGATCCCGATTGGATCCGGTGCAATGTTTTTTTTTTTAATTTTCAATTCCGTTTTATATTCAATTCGTTTATTTACTGATCATACTTCATGTTTCGATGCCTTGAATTAGGACGAAGGTGACATCATTAAATATATATTCCACAAATTAGAAACTCGGAACATTTGATATATTCACATAAGTTAATTCTAATCTAACAAAAAAAAAAAAGATATAAGTTAATTATGTACAACGTCAAAATAGTGTATCGAGCTCGAAATTTAATTTATTCCGGGGGATGGTGTAGGCTTGGATCTACGTGGATATCGACAATAAATGCAGTACGAGAAGATTTATAAATTGATCAAATCCGCGAACGTTCCTATATGACCGAGAAAACGAAACACGTACGATACTATAACTCGTGCACTATAAACTAAAGTACGCTATAAAATTTGTATCATTTGTCTTATATTGTTTTTTTTTTTCCTGCAAAACCTACTATATATGCATGCTTAATATTAAGCTTTAGTATTTTTATTTACAGAATTTTATAGGAATATTCTAGCATATATATAATGCTAATAAATCTAATCTTTGCTTGTTCTGAATTTTCAATGAGTTGCTCATACAAAATCAGATTGTGTGATTAAATCAGGATGTATATATAGGTTTTCGAAATTTGCAAATTAAATGGTGAATCGGGAATAGACTAGATCAGATTGTGTGATTAAATCCAATTCGCTAAAGTAAATCGCTTTAAATTAAATTCACCACTATATTTTTTTCTAAATTGTGAAATTTGCAATTATATCGACATTCCTATGTTAATAGTAATGGTTAATAGGCCCGAAAATGAAATCGGCAAGTTGTAATTGTGATTGTCGATCGCTAATATCCCTTAAACAATTATCCGTAAAGACCAATATCTAACGGCACAATTTTTGGAATTTCTATGTTTACGCTATAGTTATCTATTACACTCCTTAATTATAAATGTTAACATAAGTTTCTTCGTCGTTTACTTTCATATTTAAGATATACGATCTCCGCTCCTCTTTAGGTACCTCATTTACGAAATGTTTTTCCCCCTATTTCTACATGACAAACTATGTACTTTTTCCGAGTTTCGTGTATTATAGTAATTACTTTATGAAATGTACAAACTTGTACAAGATAATTCTCCGAAACTCTCGATGCTAAATAAATGCTTTAGTCGTTAATTAAATTTTACATTTCAGGCATTATTAGATCTTTGATCCCCTCATAATTTAATTTACCTTACTTATTATTCGTAAAAAATTTACTCGTAAATTATACATTAATATAACTAGCTTACAGTGCCGAATTTTCAAAAAGAAATAAAACAAAATTTGATTCTTTATATTTTTTAAACTTAATTTTCGATTATTCGTGCATGAATACGTTCCATGGAAGTACGTCGATCATCAATGTAAGGGAAACCGATACACGAAACTTTTACGACACGAAAGTATATAATGTTACGTACGAAACTCAGAAATAAACCAAATTTAAATAAATATGAAATCAAAAGTAAAAAAACAAATACATATAAATAAAATAAAATTAAAAATCAATTATGGTCTAACAATTTTAAGGAAAATAATTTCCATGACCATAGTTTCCGTCGAATCCCGGGGGCATGTTCTGAACATTATTATTCGGTTGCATTTCCCCAGGATTCCCCTCAGCATCCACACCCGAGCCTCCAACCCCTACATTGGGCTGCCCGACAATCTCACCAAGATTTCCGTAATTGTACGGAAATTCGAATGGCAAGTTATTATTAACTGTCGGATAAATCGGAGCATAGCCAGGAAGAAAAGGCGGACCGAAGGCGGCATTTGCACCTGGATTATTCGAGGTACCAACTCCACCAACAAATTGAGCTGGTGGAATATTCAAAGGTCCTCCTTGAACGATTAGTGGTGCGTTATTGTTAATCGGGCCTTGGATAAGTGGTGCGTTATTGTTAATCGGGCCTTGGATAAGTGGTGCGTTATTGTTACTCGGGCCTTGGATATTAGTATTATCCAAAGCCGCCAAACTCGCCGCCTCGTCTTGATCAAGTTTATTATCAAGACTTTGTTGGAAATCGAGGATCGACCTCTTCAGTTCGTCTAGCTGCTGATAGTTTAGGTCGTCGAAGTTTGGCGGGCGCCATCTTTCGCTTTCCGGAGCCTTCCTCAATTTCTCGTGCGCTTTCTTCCGCTCCTTTTCTATTTTCAGGTCCGCCTCCCATTTACCAACGGCCTTATTACGTCGGCGCATATCGGCTTCAGCGCGAGCCGCCACCTCCCTCTCTAGACGGTCGGCTTCGCTTCCAGGAATAGGGTTAGGGTTAGGGTTAGGGTTAGGGTTGAGGTTGAGAAACCTGTCAACGACCGCGTTGACACTGGGGTTTCCGTAAGAGTGTGGCTTGTCTCCGGGGGAGAAAACAACAATGCCACTCTCAGCACCGCATAGGGTGCTTAGCTCGCTCGCCTTTTTGAAGAGGCCAGCTCGCCGTTTTGAGAACGTGACTTGAAGGTTCGTCTCGTTCTCTATTTTTTCCATTTTTATTTTCTGCCGCCCTTTTCCCTTTCGTTGGGGATTAGGGTTATTCGAATTCTCTCCCGGGTTGTTGTTCTGGTCAGATGGATTCATTTTTTTAGAAGGAAATAAAAGAGATTGTTTTGGTGAAATGATCAAATGAAAACCCGAAAAAAAACCCTAGTCGTCGAGAAGAGAAGGCAAATCGAAATATTTAATTTTGTGTGTGGTTTTAGCCATGCAAGGAAGAGCTACTTATATAGTTGGAGATACATGCATATGAATATTTTCTTTCGCTTTTCATTAAATGTTGATATAAATCACGAAATCTCGGTTGGTCGACTTACGATTCATCGATTAGTCCACTATTTAATTTTGTTAGATCTTCGATATATATGAACTTTGCACATATCAACATTTTTATGTTAACAATAATAGTTTGTGACCTAACAAAATATAAAATAGAGATACAAAGAAAACGTAATCGCCATACATTTATGCCAATCTATTATTGTAATTTCACTTTTATCTTATAGAAAATCTATGGCTACAATGTAATAATTAAATTTTGTTAGGGATAAATAAATGACACGTTATAAAGATTAGGTAGCCATCTCATTGATATGAATCGTCATTGAAGATTTTTTTATGCATGAAAATCATGGAACAAAATTATCATAATAACTATACATAAACACAATTTATATTATATATATATATATATATATATATATATATATATATATATATATATATATATATATATATATATATATATATATATATATATATATATATATATATATATATATATATATATATATATATATATATATATATATATATATATATATATATATATATATATATATATATATATATATATATATATATATATATATATATATATATATATATATATATATATATATATATATATATATATATATATATATATATATATATATATATATATATATATATATATATATATATATATATATATATATATATGAGTCACTAATTTCAATATTGCTATAATACTTGCTTGCCAAACTTTAATTTATACTAATAAATATTTCGTTAACAACTACGAATAAGAACGTTCTTTTATTTAATTTATACGGTATAATTCTATATTTTACTTCTTAATTATCAATGTCGACATAAGTTTGTTTACTAATAGTACTTTCAAAATTTTACGCATATATATGGCCGCGTGTCATCTTCGAATTAATTATTATGTAACATCGTTTTTTTTGGTAAGTTAATGTACGATATTTCGCTCTCTTAAAGTAACTTATTCACGAACTATAAATACCTAGACGTATATATTTAAACTATATTTGTTTACGCACGTACTTAAATCTCAAGCGCTATATAGAGACACGTTTTCTTGATCATTAAATACTTCTAATTTTTCGAACATATATAAGTATCTTAATTTATTTTGATAATTTTTCAGAAGTAAGATCTTCCGTCTCCTTAAGATACATAATTTACGAAACGAAAACCTTTATTTCTACACTTTGATCCGCGAACACGCATGCTTCTTAATTAGTTACCAAAGATGATATACGTTTTTATTTGTTATTTAATTACTTTTAATAATTCAAACATACACATTATCATAGGTATCGTATTTATGATGTATAAAAACTCTAACTTCTACATACATACGTATAATTTTCATCCGTGAAAGATCTTTCATCCTCTTATAATGTACCTTATTTACTAAATTAAAATACGAAATTTAGTTATATGACAATTAAATATTGTAAGAAAATGTTGTTCTTTCTTCTTAGTTTTGGTCTGATCAATTTCTTGCCTTTTTATGCTTGAAGCTTCCGAGGATTCGTAGTATGATGAAACTTTCGGAATAGTACGGTATACGTGTGTATGAGTGCTAATATACATAGGGAAACTCGGAGAAAAACACAATTTAGTAACATAATCGAGCAAAGTTACGTTGTTATTTCATACAAAACCAACATTATATGTATATATTTATACTTTATAGTATACATGAACTGAAAGTAACTGAAAAAACATCCTATATTATTTAAAACATTATGTAATGTTCATATAATGAATCTTTTTATTGCTCATCAATTTATTTATGAAATAATAAAGAAAACAAAAACAAATTCTCATTACAAGTACATCATATATATATATATATGATTAACTCAAACAGAACCATGGTAAATTATTCAAAAACAATAAAAAAAAGCTAGTGAGGCACTAGCACAATAAATTAAACACGAAAAAAACGATCGAAAAATCAAAATATTACATCCATGCATTCATGCATCAGAAAAATCCATGGCAGTAACCAAAACCAGCATTAGCATGATCATTATTAACATTATTATTATTGTTATTATTCTCAGCCACATGAATCGCCAGCTGGCTAGGTTTACTCTCGTACTGCTCGAAAACCCCCTTATTATTCGACATATTGAAAATACTATTCGAATGAATAGTATTCATCATCATCTTATTCACATGCTGACTCACGTTCTCCTTGAGATCTTCCATGGCAGTCTTCAACTGCTCCAGCTCGTCTAACCCTAATTTCTCAACGGGCCCCTCCCACCAATACTGCGTCTCGTTTGTTTTCCGCACATTGTCCAGATTCTCGGCCCGTTTTCTTTCTAGGTCGAGTTCGTACGAAACTTGACCTAATTGCAAGTTCAGATCCCTAACACTAGCATTTCTCTGAGCCTCGATGAGATGATAAGGCCCGTTATTATTATTATTAGGGCAGGCCGAGTTTCGAGGTAAGAACCTGTCGACTATGGACTCGACATTAGGGTGGCCGAAGGAGAAAACTTTGCCAGCTGGCGAGAAAACGATAATTGCGATTTCGACCCCACAAAGTGTGCAGAGCTCACTGGCTTTCTTGAATAGACCGGATCTGCGCTTCGAGAAGGTGACTTGTAGGTGGTTTTTGACCTCGATTTTCTCGATTTTGATCTTTTGTCTACCCATGCTTGGTTTTTTCGCCATGGTGGTCGATTTTCTTTTTTTCGATCTGAGGGTGTTTGTGTAGGGAAGAATGAAAATATTTTGTCCAATTTATAGAGTACTACTTTGTGACTTATTAGTACCATAAAAGCTAGCTGGCTATTTGTTTCTGTTTTTAACATTTCTACCTATGATTTGGGAGTTAAGAAATCTTTCTTACTTAATGTGTGGATTTTGGTCAGGTGGATTTTGATAAAATAAAATTTGCAATATAATCATTAAAATATTTATATAATGGAAGAGAATTACAAGAAAAGAATGTATAATTGAAGATTTGGTACTAATTATTATTATTACAAATAAACATGGATACATTGTCTAATTTGTAACACACTTTTCCTTTGAAGGATGATAGATATTAGGTAAAAACTGATTCTAATCAATTTATAAGATCAAAACAATTTATGAAATTAGCGCGGGTTCTGAAATTATTGTTGAAACGTACCATATAAAAAAAAATATGTTTTTCATCGCGGCATAAGGATCGGGGCCAGCCTATATATATATTTATATTTATTGGTGTGCTCGAGGTCAAGCTCGAGAAAAATTGACTAGCTTGGCTAATTTACACCCCTAGTTCGAGTACTCTCATTCCCTCCGAATTAATTGTTTTCTTTTTTTGTTATTTATTTTTTATGAAAAAGTAAAAGTGATAGGATATAAAAACGAATATAAAAATATAAAGGGTATCCTGCGCATCCAGGGAATCGAACCCTGGTCAGTACCGTGGGAGGGTACTATGATACCACTACACCAGATGCGCTTCTTGAAAATATTTTTCATATAATTTTAATTCAATCATCTATTTAATTTTTAATTTTCTTTTTTATCTTTTTTTTATCTTTCTTTTTTTTTTTTTTTTTTTTAATTATGTTACAGTTCCATCCTACCTTAGACAAATGGGGTTATGTATATGCTACACCTGAGTGATTTTTACCGTTGACCTACACATACCAATGTAGATTTGTGTGTGTTTGTGTGTATATGAATAGTAAAGATCTATCATGTGTATTTCATCCAGTGTAGCATGGAATAGACCAGACAAATCCGGAATGTATGCGGCATCACAGAGACCTATCCAAGCCCAGTACCCAGAATCAGTGACGGAGCCACCATAACACGGGGGCCATGGCCTCACAATAATTCTCGAATCTCTGGTTTATATGTTAAAATTTAAAACAAATTATTTATAATTAATATTAATGCATTTGCCCCAGAAACTTAAAATTTTAGTTCCCAGAACATAATTATTAATTGCTATTTGCACTCTTTTTTTCTTTTTCTTTTTTCATTTTCAGTCAAAGTGAAAATGAAATAGTCTTGATATATAGGAAGAAAAAGCACGTTGTTGACTCTTTTATGTATACACTAAACCTAGTTAATTGGTTACTCATAATTTATTAATTTAAATAATTAATTAGTCTTTATTGAATGTTTAATCAGTCCAATAACTTTTCAAGTCGACCTGCAGTTGTAGAAAAAAATAGCTCTAGTTTAAACTAATTCAAAGATAAATCCTTATGCAAATTAATTTCATTAAAACAAAGCAACATTAATTAAAACGACAATCAGAATAACATAACCAAATATATGATAAAGTTACACTGATAAAAACAAAAACAAAAACAAAAACTAAAACAAAAACAAACACACTAAAACATTCAAATTGAAAATCAGAAAAAGAAAAATAAAACAACCAATAACCAAACATAAGAAATAAATTAAAACATCCTAGGATCATATCCCATGTTGTTGTTGTACCCACCAAAGCTCGTACTCCCGATGTTAGCCGTCGAAGGATCGTAATTCGGAACCGACCTCGAAGAAGAAGCAGCCGTGTAGCCATGATTAGCGGCCCCACCGCCAAACAACATAGCATTATTACCACCACCGTAATTATCGAACGGAACAAAACCACCATTGTTGTTACTACCACTAGCAATCATAGGATTAATATTAATATTCGCAGCCGCAGGATTATCAACAACGAATCCATCATTAATCGCCATCCCTCCATTAATACCACCAACCCCATGAGCAAAGAAATCGTTCGGCCCCACCGGAAACGGAGCATTGTTAAATGCCGGATTAGGGTTAAACAAAAAACCACCCTCATAATCATCATCATCATCATTATTATTAATATTATTAATAATATTATTAATATTATTAATATTATTATTAATATTAGGGTTTTCTTGATGAAGCATTGGTGGATTAGGATCAGAAACCCTAAGCATGTCCTCATGCAGTTTGGCGTCGAGATTCTTCCGAAAGTCCAAAATGGATTCCTTCAATGCAGAAAGCTGGTCGTAGTTGAAATCGTCGAACCCGGTCGGAAACCACTTCTGGGCTTGACCTGTTTTCTTGATCGCCTCGAGCTCTTCGGTCCTTCTCTTTTCGGCCCTCAACGCAACCTCGGCTCGGGTTAGTCTCACGTTGAGTTTACGTATGGCTGAGTTTCTGAAAGCCTCAAGAACGCGCGCCGTCGCGGCATTATCGATAATATTATCATCATCATTATTATTAATATTATTATTATTAATATTATTATTATTATTAATATTATTATTAATAATTCCAGAATCAGCATCAAACTTATCAAGAACAGTTTGGACATTAGGATGTCCAAAGCAATAAACCTTATCAGCAGGAGAGAAGACGACGATCGATGCCTCGGCCCCACACAGCGTGCAAAGCTCGCTCGCCTTCTTAAAAAGCCCGGCCCGCCTCTTCGAGTAGGTGACCTGCAAATTGCTCTGGTTCTCCATTTTCTCCATCTTCACCTTTTGGCGGCCTTTGCTCTTCCTCGTACTCGGAGCTCCTTTCGACGAACTCATTCTTTTTTTTTTTTTCTTTTTCGATTATGTGTTTTAATTCTTGTTGTAAGAGTGATTTTTTTCGAGAAGAGAAGAAGAGGATTTTATAAGGACTTGCATTTAATCTGCATGGATTTTGTGTTCCTATTATGTAACATTTTTGAATATTTTTAATTAATATTTATTGACTGTTGTAAAATATGAAAGACTCGATAACTAATTGTTATCTAATGGAATTTATTATAATACAATGTTTTTGGACACTAGAGAATCTGGTTTGGGGATGCTTTTTTTTTGGTAGGAAATTCAAATTGAAAAATATTTTGTATTAAGAGAATTACTATATTAAGTTTTACTATATAGGACAAATATTAATTGGTTCGTTGAAAACTGTATCTGAAATGTTTATTCACAATTTAATTCATAAGATTTCATGCATAGATATGTATATTGATGATCTGATATAGAAAATATTAAGATTATATGTGACTTTTTTTTGTTTCATTTGACTAGTTTTAGGTAACTAAAGTTGCGATTTTCAATTACGTAATCGTTAATGTACGTATTGTACGGAATAGTACGGAATTGAAATAAATATGATCGTATTTCAAATATGTACTCGTTGTACGTAGTAGTACGGAAAATACATATGATCGTATTCAAATATGTACCCGTTGTACGTAGTATAATAGTACTACGGAAAATGAATATGATCGTACGTATCTCAAATATGTACTCGTTGTACGGATTATAATAGTACTACGGGAGATAAATATGATCTTAGTTCAAATATGTACTCTTTGTACGGATTATAATAGCACTACGGGAAATAAATATGATCGTAGTTCAAATATGTACTCGTTGTACGTAATAGTACGGCAAATACATATGATCGTATTTTAGATATATACTTGATCTCGTTGTACGTAATAGTACAAAAAATGCATATGATCGTGGATCAAATACTTGTTGTACGTAAATGAAGACATCAATTAAAGCGTCGGATAACTCGAATCGATATCTAGTGACTTTCTTAATGATTTGGTTACTTGTAGAATACTATTGACGATAATAATTATAAGGGATGTGATACGTGTCGTTGGAGCTTATTAATAATACTGTTTCGACTTCAATCGCAAATTTGATCATTCTTTTACTTCAATTTTTTTGCAAAACTCGAAACATAGAATTATATTTAATTATAATTATAATTGTCCCATCATACGTTGTGAGACTAAAGATCATACATTAAACTGGGCTTGATCCCATATTTAATCCGGACTATCTGTAATGGGCTGGGTCAAAAAGTAAGTACAAGGCCTCCTATTAACAAAAAAATGTCTTTATTATTATTATTATTATTATTATTATTATTATTATTATTATTATTATTATTATTATTATTATTATTATTAATATTATTATTATTATTATTATTATTATTATTATTATTATTATTATTATTATTATTATTATTATTATTATTATTATTATTATTATTATTATTATTATTATTATTATTATTATTATTATTATTATTATTATTATTATTATTATTATTATTATTATTATTATTATTATTATTATTATTATTATTATTATTATTATTATTATTATTATTATTATTATTATTATTATGTCTGAAATGATTTACGCTGCAGCAAAATTACGAATGTCGTTCACAATAGCCTTCCCTTTCTCTCTCTATAAACTTTCAAATTCACCCAAACCCAAAACCACCAAAACCCCCAAAATTCACAAAAATCCTTAATCCTTCTCACAAATCCTTTCAAATCTGAAAATCTCGTCAATTTGAAAGGTAATTACTCAACTAAAGTAGTTATATATATTGAATTTGTGGTTAATCATATGAAAATCGCGATTTGGGGCTGAATTTTTTGTAAGCCTCGCGCCTGTTACACGCCCAAAATAGGTGTGGGAAAGCAGTTTTAACGCCTAAACCAGGCGTGGAAACTGCTTTCTCACGCCTATTTTGGGCGTGGAAGATGACATCCGACGTCCGGTCCAAGCGCCGGTCAGGCCTCTGCACGTCCGGTCCAGGCGTGCAGAGCCCTGAACGGCGCCTGGGCCGGACGCCGGTTCAAAAATTGATTTTTTTTTAATTTTTCTATTTTTCGGGCGTCCGGTCCAAGCGTGCAGATCCTTGACCGGCGCCTGGACCGGACGCCCGGTTCAATTTTTTTTTAAATTAATTTATTTATTCATTAGTTAATTAATATTTGTATACGTTGATTTTTGTAGAAGACGACGAGTAGGCTTCAAATTTTTTTTACAGGCACCGGACGACTGGTTCGAAAAAAAAAAAATTATTTATTTATTTATTCATTAGTTAATCAATATTTGTATATGCTGATTTTTGCAGAAATCGACGAGTAGGCTTCAATTTTTTTTTCTTAATTAATTAATTTATTCATTAGTTAAGTAATATGTATATGTTGATTTTTTGTAGTTGTCGGCGAGTTGGCCACACGGACGAGGCAAGGGACCAATGACACGTGGCATGAGACCAGATGGATTTGCTGGAATTGAAGAATTAGAAGATGATACTATTGCACAAAGAGAGGGTAGGACACACAAACGTAAGGTTAATGGATTTACACAACGGGGCGAGCGTAATTTGCGACTGAGCGAGCCAGAGGCACAAATCGATGATGATGATGATTCACATGTAGGTTTCGAGGGTCAGTATGTTTATCTGGTGCCAGATTTTCAATTAGATGACAATGATGATGGCAATACCGTTTCCGCATCCCCGACCATTTTGACAGTGTTGCTGCGCTGCTACTTCATCTGGTGGTGCTACTCATCATCGGGGTAGTACTTTGTCAGATACTGCTACTCGTCCGTGGAAATTGACTAGTCTGACATGTGGCAGATCTACTGACTATAGTTTGATACCGAGTTTCGGAGCGCACGTCGCCGATGACATTTGGGAGGGAAATGTAATATTTATTATATTATTTTTTATTGTCTTTTTTTAAATGCGTATAGTAGATAGTTGCATAATTAAGATCGGAATATTTTATACATGCGCGAGCTATGGTTAAATTACAATCCCGTATGAAAGCGGTGACTGGCTGGCGCGGGCCAACAGATGCTCGGTCTGTTGCATTGTTGGAGGGTACTGGATTGAACCAATTGCAGCATTGTGTACTCTTTCAGCACAATAATCCACTGACTGAGGCATTCATTGAAAGGTGGCAGCCGGACACCAGTACGTTTCACATGCCTTTTGGGGAGATGACGTTTACACTGATATGCAGAAGAGCTTGGTGATCGAATCTGGCTCGAGGGCATTCAGACTCAACATTTTCCAGATAGAGAGTTGGTGCCACAATGGCGGCCCCGGTTAGAGGACTTGCAGGAGCTATACGGAGACCATTCATCAGCTTCGTCAGAGTGTAAGGTGCGATCATACATCATTTACTTGTTGGGATCGACTTTATTTGTCAATAAGAGCGGTGTGAGTGAAGCCAGATTTTTGCCCACTTATAGAGCACATCGAGCAGATTGGGGAGTACTCGTGGGGCTACTATGGCTCACCAACTTTACACCAAGACTCTTAGCAGTCGTTCTCGCTCATTCTACCATCTCAATCATCGAGTTAAAAAGTTCCGGTACTATAAAATGCTCACTATGATCAACTTCAAACGTAGAAGAATTTTGTTATTGCTCTTCATGAAAGAATTATGAATAAAATAAGGTTAAAGAGTAATAACAATATAACAATAAAAAAAACAAAAAAGAAACAACAACAACAACAACAACAACAACAACAACAAAACAAAAGAGGAAAAAAAAAAGTGTTGCGCGCCCAAACCGGACGCGGGTGGCGGTTTTTAGCGGCCAAACCGGACGCGGGTAGCGGTTTTGAGCGCCCAAATCGGGCGCAGGAAGTACTTTTCGGTGCCCGAACCGGACGCGGGAAATACTTTTGCGCGCCCGAACCGGGCGCCGAATACCGGACCATGCGTTCGGTTTAGGCGTGAATCTAGTTATTTAGCGCCCAGTTTGGTCGTGAAACATATTTTTGGGCGTCCAAATTGGTCGTGAGTCGCGTTTTCGCGATTTAAAGAACAAAAACAAACAAATTTTACCTAATTGGATTCCATATCTCGATCCTCATTCGATGCACTCATTTTTTTTTTTTGTAAATAGCTACAATAACATGAGTTTTGGAATGATTTCTAATATAAAAACTAAAATTGTAGAGAGAGAGAAAAAGATAGAGAGTAGATTTTTTAAATCCGCATTCGTAATTTTGCTACCGCGAATATCACCTCCCTTATTATTACTATTATTCAAAAGGTAAATATTCCCTTAATATATACTTAGTTCGAGGTAGAAACAAATGATAAGTTAAACATAGTATTTGGTTGACGAGATAAATTATTATTTTTAAAATTAAAATCCAAAAATAGAATAAAGAATAAAAAAAGGAAAAGTCAAAGAATGATATAATCCAATCCAACGGCTCTTTTGCCTCTTTTTCACTTTAGCCAAAAATTTCAAACGGTCAAATAGTAGTATACCATTTGAAATTTACAAAAAAGCCACCAGCATCTTCTTGAATTGATTCTTCTTCACAAGGAAAGGAAACTAGCCGTTACAGCATCTTCTCTTCAAATCAAAAAAATTCACAATCTTCATCAAATCATTTCAGAGATCCCTTCTTCTCCAATTCCCCCATTGATTGCAAATCAAACACATTTAAACTCTTTCTCTCTCCTCTCTCTCTCTCTCTACAATGGCGGCTCATCCAAACAGATCCCCCTCTCCACTTTCCTCCAGACCCAGTAACCCTACTAACCCTAATAACCCTAATCCAAGAAATTCAGAAAACAATCCATCAATCCGTAGAAGTTTCAGTGGGAACACTTCTGCCAAACCCTCCCTTCTCACTAATCAAAGAAGATTCGACCCCGTCACTCCTGCCAATAGCCCATCAGGTTCCCTTTTTTTTCTTTTTTCTTTTGTTTTTTTTAATTCTGGGTTTAATTTTCTTGCATCAGTTTCTTAACTCCTACTGCAATGTTTTCAATTTTATGGACTGGGTTTTTTGAATTGCTGTTTGCTTGTCCCTGTGTGGTGAATTTTAATTACTTGATTTTACTTCATTTGTTTTTTAATTTTCTGGAGTGGGTTTTTTTAATCGTAGTTTGTTTGTCCGTGTGCGGTGAATTTAATTTTATTCCATAAGTTTCTTGATTTTACTGTAATTCTTTCAATTTTCTGGACTGGGTTTTTCGAATTGTTGTGTGTGTCCCTGTGTGATGAACTTATCTATTCATTTTATTCTTACTTTTCAGATTTTGCGAGACGGAGATCGGCGGGTAGTAAAGAAGGGAAAAGTTGCGAAGAAAAGGAGAACGACGAAAAAGATCACAATTTGATGAAACCCTCGAGACTCCAATCTCCTGCGAAGGGCTCCAAGAACTTCATGTCTCCGACAATTTCCGCCGCCTCAAAGTTCACTCCTTCACCGAGAAAGAAAGTACTTGTGGAAAGAAGCGACCCCCTTCGAACCTCAATCTCCTTATCCGATGGAAAAGCCATGTTCTTCTCCACCACATCTCCAAACGTCTCCTCAGATTTCGAGTCGAAATCCGAAAGTGATCATCCGATTTCCAAGCCTCCAAAAAGAGTGACCTTTTCAGATGTCCCTTCAGAATCATTAGTTCCTGATAATGATTCTGATGAAAGCTCGAAATTCGAAACGGGTTTAAAGAATCTTTCGTCCGCTTCTCCTTCAATAGCCCCTCTTGATGCCGATCCGTCTTTACCGCCTTACGATCCGAAAACCAACTACTTGTCTCCAAGGCCTCAGTTTCTTCATTACAGACCTAATCCAAGAATCGGAATTCTCTTGAACAAAGAAAAGGGTCTCGATGGAGACGATTTCAACCCGCTTCTAGAAGATAGCTTTATGGCGAATATTATGTCCGAAAACTTTTCGGACTCTGAGTGTACAGAGGAATCTCAGACTGATTCTGCAGACATGGTGATAGGTCTAGACGAAACCGAAGAAAATTCCCCTGTTCCGGAACCTTCCGAATCACCACCGGTGACCATTAGTACAACCCCCAATGAGAATCTTGTTCAGAAACCGGAAAAGAAGCCACGGGTGGTCACCCTCTCTAGATTCGTGTGTTTCTCTGTTGTTACAATGTTGTTAGTAGCTTGTGTGTCGATCTCTGTCACACCTTCTTCTTCGCTCGATAAGTTTGCGATTAAAGACTTGAGCTTGTCTGATATGAGTGGCAACTTGTATCAACAATCTAGAGTTGCTGCTTATTCCGCCAGAGTGAGCCTTGATCGGCTAGCGACGCGTGTTAATGAGTTCTCGGTGAATTCTTTGTCTTTCGTGTCTAGTCTTTATAATGAGCTCGGCGAAGGAGAGAAACTAGGCACACTACAGTTTATGAACCTCTCTGATCTGCAAAAGAATGTTTGGAATGAGGCGAATTTTCTGAGCAACGAAATCCAAGAGGAACTAGTGGAGGAAGAAGAAGAAGAAGAAGAATCGGAGGAGTCGGATTCTGAAATGGATGTATACGAAGAAGCTGGTTTTGATGCGAACTTGGAGGAGGAATTCGACACACTAGAGTCTGAATATTTGGAACATATTCAGATTGAAGGAGAGGCTATCGCTACTGTCTCTACTACCAACATCTCTGCTAATCATCAATTAACTGTTATTTCGCAGAATCAAGAAATCGAACTTGATGTTGCTGCGAAAATATCTGCAGATCATGAATTAGCTGATATTTCGCAGAATCAAGAAATTGAACTTGATGTTGTTGCGAAAATATCTGTAGATCATGAATTAGCTGATATTTCGCAGAATCAAGAAATCGAACTTGATGTTGCTGCAGAAATATCTGCAGATCATGAATCAGCTGATATTTCGCAGAATCAAGTAATCGAACTTGATTTTGCGAAAAACTCTGCAGATCATGAATTAGCTGATATTTCGCAGAATCAAGAAATCGAACTTGATGTTGTTGAGCAAAACTCTGCAGATCATCAGTTAGCTGATATTACTCAGCTGGATCAAGAAAGTGAAGTTGCGGTTGAAGTTGCTTCTTCGGTGGAACACGAGAGCCAGTCGGAAATTTCTTCGTCACCTTATGAAAAGAAGTTTCTTAAAAACTATATCATGGAAATTTCTTATCTCTTTGCAGCAGCTGTATTGGCACTGACTACACTTACAACCGTGGTGTACAAAAAATACGAGAGAATTTCCAGTCCCGTCAATGTTGTGCCGAGCGAGGAGCATAACAATAATAAAAGCCACCACCAAGAAAAGGCGTTTTCGCAGAATTGGCAAACGGAGGCAGATGAGATTGGCGACGAATCATCTTGCCCCTCGGAAATGAGCAGCTTTCAAAAAACTGAATCTTTTTATAATAGCAGCAAGAAAGAACGCAAAGTCGGAGGAGCGAGTGAAGTGCAAAGCTTGGAGAAGAACAAGGCAAGAAAGTATTCTTCAAAACGGGAGTCGTTGGCTTCTTCTGGATCGGAGTTTTCACCTTCTTACGGGAGCTTCACCACTTTCGAAAGAATCCCTATTAAGCTTGTGAGTTGGAAATTATGCAAAAAAATGTGTTGTCATATATATATTATATATTAATATATGTTGTTGATTTTTTTTTTGTTATGACAGGCTGGCGGAGATGAAGAAGAGATTGTAACTCCGGTGAGACGGTCGAGCAGGATCAGAAATCATTACGTCACATCTCCATGACCAATTTGAATTTTTCGATGTTAGTTTAGTCGTAGGGGCTTAGCTTAAGCACATCTCTGATGTGGGAAAAACTAGAAGTTTGTTGCCTAGTTTCTGACTTAGTTTTTTTTTTTTTTTTTTTTTTTTTTTTTTTTTTTTTTTTGTATCCGTTTGAAACGATGATGTCTTTTTCGATTCTATTGTTTCGACATTCGTATTTGTTTCAGTTGCCCAGCTTCTTATGAAGGCTTTTTTTTTTACATTTTTGCTCAACACAGTATATTTACACTAATTTGAGTTATTGTAGTTTGGATAAATAAGTACGAATGCATTCAAACTATTTTTTTTTTCTTTTTTAAAAGAATCAAGAAATAGTTCATCTAAAAATATTTTCAATAATTTTTGAATAGTACAAAAATCTTAAAAATTTGTATACTATTATAGCACATGTTTTTTGCTGAAAATTGCTTAAATATAGTTTAGAAGATGGTTTATTCATTAGTAGTAGTCAATTAATATTTCAAAATTGCACACATTTTTTTGTTAAAAATAGCTTAAATTTTCAAAAAAAATTAACATTTTGCAACATTAAGTTATATAGTATATCACTATATTTGAATAATATATCCGTCAATTAATGTACATTTTGAGTGTTAAAATTTATTTAAAAAAATATGACCAATTCGGCTATTTTCAACAAAAAATGTGAGCTATACTATACAATTTTTTTAGATTTTGATTGACTAGTCAAAAATTAAGAAAACCAAATTTAGATGAGCTACTTTTTCACTAGTTACGAATTTAAATATTCATTTCTATATATTTGAGTGTCAAAAATATGACCCATTAGTGCATTTTTTTTGCCAAAAACGTGAGCTAACAGTATACATTTTTCAGTGATTTTGTTCCACTTATATAAAAGTAGTAAAACCAAATTTAGGTGAACTTGATAAGTTATGAATAAACATCTTCATTTGATTTTTTTTATAACTCTTATTATAACAAAAATTTAATTTCAAATAAAAAGAACGACTTGCCTTTTTCATCTTTTTAGTTTCGTTATAAATCTTTCTTCCAAATAATTAGAATTCCAATCAAAAAAAATTTCCCAACCATCATGTACTAGTTTTTAATTACCAAATTCGAATTTACAATCATATTTATTGACGACTTTAGATACATAAATTAACAACTGATATTTACATATACATCCCAGGGCCCACTCCAGTTCATATTTACACGAACTAACACGACCTCGTAAATAGTCAGTGTGTGCCATCTTCGACATTTTACCAGAAAGGACACCACCTGAAACACGAAAACCATTATATCATTAAGGGCACTCTTATTCCACACTTATACCAACAAATAAAAAATAAAAAATAAATAAAGATTCCCGATTTCCGAAATACGAAAAACATACCCAACATAATTTTGGCACAAATTCTCATGCGAAGATGCTTGAAGAATCAGCTTCTGAACTTGTAATTTGACAGATAAACCATGGTCAGCTTCGTGAATATCGCCAGGTATTAAGGTACTGTGCTCCAGAGAGTGCTGGACCGAGTTAGACGGTAGTGAAGAGAAATCCCTTCCAGTAAGTTTGTTGCTCATTCGTGCCATCACAACAACCGCTCTTTCGTTCAGCACCTCATTAGCATCACCCAAATGATTGACCGCCTACAAGTGAAAACGGAGGGGACAAATTAAAATTAAAATCATAATAAATCTTTACTTGACAAACGGATAAATCAAGATAAAAGAATGATAAAGCAATACATCGAATGCATCAAGCATCTCCCTCTCGCGAACAATTCTCTGCGGCTGAACAACTTCTCTAATAGGAATCGACTCCTCTCCATGAGGGTGTGTACTCGTAAGAGCAGACACTTGAGGGACTTCGTTGAAGTTGAATAGACGCCAGTTTATGAGGGGGTCATGGACAAATGCCTGAGGAAAACCAAACGTAAGTTTCGTCAGTTTTGAGTATCAAATCTCACAACTTTCCAGTACAATAAATAAAACTAAAATAATGTTTATTTTACTCTTGGCCATAGAAAAGACTCCTATAGTTTCATTTAAGATGGGCGTTGGAAAAGCAAGAAACATTCGGAAGTTAATTAATGTGCTAGAAAATTATCATAATCATATATACAAGCATAAAGGATTAGATAACTCATCGGACTGTACAAAATCCTGAATCCTGTGACCTATCCCAGAGGCAAAGCTAGTCCAATTCGTCAAAATTGGATTATATTTCTTAAAGCAAGACAAGGGTACGTTGACAATGACAGCATCTATTGAGGGATGGTTTTGGAGAAAAAAATCTCCATGGAATTAGTGACCAGATAAAAAAACATGTATCGTACTTATGAAGGTAAATGGAAAACAAAAAGTAACTATGAGTGAACTCATAGCAAGGCCACAACAGGAAGCAATGAGTAAGAAAACTATTAAGGACCTAAAAAACGGTAGAAAACAAACGATAAAGAACGAGTACAATTCACAGATTCGGTATGTACCTCCATCATTGCCATAACACTGTCTTTATTTGTCCGCAAAACCTGCATGACACTTTCACAAGTGGAGCGGAAGTTTCCTTCAATACCACTGACCTCCATTGCTTTAACGAGCATTCTAGTGAGGCGAAACGGAACCTAAACCATTCAATATTCAACATAAGTCTGTTTCACTCTTGGCGAAAAAATTAATAATTGAACCATAAAGCATGTTCACCTACCTTTTCAGGGAATTTCTCTCGGTTCATTGAAGCTTCGAAGCAATCTCCAAAGTCGATGTGCAGTATCTTCCCACTGCCAACAATGACTCATAAGATAAACTAAAAAACTCAAACAATAAACTAGTATAGGTGTAGGTCGTCTATATACCTGGAACGATGCAGCATGAGGTTGCTTGGGTGTCGATCACCCAGGCCAAGTAAGTAACCAACCTAAAAATGTGAATGCAGTGAGCACAACTTCACAAAGATACCATTTCAAAATGCTCAGACAAACAATTTATACTTAGGCTTGACAAGTTGCGTTTGTCAAACTAGTAAGTTCTAAAAGATGTTACAGAATATCAGATATAAATAGATGTACTTGACTTACCTTTTCAAGGTTAGAAGTGATTTAGAGTAACATCTATATGATAAATTAGCTAGTTTCCTCTATTAACATGATTGTACATGTATAAATACTTGTAATCTCTATTGAGCAAATATCAGAAAATACATTACACTGAAATATATGACTCCTTTGCATGTATAACAGAGCATAAAAGTTTGTTTATTCACAAAATTTGTACTAATAGTAACCCTTGAAAGGTCTGAGTATTTACCCTTGAAATGTAACTAATATGTTTTCCTTTACATGTATATAAACAGACAAGATAAATCTGAGTGTCAAGAATATGAACATGCTAAAACCAAGTTCTTCAATCCCATCTATCCCTACGCAGGCAAGCAAAAAAGGGGCAAAACCATTTTCCATTTAATATAACCCGAGACCAAAGATACAGACAGACCAACAGACACAGACAGACAAAATCACACAGATAAGCTTTTTATGTTTTTGTAGCATAATTATGAACTTAAACCATTTAGCAGAAAAAACATATTGATGATTTCTAACAGCAACAATTGGTAAATAAAGATCTATTAAGCACTGGGACCCATTTCAGGTAAGAAATCATTACCATACTCATGACAGCTAAGCTTCTTGTATAGTTGGTCCTCCTGTCCAACCAAACCTCCGAAGTGCGACTCTTTAACCAGAGCACCTAGAAATTTTCAAAAGCATAAGAAGGTATAGAAAAGGAAGGAGAAGCAGTCAACTTTTGAATAACCCCTACCCTCGCTAGGTCATTTCCTTCTGTATTTTGCAGGGCATAATCAAACACCTCAACCTTTGCTATAAGAGGCAAATGATCATAATCCGGAGCAAAACTAAGCATTAACTTGTGCTCTTGGTTCAACGTGATCTACAAAACAAGATATAGGGACCATAATCATCAGGCATGACCCAGACTCAGATATAAGAAACTTAGAAAGGTGGAGGGTTCGAACCCAACCTTTCTAGCATCCCTGTACTCCCGAATGAGCTGGTGCAAGGTATCACAATTTGGGACCCATCCTATGAGGCCACTATTTGGAGATAATGGAATGACGGAATATCTTTGAATAGAGAGATCCTTTTCGGCTGTTTTCCGAGAATTCCCGAGCAGAGTATTTACTAAACCGAAGAGCTGATAGAAGTATATTTCAGAAAGTAAGTTGATATATAATGGAGAGACAATGTATTACTCTTTATAAATTGGAAGTGAGAAAAATGTGCACAGTATATCGATCCACGCAATAGAACCAAAATACATAAAACAGATAGGTGAGAAGTTTTATGAATAAGACCTGCATGACACGTTCATCTTGGCGCAAATCCTCATGTCCCTTCAGCAAGAAAGCATAATCATTACCATCACTTCCATTAATAGTCAACTTACGAGGTCGCTGTTTGGATGTGATGACAACAAGCTGGGGTGCAAATGAAGTGATTGTCACCACTGGTGAATCTAGAGAACGAGCGGTAACTTTGTCAGAAGGGATAGCGAGCATTCAAAGACAACTAATACATACAGACATAAATTATGTATGTATATGTGTGCGTGTGTGTGTGTGTGTGTGTGTATATATATATATATATATATATATATATATATATATATATATATATATATATATATATATATTGTGTGTGCGTGTGCGCGTGTGTGTGTGTAGACATAAAAAATCCATCTATACCAGCTATATAGGTTCCAGGAACAGCGAGTTTCAGATCACGGCACTCCAACAGTTCTGGAGAGACAGACTGTTTTCATAAAAGAATAAACACCTTAATGTTTCTGAGCAGTAAATACCAATTACAAAAGGAATTCATAATTTTTAAACTAATACTGAGGTTTGGCTTATTTACAAAATTTACCCTATAATTTTATAAATTACAAATACCCCGGGGAATTACAAACATTGCCATGAAGTTTGTATCAGCTTTTACAAATTGTAACTGCCGATTACCACCTTTAGGAAAATGTTGAAATCAACCAAAAAAATGGGAAACCCCAATCTTAGAGATGATAAACAATATGTGCAATTTGAAAAACAGACAAATATAAAGGGTGTAATTGTAATTTATGAATTTAAAGAAATAAATTTTGTAAATAGGCCCAGCATCTCAGAATTGGATTTTGTAATTAAACAATTATAAAAAAAGAGCTTGTTCTTGCCTGCAAGTCCAAGGTGGTCAACGTTTGTAGCTGCTTATCTATCCTCCTAAAAACATGGTAATAGAGATCCCAAGCCTGGTAAGGCGAAATGTGTGTCCATTAGAAGTTGTACAAAACATTAACAATCAAATAACCTGAAGTACGCAACCACTCCAAATGCAAGTTAAATACAGTGCAACAGATATCGTAAAAATAAGCAGAAATACAGGAGGGCACTGCCTAACAAACATTTGAAACCAAACTGAAATACAGGAGGGCACCTCCAAAGCTACACACCATTTATGAATGCTATTCCCATTGATATATTGCAAAAATAGAAAGCTCACCTATATCCTATAAATTTATATATATATATATAATATATATATATATATATATATATATATATATATATATATATATATATAGAGCACAGAAGATTTTACAGACCAAAAAGTGCAAGATACAGTAACATAATAAATGAAAACCATCTAGAAATATTTGGATTGCAAGGACTATACTTGAGCAAGAGTAACAGCAGAGATATAGTGTAAATCAGCTGCATTTGGTATAACAGTTCTACTTATCAAAAAACATGTATAGAGTATACGATGATAAGACCAATGTGGGCACAGACAAGGAGAGGGAGCCAGTACTATCTCGTTCAGCAATCACCATAAGAAGACTGGTGATGGAAACAAAGGAGCACAGACAATAAATATTATGCAACTAAGTGGATTAAAAATGGTTATAAGAACTTACTATAGAGTAGATTTGTATGATGCCTCGTTTAATTAAATGAGACAAGTTGGAAACATAATGAGATTTTCTTGCAATGCATACCTGGGTTAATTCAGCATCTTTTCCAGTTCTTTTGTATTTCATGCAACATTCATAGGCCTCCAACAGTTCGTGACGGTATGCCTGGAGCACAAATTAATGTCCAATTATAACAAATAATCAGAATAGACAGGAAAATGATTTAATTAACGGTCTATAGATCAATTTTCTTTTGATTACTTTCAATAGACAGTTTACAGAATGATGAAAACGGAAGCTTTAAGAACACAAGTTAACATCTTCTGAGCAAAAAAGCCTCAAGTTTTTTCTTCTCTTACGGGAAAAAATCTTCCAAAGATTGACCACACAGCCAGAATATTGGAAACAAATTGGTATTTTAAAAGAAAGAATACCTGAATAAAAGCTTTCTCTTTTGTGGTGGTATTGTTCCTCATTGCACCTTCCTCAAGCATTTGGTGCAATGGCTCTAAGACGTTCAGCATTCCCTCAATGTTATGTTCACCAAAATATAAGCGGCTTGCCTCTTCCAATGCCTCATGCCACATTTCATGCCAAAGTATTGCGACTCGGATCAACTCAGTAGATACAAGTTGGGCCTTGCAATTAAATCATAAAAGTCAGAAAAATGAGGAGAAAAACACTAACAAACTATATTAATGGAAATATATGTTCACCTCATCCACTAGCACACCACTGTGCTGTCGAACTTTATCAACCACTTCTTGAGCTGCCTGTTTCCGTAAATTGCTAATAGATTTACATGCCACGAGAAGGGGGTACATAAGAGCCTGCAGATTACTTTATATTAGTCACATAAATAAGGTAAAAAGCCAGTTAGAATTAGTTACACATATTTAAAGATCAAAAAGAAAAGGAAAAAAAAAAAAAAACAGTACACATTTATATATAGAACGTTGCAAAAGTCTACTAGTTTATCTAGTGCACGTTACTTTGCTTCCAATTCCATAACAATAAGCCTTGCGCCTTCAAGGTTCCTCTAATTATCTATACTTTTAGAAAAGCATAGAACTTCTATATGAAGCTGCTCTTCACTGAACTTGCAATATCAAGAAACTCAATCAGAAGTAAAAAAAAAAAAAAAAAAAAAAAAAAAAGGAACCAAAAGGGCAAGTAAAATGTATCTGTCCTTGTCATTTCCTTTTTTCCTTCAACAATGTGAGGTATGATGCTCTGATACAACATCAATCAAACCCACTTTCCTAGTGATGTGTGATGTTCAACTAGAAACTCCACATGGGCCGACCATATCCATTAGCAAATTCTAAAGGAATATCCTTGATGAAAATGAGATCAAGGAAATGTTGTGCACAACCTTGCAATGTGACCCAGACATCTCATACCAAGATCAAAATAAAGTAGTATTTAGCTTTGAAGTCCAAGTAGACGGCAACTAATATTGATCATCCAACTGGAACAAAGGAAATTATGCAGTCTACTTTGTCTATTCCAGATGACATAATTGTTGAGGACCCCGTAAATTAACTTTCTACAGAACAGTAGTGAATTAGGAAAAACTGCATAAATCCTAATTTTCCTTTATTACTACTTCAATTCTAGTGCTCCACATGCATGTATTACAACACCAAAATGGAAAGGGCGATCAGCTTTCTGCTAGGAGATTGGTTTCCTGAGATGATATTAGAGGTTGATTTTGAAATATTTGGGAATTCCATATTGATGTTAAAGAAATTGGTCCAAGTTTCTTCCCAAGATCATCAGGATTGATGAAGCATTCTCTCTGTTCTACTTCTAATGTGGTTTTGAACTTCTGATTCCAGTTATTGTTTCAAGGCACCAAGACCTCCAGGAAAACAAGTGACCCTCGTGAATCACTTTTTTCATCTTTTATGAAAAGCTACCAATTCATACAAAAACCAATGATGTAATAGAAAAATATGAAGCAAAAAAAGTATCACCAAATATAATAACTAATGCTGCAGAAACAACATCAAACTAAGGAATTTGAAGAGAATACTTCATACAAAGACATCTGAGCAAAACTAAAACTAGTAATCTACAAAACTGAAAATCAGGATCGACTGCTAGCAGACGAGTAAAGCACATTTCTTAAAGCACATCGAAGTGTGATCAGTTAGAAAGATTGTGGCATATAGAAGGATTATGCATGTCATATATAAAAAACAAACCTGTGGATGACTCTGGCCAATCCGTACCAATAGTGATTGTATCAATTCTCTAACTGCATGGTTATTGGAATGTATCCTGGCAATTATCTGAGGCAGCACAACTAACCATGTGTTTATATTTACAAGTGAAAATCCTTTCTGTAATGCCAGCTGAACTTCTGATGTGGCTCCATGGTTGAACCACAAAGTGAGAAGACGGAGGATATCCTGAAATTCCAGATTACAACCATGACTACAAAAATCATGTTGATAAGAATATAATAAAAATTCTTACATATCAAGAGACGGGGTTTTTTAAGGAAACATCTAGAAAGAGAATTAAAAGCTAATTCACGAAACTGCAACCAAAATAAGTAGCAGCCAAAATGACGCAAAAGACATCTCAAATAAATTGTAACACTAATATCAAGCACTTTGGAAAATTCTCACTGGAGCACGAAAATTCAGAAAGTTTCAGAAGCTTCAGAAAATCATCTCTAAATGGTTTTACCTGTAAACTATCATCCACTCCTTTAGAATTTGCAGCACAGGCTATAGAGTGAAAATATCCAGTGACAGCAGCAACAACGAACTGGCCCGCAATACTAGGAAAACTTCTCAAGGTGTAATGAGACATAACTGCTGTATTAAAAAGTGCCCACTTATGCCAAGCTTTTGCCCACTTTGTTGCACAGTGAGTCGCATTTCGAAATGCACTGAGGATTTCTGGAACCACAGACAACCATACATCAATTAAATTTCAAACAGCTGGATCCACAATGAGCTTTAGATGGAAGATGGGGTCACAAAGAGACAGAAAAACATGTGTGCGCATGTGCTAACTCATGAGAGAGAAAGATAGACTCTCGTCAATTACCTTGTATGGATTCATCATCCAAACCAGGGGAAAGTGCCCACTGCCAAGTTCCTAATTTCAGATAAACACGGGCAACCAAAGGCATACTTGAGCTACCCAATATGCCACACTGTGTGGTTTGTTGAAGACTAGGTGTTCTTGCAAGGTCCATGGCCAAGTCCTGGAACACAAAAATTGCAGGGAAGCAAAACAAATCATCAGAGGATGTATTGAAAGCATTGACATTCGGGATAATTTAGAGCATACCTTGAGTCTGGCAAAGGCTTCCTTGCGCCTATGATCCTCCCCAAGTGACCATTGATATTTCAAATAAGCTAGAATTACTTGAGGATCCCCATGATATCGTACAGTTTCAGGAGTTGTTTCAGGATCAAACTACAATAGAAAGAGAGTAAATTGGCCATATATACATGTGAACGGATAGCATCGATGCATGCTATATGTCGATGAGCATCACTAACCTGTAAGAGTTTAGTCAAAGTCGATCTAGCTTGACTAATTCTGCCACTTTTACGGCAAAGAGAGGCAAACTTTATCCATGTCTCTGCATCTTCTGTAGGTGGCAGAACAAGTGATCTGACAGACAAAAGTGCTTGCCAAACCTGGAGTTTGAGTTTGAGTGTTACAGATGTAGAATATAGAAAACAATAGTATTGGAGGTGTAAGAGAAGACAGATGCAAGTGGAAGTGAGGAGTCAGAAATCACAGCTGAAGCCATTCACTGCATTATGTAGAAGCCAGCAGTAACAACCCCTCAAAAGAGAATATAAGAGAGCTTGCATTTTACCTCAACATTTCTTTTTGTGCCTTTTATGCGTTCGTTCCACATATTGCGGATGAGGACCCTCCGTCCCTCAGCAACAGGGTTTCCAACAGGAAGTGTGCAGTAATCAATTACCTATTTTGGGATGGCATCAGCCATCTATCATTAGGAAACTAATGTTTTGACGATTATGACAAATTCAACCAAAGTAGCTAAGATCTTGAAATGGCACAAAAACATATACCTCCTCTAATTCCGATAGCTGCTGAATGCGAACCATATTGCTGTATGCACGCTCATAGCTTTCAAGAACCTAGTGAAGGGAAACAGATAAAATTTCAGAGGCACTAGACATGACTTTGATATGTGTTAAATGTGATAACCGCGCAAATTTTAGATATTTATCTAGATGCCACTTGTTCAACAACTGCAGACCATGTCCCATTACCAAATAAATTTATGAACTTGGCTATTTTAACTGAGCAGTGTGCATTGATTTATAAGAAACACATAAGAGACAACCATTTTATTACCTAGTGAAGAAGACAATCTAAGAAATAAAAGCAATTAAAAGAACGAACGAGATCAAGCCAAGCTCCACACTAAAAAAATATATATGCGGAATATGAAAGATACCATAAAAAGTTGAATATATGAACAAAACATGGTTACGGAAAGGGGTTTCATATGGACGACAACTTCATAAGACAGTTAGGGGGCAGTATGAAATTTCACACTATACACCCTATAACTAAAATAAAGTGCAAAAGTTTAAGTAGATTATCAATCTGTGACCCCATATGTGAGCTACATCACTTATTGTCTATTCATTCAGAATTCAGTAGACCTTCAACAAATGGTTGTCAAAAAACCAATGTTATTATCAGTCATGTAGCTAATACTGAGAACTGGTTCACGTAGGAATGTAAACCATTAAACAAAAGCATAGAAAGAAAGTATACTACACCAATGAGAAAAAAGACAAGCCTGTATTTCTTTACTTTTATTTTTTATTGGGAAAAAAGAAAGAGAACTGGGGAAACACTTACCAGTGCAGCCACTTCTGTAGCCAAACATTTCCTTGCTCTTTCAACATATTCGTGTGCTTCATCATACTGATATTAAAAGGTGAAGAACAATGAGACATGTCAAATAAGGAATTAAAGAAAACAAATGAAAACCACAAAATTAAGGGCGACCTTTTCACGGCGAACTAATAGAACAGCCCTGAAAAAGGTCCCGTTGCTACTCCCATCCCCTGTAGCAGCAGTATTACCCAGAACTCGAAGTTTAGTTTCATCGCCATCATCCAATCGAGAAACATAGTCTGCCATCTGATCCCATTCTCCCATGTTCCAGGCAGCACTAGCAGCCTAAATTAATACATATCATATTTAAATAAAGTAATGAGGTAAAATGAAATGTGAAAAGGAAATTGACGTAAAAAAGTTTTTCATCATCCACCAAAATTGACGTAGAAAAGGATATATTTTAAACTGGTCCCAAGAATTTAGATATGGGATTTATAGCTTTTTGTTTACGTTTTATGCAATCGAGACAGTTAAGAGGAAAATGCTGATTTATTCTCATTCAGAAAAATCAATATCTAACAAAAGAGAGTGAGATGATGGGACAAAGGTATGATCTGAAGCCATAAACAAACCATTGGTGCCATCTCCAGCCGAGCAGCTGGCTCAGCAGGTGTCCAATACTCCTTGCAGAGATTGTTGAGCTCTTCCCACCGTGCAAGTGCGGCAAGGCATCTCATCCGCCCTTACACATACAAAGCAAAAAATTAAAAATTAAGAGAGGAAGCTCATCATCAAAGAAGATAAAACTTAAAGAACTAATGTTTACTGGTTTTTCAAATTAAATAGTTTTGGTACATTACAATCAGCACGATCATTTTCAAAGCAGCATGGATTTAAGAGAGTAAATAAAAGGGAACTAGCAAGGAAAAAGACTCGTAGACATAGCTCTATTCAAATTGAAACAAATTAATATCCCCCATGTGCTCATATTTGTAAGAGAATGCATACCCAGTGTTGCATCCAAAAGAAGATGTGGACTTGATGCTTGGGAGGCTTTAACAGTGTAAGCTTTGAGAGCATCATCCCAGCGCTGAAGTTTCTCATACCTTAACAAAAAGTAAGATCACTTAAATGCATTCACAGTAAATAATCAATAGTAGGTTTCATTTTTCAAGAGTTACTAAGAATTAATCTTACCATGACTCCTTCAATTGAACACCCAAATGTTGTTGAGCATATGTCAATATTCCAACTGCCGCCTGAACGAAAAAATATAACTCGCTTAACTTCATGAACGTAGTTTGTAAGCAAAGAAAAGCATATGAAACTCCAGCTGAAAGTAGGTAACAACCTCGTGTTGGTGTAATTGATTATTTATATGAATAAGAGCTTCCACTACAGCAATAGGGTTTCCGTCCATCCTATTTGAGCATGCACCTTCAAATTCCATCTCTTTATAATGCAGAGCCTTTGCGAATGCACGGCACTGAGAGATGGGAGAGAAAATACCCTTAGATGCACATTTATTTGCTTTATTGTAACTTTTATTTATATGTCGTGTAGTTTCAGACAGAAAATTCTAACCTTTTCTGCAAGAGCACCCAGTAGGCGAATATCAATAGGAAGAGGTCTCTCATCGTGTTCCATAAACTCCGCCTGAAAAAATTATTCTACAAACTGATTGGCATAACTCAACTTCATCATGCACACTTTCAGGAAACACATAAAACACAAACATAATGGGACTTCTGTATCTCCTATCAGCTAGTTATTCTCAATTGTACTTTCCAAATACCAACAGGCAACAACAATATGTAGTCATGCTCCCCCTTCCATGTCACTCAGCCTCATTATTCTAAGTTTCAAACAGCCACCCTTGAGAAAATGTGAAGACTAGAGATAAATCAGACACATAAAAGGGAAATCTTTGCTTCTCCTGGGATCTTCTTCCAAGGACAAAGAGCATACAGTTGAAGAATCAAATTAGTACAAAACTATAGCGAAGAGAATGCAGAATTCAGACATACCTAGCCCTCCCAACTATTCAAATTTAATTGAACTGATCAAGCAATACAACATCTAAGCAATCAACTTTACAACAAGAAGCGACAGCTTTAAGCCCTTAACAGTAAAAATAATCATTTCCTAGAAGGTGAAGAGAGTATGCAATAGACACAGCTATTCATTTGTAAGTAGTTAAACATACCAGGTTCAAAAGTGTAGCAAGAATTTCTGGAGGTATGTTTGGAGATGAAAATGCCATTTCCAAACTTCTTACTAGATGTTTTCGGCAAGTCTCATGCAACTCTGTCCAGCAGCTGACGAAACCAGCCGCAAACAACTCCCTTCCAACAAAAGGCTGCCAAAACAAACAGCATTAAGTTCTGATGATGGGAAGTCACTCTATCCATTTATAGTTTTCAGCTCAAGGGGTAGAAAAAGTTTTGCTTGGACGAGAGACAACAGAACACAAATAAGATGTAAGTAATGAGAATTACCTGAAGCTGGGCAAGTTTGGCACAAGTTCTCAGAGCCGGTGACGGTGATTCCTTCAGTAATTCAATGCTAAAATGCCTCATCCACTCTGCCCAGTCCTCTTTCGTACTACGTTGAGAAGCCTCCCCAGCAGCACGTAATCGAGCTTCATTAACCTATGAAAGATGTACAAACAACTCTGTTTGGCCGGTCTTCTAATGATGTTAACAGTCATATAAACAAAATTGTGTTGCTAACAGTGTAGAAAAGACCATCTTTAAAAATCCATAAGTATTAATTGGAAAAGAGAGAAGGCAAGCACTACAACATTCACTTCATAAGCAGCACATAGAATTTTCAAGCCTTTATCCAATTGCAGAATTGAGTACCACAATAGTCGATTGTCAGCGTTCAACACATGAATTCATGCACTTTTACCATGAGCAGCAGATTTTTTTGGGACTTAACTTTAGCAAGGGCGATAATTATCATCTGTTCAGATAAACAAAGGTGCAGCAGTCCGATGACCAGCACATAAGGACAAGTTTCTAGCAACTTAGCTGTTGTGACAATATTACAGTGTAATTGGCTCAACGAGCTATATCATCAAAGTAAATTCTAGAATATAAAGCTCCAGGGACAAACTCAAAGGTTTTAAAATGAGATTAGCTGTCAGTAAAGTATTGATTATCGAGTGGCACCAAATTTAAGAATTGCTCTGATTCAAGGCTTGCTGTCTTATGAAACCAAGTCAGGCTTCTTTTATTCTTATTTCACTGTATTTTCTCAAGAACATGAGATTCACTGTATTTTCTGTATAACATGAATTTATGAACTGCATAACATTTTTATCATATCTGCCACTTTTTAAGGCAACAGTAGACAGGTGAAAGGAAAGACCAACTGCATGGAGGGAAAAGTCAATGTACCTTGTGAGGCTTGTGAGGATCAATTCTATCCTCCCCATCACTTAACGGGTCACTAATAACCTCCCCGGGAGGCCGTCGGTTTTGTTTCTGAGAAGCAGTATGCCCTAGGATCAAAGGCTCCCGTTTTTTTAAACGGCCTTCAATTTCTTCAAATTCCTTATGCTGGTCAAAGAAATAAGTTTGCTTAAAATCTTTATGAACCAGAGAAATACCTTGACTGCCAATGACAGAGATGTAAAACCAATAATTACAACAGTACCCGCATGCGATGCTTCAACAAAAGCTTATGGATGGACGGGATGAAAATAGTGAAGTCTTCCCCAAGAGCATGAGCTAGACAACAAAGTGCATCAACAACATCCTTTCTAAGCTCATCATTTTTCCTGCAAAATGGATACCTACCTTAAGTGATGGGGAAAGAAAAACAAAAACAACTAACAGCACCAACAATCAGCTAATAACTACAACAGGAAAACATATCATCCTTGACTCTTTATGAATAAGAGTGTAACTCAACCCAAGAACTGCCTTATAAAGCAAGTGATCAAGCCCCTCACTGAACATGATACAGTGATCGCAGAATGTGATCTTTCCCTTCAATGTGGAGCAGGGGCAGGTATAGATCATTATTGCAGATTGTCTTACAACATGCAAAAATACTTTTTCAATGCATTTCGAATAACAGAGTTCAATACTATAATGTTAAGTAGCTTCATGTGAATTAGAAAAGAGAGCACAATTATCCCTCCACTCTTGGAAAGTATGGATAAAGAAATTGTCAACTCTGACATCTGACTATGGTGTCTAACTATTACAGGCTGCCAGATTTAAAAAAAAATCCTATGAAAATTATTTAAGTGCTAATCATTCTGTGAGGGGTTAAGTCTAAATCCAGGTTTACATGATGATTTAAGTGAGGAAATATATGCAAGTTCAAAGATCATATGTTTTCCATTTTTATCAAGGATTCAATAAACTCCACATTGCATATTTATATAAAAATTGAGAGGGGAATCATACCCGTCCAAGACAAGCTTCAAGTGATGCACAAGAGCTGAAATGTGCCCGGTTACCTGATTAAACAGAAAGACAGATAGAAATAAAGAAGAAAGACAATGGGTAACGTAACCATAATTTAATGCAAACTGAAGAAAAGAGAATATGGGTCTAGTTGCAACCTGTACACGAGGTATCAACTTAGTCAGAGTTCTGATAGCAGCGCGCCGCACTTCTACTGAAGCATCCACTTTGAAAATTCGAATGAGTGCAGGAAGAAGTAGATGCATATGCTCATCCAATGTTCCTACAGATTGAGGTCAAACATTTCACACGTGTATATATATATATGGCATCGATGAAGTGTATGAAAAGTGGCTGAAACAAGAGCTACTGACCACCAAAAACTTCAAGAGTGTGGAGAATATCAACGACATGAGTATAGTCTTTAAATCTTTCAGCATCACTGAGGACTTGAATGCAGGATGGAAGAATAAAAGGAATATGTGTCCTAAATTCATCATTGAGAGCCAAACAAAGTTGCTCGAGGAGATGGAGAATCTAAAAGTTAAAGACCAGGAACTATATTATCAAACATTTATTTTTATGGTGTATAACACAAAACATGATCATTGACAATATGCCACAAGAGTACCACAGAAGCAGATTTACCGGAGATCCGTGGACTGGTCTGTTAGTAGCAGGCAAACTGAAGGATGACCATAATTCCGATATTAACTTGAACAAATCTGGCAGATATTTGCGAATATGCTGCACATGCAGAATAAGAATGTAAAGGATCTCAAGATGATTGAGAACACTAAAATTAGAACATTATGCATACCTGGCGAACAATAGAAACCAGAGTTCCCAGTTTCCATGTAATATACTCCTTAAGACCATCATCACACGTACGAACAGTGTGAAGGAGATCTGGCAGAACCTGATAACACCAATTTAATTCAGAAACATTGCAAACAAGGACAAAAAAAACCAACAACAAACAAATCCAGCAGCATCTACAAGATCATTGTGCCAAATAGGATTCTGAACTTTACAAGGATTGCACTACATACACCCGTTTCAGAACTAAGTTCGATACGGTTTGAGGTTTTTGTTGACTTTTTCTCTACTAACAGAAATCCTGAAAATCCAATTCAAAAACACTTTCAATCTGTTTCAATTGGTTGGGAAGTCCATCCAGTGGACCCTGGGAAGTGACTAATAGGTGGCTGGATGACTGAATGAATAAGTGGTGCACAAATATAAACTAAACAGGGCATTGAAAAGATATGAAGAAAGACATGGAAGAGAGTAAAAATCAGTTTGGTAATGAGTGATGTGTCTCAAAATAAGGCAAGATAGGAGGTACTTCTGTCTATATAAATATACCAAGAATTGGCTTCTTAAAATGATACAGGTGATGGAGAGTTGTTTGCTGTACATCTCAGAATAACGAGTATTTTAACACCTTATTTAATTTAGTCAATGAATAAAGAGTTTTTTTCTTTTTCCATTTGGTAGTGCGTTTCTATTATCTTCCTTTTTGCTTCTAATGATTTGAAGAATGCTGAAACAGGTTCAAATCCTTAGGAATAAATAGCATGTTTACATATAACATCATTCTTGCAAGTAAGAAGAGAACTGTATAAGTAGATACGTAATTGCAATAAAACATTAGACTAACCTTGGGTAAGTAAGGAACACAGCCAAGACCCATTACCTTATCTCGCAAAACAAACAAAATAATACCAAGTAAGCAGTACAGTAACAGAAACAGGAAGTGTTCCATAAAAGCGTGCAGTTTAAAACAACGGCAGGTATAAAAAGCATAGACTGACCTTGAATATGAACATGAGAGATCCAACCACCTTTTGGTGGTAACTAGAAAGTGAAGGATCTCTAAAAATTCGGACGAGGGAACTGATAGCGACCTGAACTAAATCAGTGTTAAAGAAAGCACAAAAAGATCATAGTGATTCATTATCATGTCATTATGCCGAATAACATGGATGTTAGATTCAAATTCTCACAGTGGAATAATAATCTTCCGATGTTGCAAAAGATGGCCAAAGATCCATAGGTAGTTCATCCATTGACCGAATATGCTGGCCAGGATCACCAGCTGTGCGGTTAACTTCGCCATGGGACCCTGGTAAGCGTAGTTGATTACGTTTATGTGCATGGGGATCTAAAGCACCCATTATGCCAAGAACCTAGAGTCACCAGCATTGTTTAAGCTTAAAATCATATCTCAAAGAAAACTTTGAATAGTCAGTTAAATGCAGCTACCTTCAAAACTTCACGCCTGGTTGACCAAACTAGTTCACCATTAAGCAATTTTAGAAGTAATCCAAGCAATGGTGGATACTCATTGTACGGAGATATAACGTAACTGCAAAATCATATCAAACACCATGTTCAAGGGAGTTAAAAAACTAAACGATCTCACATCAATCAAGAACTTCAACATTATCACTAACTGGTTTGCGTTTAATTAGTTTTCCAAATAACGTAGAAGTAAGGTCATCCTGACCCAAATGATTGAAATATTAGGATCAAAGTTGGAGCAGACAGATCTGAATTTAGTCCATATAACAGCTCATCACAACAGAATTGAATAAATATAACCAAACTCTTCAAACCAAAGGGTGCAAAAGCTTTTTTGTATAAGTAGAAGTAGGTGATTGTGAGTAAAGTTGAAAATAAAGGCTTAGTTCTAAAAGTTGGGGGTGTTTGCAAATCCTTCAAAATAAATCCATTTGCCTCAATAAATGCATCACTAAGTGGAAATATTTTTATTTGAAATAAATTACTTAGTATATATATCCTTTTGGGTACTATGAAACCTCATACGGTCATACTGAATAAACCAACACATCCCTTTCCATAGCCCACTCATACTGATTACACTAACACATCCATTCCATAGCCCACAGCTCTTTACAGTGAAGTGATATAGACATACGAAAATAAAGAACCCATGCCACTGTATAATAATCATACAACTCATTACTCAGTCACCAGAAAATATATACATAAATTTAAATACAACAGAGATATTAACCAAACACAATAAATAGATCAAAAATTAGACATACCCAGTGCTTTGTACCACTTGACCTAGAGTTGTAACAGCCACTTCGCGTTTCGTCGCAGCAGCACCATCTAATAAGGCTTCAACAATTAAGGGCATAAGTTCTGGAATATACTGTCTCATTGCAAAGCCACCCTGAGCATATGAGAGCAAGAATGCAAAGGTATAAGCGTGAAATAGTATTCATGTTATCAAACATGTAAATAAGATGCAACAAGGCTGAACTACCCAAACATCCAAGCGTTAACAACCCCCTGAAACAGACTGGAAGTCCTCAAATGTAGCGTGATTTCATTTCAATAAAACTTTCTTTATCTAAAAATTGAGGCTAAACTTGTTCAGGTGGAAACATTTGGCCCCACTTTTTACGTTAAACGGAACTAAAGTCAATAGTGCATCCCATTAAGGAGTGTTTGGAACTTTCGGTGGAGCAAAATGGAACCACTGAAGTGAAATATTTGTATCTAAAGAGGTAAATTGTTGTCCCTATACAAACTAACAATCTTGAGAGGAAAAAATAGTTTCAATGCCAACAACCACGAATACGATCTTGCTAAAACTCATTATTACTACCAATTAGTAATTTTTTTTATTCAAAGATAGCCAAATCATGATAGATAGTAAAGCCCATGCAGGTTTCAATAAAGATGTATCCTCCTTTTGATAAAACACATGGATAATTCATAGTAATATCAACTTGTTCAAAATCATGACTCACTCCATTAATGCAAATATAACATTATTAATATAAGGGAGTGAGATCCAAAATATTCCATTGCGTCTTGGCCTATAACAAAATAATCGGTACAGAATGTAGTAATCAATAAGGCAATCAGCAAAAATACCCATTGACCAACAAAACTCATTAAGAAATACCTACCACTCTGGCAAGATCCCCAACAGTTACCAGAACTCCACTTATAATGCCATTATTAGCATTCACCCCAGTCCCCTCGTTGAGTTTTGCAATTAGGGCCTGAAACATCAAAAATGTCATAAAAACAAAAACAAAACACTGAAGTAACAATTTGTTCTAGTAGATACTAAACCTTGTGCACGGGAGCAATATATGGGAGTATTAATCTCTCGCAATTGCGGATTAAGCATCCTAACAATTTCGCACTTTCTTCTCTGCATTTGCTATCAGCACTGCTCACGAAGTAGAAATGTCAATAACATACAATTAATGAAATACCGAAGACAGGGAATCTGAAGAAGATAGCATTACGGCAACACGGTCAGCAATTAAAGCTGTCCAATAAGTTTAAGCAATTGACGGGTTTCAAAAATACCTTTGTTTCAAATAAGTTAATAATTGTATAAGATGGCGACGCAGAGCTGGAAGAACATATGCTGGATTTTTTTCAGATAGTCTTCCAGCCACTGAAATTGCAAATTCCCGAACTTCAAAATCCTAAAAAGGAATAAAGCAAGTTATGAACTGACTATGTTGTATCACAAAAGAGACGTTCATTTAGATATAATACATCACACAATCTGAACAGGATAACTAGGGTTCACCCTTATCCCTGTCTCAAGAAAATCAAATTCCCATTGCATGAATGCTAAGGAGCTGTTGGTGTTTTCTAGGTTTTTTAAGGAGGAGTATCAGGCAATATGTGAGAAATAAAAAGATATCTGGTTTTGATTTGGAGGAAGACATTTTCACTGAGTTTTGTTGTTAAGAAACCGAGTGGAAGATTGATATTTCTAGTAATATAACTGGAAGATGAAAATATATATTCAAAATTCCTGGTTACAATACCTCATCATTTAAAGCAGCAAACACTGCAGTCAAACAATCAGCCTGTGCCAGAAAATCATCAAACCCTCCACTCTCTTCCAAAGAAGCAAAAATAGATCGTCGAACAATAACATCCGCATCAGCAACAGCTGCAATGAGAAGCTTTTCCACAATCTAAACAAGAAAAATAATATCAAAATAATGTTAGCAAACAGAACTAGCCAACAGAAAAATATTAGAGAAATTAGAGAAAATCTCAAAAATATCAGAGTGCCTCCTATGTGGTTCTCAGAAAATTAGAGAATTTGTTTACTTATGAGAGAGAACTTAAGGCAGCCTCACTCCTGAAGTTAATAAACAGATATCTTCTTCAAGACACAGTCTGCCTGAAGAAGTATGGGGAATTTGGTGCTCTGTAGGTTACACATATGCAAACATAGACGAATTCAAATCTGACAATATTATTGAACCACTTTTGTGTTCCAAGAAGTTAATCACAGTTGGGGATTAAGAATAGTTGAACAGAACCAAACCTCCTCAACAAGCCGCCGGCGCTTTCCGCCAGCACGACTTGTCCTGCTAGAGCTAAACTGTGCGGGAGAGATGCCAGATAAGGAATTTGCCATTAATTTGCAGCAACACAGAGCAGCATCTTTTCGTGTACCTCCATCCTCATCTTCTAAATAGAGCACAACAGACTCTCTTGCAAACTCAAGAAGATCATGACCCTGAAACAATAGCAATAAAACAGGAAAAGCAAGAAGCATAAAGTACTTACAAAAAAACCCTAACAAACTTAAAAATTAAGTCGGCAGCAGAACGAGAGCAGAGAGCTAAAAGATGAAGCAACCTTGAAATTAAAGCGGGCGAGAGTTTGTAAAGCAAGTTGAACAAGAGCAGAAGCACTCAATTCTGGTACTTGCAAAGTAGCACCTATGCTACTAGTCCGAGCAAGGCCTGTAGTAGGCCTGGATTGAACTTGGTTGTGACGAGAAAGAACTCCTGAAATGCATTCTAGCAAACGTACTTGAATGGTTGGAAGCAAAGATGGAATGCTGCAACACCAGAAAAACTCGTCAGAATCACTGACTCAACATTAAGACAAAGAAGAACAAGCATTATGCAAGACGTCTTCTGAAGACCTGGCAGTAATGTTCTCAAGGGCTTCCACTAGAGTGGAGGATAATCCAACTGAAAACATCGCATCCAAGAGACTACGTACATGAGGCTCCATAGAAGGCCCCATAGCCTTTGCAAGATTTCCAACGCAAGCCAATGCCTCCATAGATGGTCGCCCTCTACGAGGAGCAATCTAAAAATAACAAGATCCCTTGTAAAGAGTATTGTATGCTAGATGTATACGCAGTGCCAACAAACTATTGATGTTAATTCATGCTCATACCGCATCCCGCAAGTGAGACGTTATTGTCGGCAAATAATTGATGAGCTCACCATCCAACGCACCCGCCATTTCCCCAAGAGCAATGAACCCACTAGCAGCCTCTGCAGGTATTTTGAGGACATGAAGTATATGCTTCATGCAAATCTGTGAAAGAATAGATTTTATCAGCCAAACTGTCACAATAACATCACAAAGTACATTTACTACATACTAGACTTATAGTTATTTTCAGTAGAGAAAACAACTAACCGTCAAATAGTTAGTCACAAAACGATCACGTAGGAAATGGGCAATTCGAGGAAGCAAAGAAGTTATGCTGAGACGAACAAGCCGGTCCCGGTGCTCAAGATATTTGAGAACAATCTCAGCAACTTCTCTATATCTAGACATCATGAACTCCCCTGTATTCCTGTCAAATGGCATCGTCCCTCTCAATAAGAACCCGCTTATAGTGGAAGTTTTTTTATTTAGTTTAGACCTCAGCGCCTCTATGAAAAAGCAAATTCTGATAGCTTAATTCCAGCGATAGGTAGAATCTAAATGGTTGTTGTCTGACAATGTTTCCACAATGTTAAACTATCTAAGATACAGTGACAGGTCTGATGCAAAACCATGGCCCATTTTACAAAGAAAAGATAAAAATAAATAACACAAATTAATGTAGGAGACAATATCAATTTCAGGTAAAAAAAGAGGACCAAAACAAGAATTATATTTTGCAGTGAACTTGACATCAATTGTTATTTCTAGAAAAAGATTAATATAACAAAAGCAACTTAACAAAACTTGAGGCTAGCCTCATTGGAAGAACATTATAAGGGAAACTAAACATGAAATGCCCATCAAGATTCAAAGCATGCATAAATAATGTGCTGCCAAAATAAAGCACACTCGATTTACTAAAGAGATGGTTGAAAATGTCTAAAACAATATTTTTTGTCAGCTAGAAATAAAAACTCCAAACTGCAAATAATGCAGAAACAATCTTTGCATAAATAGGTGCGATGTCAGGTATTAAAAATACAATCTAAAACAAGTTCTAATAAATGCTTAAGGTTAAGGAACCTCGAAACAGTAAAGCACAAAAGTCTGTTAAGATAGAGTACAGCATGCACCCCAGCTTCTGCACGAGAAAAAAAAACCACGATCTAGACCTACCTCAGCAGTTCCCCAACTGCAAGCAGAGAACCATGTATGCTATGTATAGAGGCATTTTTTCCCAATCCATCTTGTGTAGCCTCAAACATACGATAATACCTGCCATAATCACGAATTAGCAACAATTGTCCAACATACGAATAACTGAAGAAAAAATCATTCAACTGATCAAATTTTTCTAGTAGCTCATTACCAATTTTCTTTTTCTTTTTTGGTGAAAACCGATAAAAAGATATACGATCTGATAGAATTCAGGACAGATATAACAGTAGAAACCTGAAAAGACTATACTTAAAAGCCCGTGGGTGTTTAGTTTCAATGAACAAGAAAAGGAAATCTCCAGTATTAAATCTTATGGCATGGCCACATACTACTATGACTTCTCTTAGTTTTTTCGTGTTTGTATAAGACATACGCAAAAAATTGTACAAGAAAAAGATGCTATAAAATGTAAAAACAGATCAAGCATTATCTTAAAATGTCACGGAAAAAATGATCAATGTCCAATAATTAGATAGCAGATCCAAATCAATTTCGCATTTGCTAGTTTTTTTCTCAACAGTCTAAAAGAATCTGAACACCTCTGGAAGCACAGAACTGACTCGTTACCACAAGATCTCTTCACAACTCTTGATGATGCACTTATTTTATAATTATCCTTTTCAACTCTTAAGTTCTATAACAGATAAGAAGCAGAAAAATATGGCATGACTACATTTGGATGGTAATAAATTAACTACGGTGTTTATCGCACAGGTGAACCATTGTTACACAAATTGTTAGTATCACCTAACAAGTACCGAAGGAATAATGGAGAAAATCTCACTTACCACTGGACACGCCACCGGGTCTCACGCTTCTCAATGACCCGAAGGCAAGCTCGCAATGCCTCTACAGCTCGCTCTCGAATATCCAGTTTTTGATCCCTCAGAGCAACCCAGATGGCATCCACAAATTCAGGAACATGCACATTGAAAACTGTTGAAGCGTTCTCGGCCATTTCCTGCAACAATTATTGACAACTTTTAATAGATATCATACGGTGTAAAAGGTCCAATCAATTTGAACAAATCAAAGTTCCGTTGGACAAACATTTTTATCAACAGTATGTTGAAAGGTTGGGGCTATGGTGTTTAACTAGCTTCTAAAAATGAAGGAATTTGGTGGCGAGTTTAGATTTTTCTCTGTATATTATCTAAATTCCCTTGGGGGACTTCAGTCATCTATGATCCGATTTTGGATTAAAAGAGTCTTGGTTCACTAGTAGAAGATAAGTCTGATCCCTAATAGAAATTGTGAGGCTGTTGATTTCTCCACGAGTCTAGACATACAACTGCCTCCAATAACTTGGTCAATCAATAATCAATAGGAGCAGAGAGAAGGAACGTACTTTTAAAATTAACACAGCAGCAAAAAGACGATATTCAACTCTTTCACCACGAAGCCACTCCAGTGCAACTTTAACCTGACAAAATCAGAGATGATAAGTCAGAAAATTATGAGGCCTCCATACCATGACGAACAGGAGGTCTTATACATACCAGCCGTTCTACTTCATCAGCTGTCATTGCTCCACCAGCTCTGGCCAAGTGGCCCAGAACTTTACTGGCAGTAACCAAAGTTTCCGGATCACGTTTTGCCTCAAATGTGGTACGCATGTAATTTGCAATCTTTGCAACTTTCACAGCATTCTCCCCAATTCCAACATCTATAAGCTCATCAATGGCCCTCAGTGCACCCAAATTTTCAGCAACTTCATTGCTTTCTAAAAGATTGGTGATACGATCATAGAGGTGATCCACAAATCGTGAAAACGCTTCACTGCTGAGATCACGGGCTTGTTCCTCCACATGTCTCCGCAATGCTGAGGCAGCCCCATCCTAAAAATTAATTAAGCTTTTTCATAAAAAAATCCAGTGGATTAAACAATATTAGCGATTCAAGCGAACCTAAAAGAAATGGCCCAATGAGAAACGTTAACAAAAAACAATTGATATAGATATACTAGAAGATCATGGGACTCCAATCTGTAAGATGTCCGGTAGGGTTTACTACGTAGAATTAAAAGAAATAAAAATTTAAGGAATTTGATTACAGATCAAAGCAATTTAAACGTGTCAAACAGAAAAACGACTTTCCAATCCTTCACGTAGCCCCAAAACGAACCAATTTTAAGCATGTTAAAAACAAGCAACAAACGAATAAGAGGAAATCGTGTATTGCCATTTTGGGCCACTAAAGCACGAATAAATGTCATTAAACAAAAAGTGAAGAGGAGATAAAAAGGCAAACAATAAATTCAGACCTTGGGATTGCCACGGATGCAGAGATCAGCTAGCACTCGATTTAGAGCGTCCAGGTTGCTGGCTCCCGTGGCGCCTGCCGGGGCTATATAGCGAATCGACTGTGATGTCGTAGCCAGCGCCATGCTATATATCGTATATACACACACACACAATGGCTATATACTGTATATGTCTATCGTATATATACACACACACAATACAAATGTCTCAAAACCCTAACCCGATTCTTCGACGCAAAAAATGAACTCTGCAATGATAATCACTGTCAATAACAAGTTACAATTCACGAATGCACACACAAAATAGTTGCATAAACAGAGAACTTGCACAACGATTCTCGCTATCAAAAAAACGACTACAATTCGTGAACACAATCACAGCCAAACATATTTCTCATAACCCTAAAGAGCTCCTTTTAACACACCAAAAAACACTATATCATAATCCTTGCTCCCGAGATTGAAGAAATAGTTGAATTTCGAGGTTTTCGTAGCGCATAAATAGTAATTACTAACCGGATTTCGTCAATCGAGATTCACGAAATAGTTGAATTCGTCAGTATTTACATGATCAGATAAATTATTTTAGAGAGAGAAAGAGGAAAAGAGGCGCTGTGGTGGGAACTAGAGTGAGAAAATAAAAAAGCAGCCCTCTGAAATCGACGCTGAAATTCACCAAAAACCCTCTCTGCTATACGAACTCCCCTCTGCTATTTTTCTTTTTTATGTTGATTTATTTATTTACGGTATTTTTCCTTGTATAGTTTCTTATTTAATTTTCCCGTTATCAGCGCGTGCTGTCAAACGGGTCTTTTTTTCTTTTTTTCCTTTTAATTTAATTTAATTACTCCATAGTCCTTTTTCTTTAATCTTCCAAATTTGCTTTTAATTTATTTTCTCTCAATTTAATGTCTCATGTTATTAGTGAATTAATAATTAATACGTTGAGTATATCAATCAATGTTTACGAAGATAAGAAAAATGTGCAAATTTTGAACTCGTTGTTGTAACTACGAGAAAAATTGTTACTGAAAATTTGAAACCGAGTTTTTGAGATTTCGGGAAGTACTCTTTCGATAGATCCATAATTGCGGATGTAATGATAATTATAAAGTTGTATTCAATATGAAGTCGGACAGACGGACACGTACTATTTTCATGAAATGTTCGATACGACCGTTGTAACATAATTGAGCGTTAATTTAATGAGTAAATACACAAATTCATCAATTTTCAAAAAATAAAATAAAAGAAATGAATAAGAGAGAGATTATAACTATTTTCAAAAGAAATTTTGTGAATTATAACAAATTGGTGTTACTTATGAGTAAATTAATAAAAAAAAAAAGTATAAAACCATTAAAAAAATAAAGATATACAATCTTAACTTTTGCATGTCAAAGTCAAAAAAATGAAATATAAAAAATTGTTATTGAAAGAGGGAAACGAGTGCTGATTTTTGTTATTGAATTTAACTTCTTTTTTAATGAAAAAATAAATCATAACATATATGAAAAGCATATTAAATGAAATAAAGAAATTATAAACTTAAACTTCTCCCAACAGTAAAAAAATCACTACGAAAAAAAATTAAAAAATTAAAATCCACCAACTAAACAACAGACTTGTTACAACCTGACAGCACAAGTTCAATGTTTACAATTTGTTTTGCATTAGATTGAGAAGAAAGTCTGTGAAAATATGCTCATATTCTGGCATTTTTCCATACCCTGTCAGCACCAAATACAATCAAGAAAAAGAAAACCCAGTAAAAAATCGCGTGTTAAAAGAAATAAAAAAGTCGTATAGCAGAAAACACGATTCTCGATTGAGTTACGGACCAAAAAAAGAAAACGTAAATAAGAAACTGATCGACACTAACCAGGAAAATAGTTGATATCAATCACGTAATACAGATCTTCGGTTCCATTCTCACGAATCACATCTAGATTGAATAGTTGGAGTCCCTAATACGACCAGAATTCACACACATTAACAAAAATAAAAATATTATGTCATTATATAACGTGCTGAATTTTTTTCATTTTACCGACAAATTTTTGTACCAGTCGATGATGGAGCTCTCTTGCAAGAACCTCAAGCAAATGATGTGGAGGAAGTTCTGCAGGAATCAATTTTACGAAAATTTTTGCACTTCAGCTTAAGAACAAGGTAAGAAAAAAAGATATGGATGCTATATTCAAACTATAAACGAAGATGTATGATATTCGGAAAATAAAAGAAAAGGCCAATGAGGAGAAGGTTGTAAAAATTTATGTCAAGGTGGTCAAAATCGGGAATTCAAGTAGAATCGAAAGGGGACTGTACAATCGAAAAATCCTAGGAATTTAACCGGGATTTTAACTACGTGCTATGCATGAATGAAATAAATGATAAAGATTACATATTTTTGTTATAAAGAAGCAAAACTTACCAGAAACAGAAGGATCTAGATCATCACAATCTACAGAAGCTGCAGCACAAGAAACCCTAGGGAAGTGAAAAACTCCCGACATTTTCGATAACTCGTTTTTAGTCAAATCAGGCAGAGAGCGACGTCTCACAACTTTAATCGACTCTCCAATAATAAAAACTTTAAAAAGAACCCCACCTGATATAAAAATAAAATTTAAAGAATTAAAAAAATCGGTTAATTGAACGATCTGAAAGTAAGATGATAACAAACTTACGAAAATGTACATCATACCATGATTAATGAACTCTTGTAATATTATCGGAGCTTCGAGCCCTGAGAGTGAAAACTGATCGTACGCAAGGAATAGTTCGTGAGACTTTGCACTTCCATCCACAACCAGTGGTTTTACGACTGAACAGAGAATTAAATAAATTATAAATAGGAGAAACAAGAGTAAAAAAGGAAAGAATGTGATTTGCCAACTTCAATTATTTGCTTGTCAATTGTATTACCTAGAGGAACTCTTAATCCAGCTTTAGTAACTTCGTCTGGTACTGAAGTGGGATCTTTAGAAATCACTAACTGTTTTGGTATGCAAACTTTGCCTACAAAATGTGATAAAGAATGTCGAAAATCACAAAAACTTGGAAAGTCGTCTAGAAGAAAACAAAATATAATGGGAATGCAAAAAATAAATAAATAAAACTGGAAAGTCGAAAAGTTACCGTAGTTGTCGGGAAATTTAAGATCAGCAACCACCTCGAGCATTGATTGACGGTTACGTAATTGTTGAATGGCATTAGGAGGATCAAGGACTGTCACCTCTGAGTGCGTTCTCTGATAATCCTTTACAGATAAAAAAAAATAATAAATAAAAATAAAATAAAATAAAAAAATAGAATGAGATCGGATAAAAAGATTATGTGGTATAACAGAAATGATCTTTTCAGATGCCCAAGAGTTCATCCGTGTTTGACAGTTGCAAAATTTAATATTCCAAAATAAAGAGTATCATAACTAATACATCTAAAGATGTGAACAGATAAACGTTTTTAGATTCATGACATGGGGTTGCATAGAAAATTCGATTCATAAAGCATGGTAATATTAGAGCACAAACCTCAATAACCTCGGACCACTCTTTTCCAGCTAGCTGAAAAACAAAAAACAATAACCAATCAAAAAAGAATCCATCTATTTTATTTCTAAATCCTTTCGACAGAAACCTACTCATGTAAGAAGCATGAGTTTATATAGATATGATTAAATTCATATTGTGGATTGGGACGAGTGGCAAGAACCAATAAATGCAAAGGTGAGATTATCAAGTCACCTAATAAGGAGCTGGGATTTTTTCATATTTTACTTTTCTTCCTAATTGGAGATTATTCTGTTAACATAGCTAACATATAGTGAAAGAAAAAAAAACATAATCTCTGTTCAGGGTTCTAAATTCAACGATGGCAACTCTCCAGTCATATAGATCACTATTTAATTTATTGCTTTACCGAGATAAAAACATTGGACTTTTCTGTTGGATATTCGAAGAATCCAATGCATCCAATCAGATTAACAATACAGCACAAATAGCATAGACGTGTGTATCGATTCAAGACAAGCTTTCTTTAGTACCCACTGAAATTAAGAAGTTGGTTGGAAGGATTTGGTTCAACGGTGAATCCGACTCTAAGAATTATGATAAAAAAAAATATTGCAGTAATTTTGTCCCCAAAATCCAATATTATGACAGTAAGAACCATTACATCTATAGTAACATTTCCCAAAAAAACTACAGAGTACGGCCAGTAATATCTCAAACCTTGTGTAAAATAATGTTGAATGGACCTTGCTCTGATAAAGGCCTCTTCAGATCAATTGCAACAAATTCAATTCCCTTATTTCTGCATTAGATAATACGACAGACAACTTTTAGTAATATGAAAATTTTAGCGTATATTGTATAAAATACATGCAGAAACATGCTTTCCTACAGGAATAAAAAAAACCGGTAATCATGTATTTGCATAAAATACGATAGTAAGCTTCCACTGACTATTAACAATTAACATTGGAATACTAATTCTTGTAAACAGCGAAAGGGACGGCATTTAATACTAGATCTTCCAACTGCAGAAAGAAAGCAACAGCATTGGTTTTGGATATAAAACCATAAAGTCAAAAAATAAGTTGACTGTAGCCCACATAGCACATATTGTGGAATATTCCCACCAAAGAAGCATTTTCACATACATGCCCAATATTGCTCCTAAAACCACTAACATGATTGGATGGGCCAAACAAAAAGATGATAAATAACTATTCCCGTATTGCCCCTTTTATCGTGCACGTGTTATTCTATTCGAATTAGGCAAGCAGTGCATATCTTTAACCATGATTATCCACTCCAAGTGGCCACAAATAAATCAGAGTAATTATCTGATTTATTACATTTCCAAGATCGTGATTATTGCAACTAAACCTATGCATGCACCGGACCAAGATTGCAGCGAAATCAACATATTAAGCTAACCAAGAATCAAGATCAGTAAATAACTAAATATTTACATATTGTTAATATATCTCTCTATATAATTCGCACAAAATATTCGCAGGAGAATCCAAACAAATTGGTACATTATTATACAGAAACGGAAAAAAATATATATATTAAAAAAAAATTGAAAAAAAATGTGGAAAGAGTACCGAGCTAAGCGAATAAGCTTGGGCTGCAAAAAGCTCTTCGTCTTCTTCGAAGTGAGAGCATAGCCAACTACGATCCTCACCGGCGCCGGCGATATTTCGGAACTTTGTATTCCTTCCTCTTTTTTTCCGTCATCCACGCATGGATGAGAAATCGGCCCCTGCAATTTCATTCTCTCTTTCTCTTCACCGTAAAAAAAAATTTCAAAAAAAAAAACCCTTGAATTTGAATTTCCAAAATTAATGGCGAAATTCCGGCGAATACGAACACAATAGAACGCCTCTTCACCCAGTCGTTCTCCTTTTTCCCCAAAAAAAAATTAAAAAAAAAAAATCAACAAATTAAAGTTTTCCTTTTCTCAATCCGATAACGGTTCGGAATAATAACGGTAGAAATAGGATCAAATGCGCAGAGGCGAGATGAGTGCAGAAGATTTATATATATATATATATACATACATATAGATACAGAATTATAGATACATGGGCGAGTGCATGTAGTGATGGTGTATGTATATGTGCAGAAGAAGGTTCTATTTGGAGCTTATTTGTTGGGGCATTTTCAAATGTCACCATTCACCAATTTTATCAATGTGCTAATTAAATATTAATTATCTTATTAAAATATAAATAAATAATTACTATTTTTTAGTAGTAGAGTGGGTGATACTGATGGTTCCTCCACACACATTTTGGATGCTATATTAATTAGGGGAATATGCTAATAATCATGATTTTTTTCTTTTTCCAATAAAATACAAATCCATCATTTTTACACCAAAAAAGGCTAAATACTACCACACTGTGGCTGTCAGTTCTCGATTTTTATGACCTTGCAATCAACTTATCATTACCGTAATCAGTTGAGGTATACCCACGCAGACAAAATCTGTTATTCTTCAATTTACAAAAGTATGCGCAATATTTTGTAGTGTGGGTCAGTGGGTGATGTCGCTCGTAGGGGTGTAAACGAGCCGAGCCGACTCGTGCGTAAAAAGCTCGAACTCGAACTCGAGATTTTCGAGCTCGAGCTTTCTGACGAGCCGAGCTCGAGCTGGTTTTCAGTTGTTCATGAGCTCGCGAGGCGGATTTTTTATTATTTTTTTATTTTTTATACAATTTAGTTTTTATTTTCTATTTTTTAAATAATTTTTAATAATAAAATAATAATTAAAAAAATATTAAAAAAAATAAATAAAAAAAAAGACAATGGGCTCGAGCTCGAGCTCGACAAAATTGACACGAGCTCGAGCTCGAGCCAAAAAAAGAGGAGCTCGACGAGCTCGAGCCAGCCAAAAAAGGCGAGCTCGGCTCGTTTACACCCCTAGCTCGCACGCTTTATGCATGTCGAAGTTTACTATCAAATTTCCAATCAATTTGCAGCCAAATTTCACAAGTTTGTTGTCAATTTTACAAGTTCGGTGTAACATCTCAATAATTTTTTAAAAAGAATCGTTGTCAAATTTCAGTACATTTTTTCATAAGTTCAGCATCAAAGTTGGCTACAATATATATTACAAAATATTACTCTAATTTTCATAAGTTTAGTTGTGCGTGTGCAGCAATTAAAAAAATATTAAATCATATTAAAATTAAAAAGATAGTCAAACCATAATCCTTGTAAAATATGTGTGAATTAATAATAAATATTTACTGGATTTTACATCACATAGTATAGTATCAATTTAACAAGAATAAACATAAGAGGAAATATTTAAATAAAAAATCAAATAAAAAAGGAAATAATCTGAATTGATCACTGATATATTATCTTTTGATAAATTATTATATTGGACTAAATAATTATGGACCGGGCCCATAATTATTTAGTCCAATATATGGTCCATAGTGATGCTACCAACTATTTTATAAGTCCAGAGTATATAAAAAACGATTCCGTTTGACGTAAGTAATTAATTAAGTAAAAATTAGTGAAAAGAAAATGACTCATGGAAAAATAAAATTTCTTACTCAAAAAAAAAAAGAAAAATAAAATTTCGTATACAAAGGGCAAGTAGATTCTTGGTCCCAACATATAAAATTCTTCATTTGACCCAATCATTTTATTAAAATTATGTTTGATAACAATTGTTTTAACTGCCTCTCGAATTCGATAGGCCAAGATAAATAATTGAACGGAAAACATTGAATAGTTGATATATAATCCAAAAACTTAAAAAGTAATTTCCATTCCATTTGATTTTTTTTAGTAATACTAAAATTCCAAAGACAATTTTTAAAATATTTTTTTAGAGCCAATTTTTTTTTTTTTTGACTAATTTCATAAGCACTTGAAGGAAAACAAGAAAATGGGCTTTATTCCATTTTGCACCCTCAAAATATACCATTTTAGCACTTTGCATCCTCAAAATATGTTTAATTATTCAAAGTGCACGCACTCTATTTTCTAGACATAATTTTCTTTCGTTTACTTATTTTCTGATCGTCAACATGGCCATTTTTGCCTATTCAATTAATTTTTTCTTCAAGAGTGCAAATTGCTAATGTTCTTTCGAGCGATGTTGACTATCATAATTTCGGTCAAAGACAGAAATTCTCTGGCCGAAAAATAAACTAGGGTGCAAAATGAACGATTAAACATGTTCAAAGGGTTCAAAGTGTCATAAATTATTTTCAAAGGTGCAAAGTGGCAAAATGGTACATTTTAAGAGTGCAAAGTGAAATTATATATACTATTTACAGAGTATATAAAATACAATGAAAACGACGCCGCAGCTCACGGTAGCCGTCGGAATGGTAGTTGACCGTTAAATTCGTCAGCCAGAGTGAATTCTGTAGTACTATACCGCCCTTTTCAGCTGTCCCTACTTTCAAATTAATCTAACCCCAAATTCTTCTTTCTTCATTAAAAACCACAATTAGGGTTCCTCAACATAGTTTTCTCCGATGCACCAACACAACAATAAATACACCATTCCATATATACACACACAGCCAGCGTCAAAACCTAATCTTTTTTTTTTTTTTTTAATTATTTATTTTTTCAATTTCTTGTAGAGTCCGAAAATCTTGACAGACTATACATACAAAAATATCGACGGCCCATCCTAAATAAATAAAACACACCACCCCCTTTTCACTAGTCCCTTTAATTATTTTTATTTTCTTGATTGTTTGAATTCAATTTTTTTTTCAAGGAAAAAAAAAATTATGGCTGGTGTGGGAGATTTAGCACTAAAATTTGGTGGGTTGATGAAAAAATATGCGGTTTTTAATCCCAAACAGGGTGTTTTCGGTGTCCCTATTTCGAGTTATGGAGTTTGTCTGAATACTAGGAAGTTTGTTAGAGCTTCTAATTCAAGAATTGGGGTTCAAGCAGTGATGCAAGTAGGAGTGGAAAGTTCGGAACTTTCTCGAGATTCGAAGAGTTTCGAAGGGGTTTTGGGTTTCGATGTGGTTTCGGAAGTCGAATTGAGGGAGAAGGGTTTCTTGGGGATGAGGAAGACGAAGCTCGTGTGCACCGTGGGCCCCGCTTGCTCGTCTTTGGAGGATTTAGAATGTGGCTAGGCTTAATATGTGTCACAACACTAGGGAATGGCATCAGGATGTAATTAGGAAGATCAAGAAGTTGAATCAAGAAAAGGGATATTGTGTTTCTTTGATGATTGATACCGAGGGGAGTCAAATTCATGTTGTTGACCACGGCGCACCTTCCTCTGTCAAAGCAGAGGTAAAATCGAGTTTTTTTTTTTTTCGTCGGATTTTTTTAATATTTTTTTTAGTGTTTGAATGAAGAAACTAATTATTGTAATTTTTGTTTTATGGTGGTGAAAATGTTGATTGAATTTTGTTAGGATGGCTCGATTTGGTTCTTTACCGATGAAAAGTTTGAGGGCACGCGCCCGTTTACAATTCAAGCGAATTACGAAGGTTTCGCCGAAGGTTTGACGAAATTAAATTAGTGATTTTTTATTTGTTATTTTTATTTTTTTCGGAGTTTCTGAGAAATGTTTTTTGGGGGCTATTTTAAGGTATTAATGTGGGAGATGAAATTGTATTCGACGGTGGAATGGCAACTTTCGAAGTGGTAGAAAAAATCGGAAATGATTTACGTTGCAAGTGCACGGACTCTGGCTTGCTCTTGCCGCGGGCAAAACTGAGCTTTTGGAGAGATGGAAAACTCGTTAGCAAAAATCACGAACTTCCAACTTTATCATCTAAGGTTAGAAACAATCATCAAATAAATCGAATTTAATAACCATATGATTAACGGATATTCTAAATCAAGTGCCGTATATACAGGACTGGTCCGACATTGAATTCGCGATTTCCGAAGGAGTTGACTTTATCGCCATGTCGTTTGTCAACGATGCCGATGCTGTCACGTATCTCAAGAATTACCTCTCCACTAAATCCATCAAGTAAAATTAAAATTACTCGTCGCTAATACACATCTTTAATTAGTTTGCTTATTTTAGACCAAATTTTGTTGATTTTTTATTTATTTATTTCGTAGATCGATAAAAGTGTTGGCAAAGATAGAGAGTTTAGAGGCTCTTCGTAAATTGGAAGAAATCGTGGAAGCTTCCGATGGAATAATGATAGCACGAGGAGATCTTGGAGTCGAAATCCCGTTAGAACAAATTCCAACGGTGCAAGAGGAGATTACTTACGTGTGCAGACAGTTGAACAAGCCGGTCGTTGTTGCTTCTCAGCTTCTAGAATCTATGGTCGAATATCCTACTCCCACAAGAGCCGAGGTAATTTTTTCCTTTTTCTCTTATAATTTTTTTTCGAGATAGTTTGGTAAAAAAAAATTGACGAGGATAAAAAGAAAACACACACACACACACATATATATATATATATATATATATATATATATATATATATATATATATATATATATATATAGAGTAGAACTAGAACCTCAATAAATTAATACTCGATAAATTAATAAACTCGCTTAAATAATAGTTTCTTCTGGTCCCGACTCGGTAAAAACCTACTAAATTATTAGTTCGATAATTTAATATTTCGCTAAATTAATAGAATTTTGCTAGTCCCGACTGTATAAATTTATAGAGGTTTAACTGTATTATTTCATAGGTGGCAGATATTTCTGAAGCGGTTAGACAATATGCGGATGCGCTGATGCTATCTGGAGAATCGGCAATTGGGCCGTACGGGCAGAAGGCACTATCTGTGCTGCGATTGGCTAGTAGTCGAATGGAACTTTGGAGTCGTGAGGAGAAAGGGCAAAATGGTCTTTTCCAGCATACAAATATCGGAGTTTCTTTGCCGGATAAAATTGCCGAGCAGATCTGCAATTGTGCTGCTGGAATGGGTACGTTTTTCGTCTTGTTCGACTTTTTTCTCTAATTCATCAAGAAAATATACAAAAAAAAAAAAAAAAAAAAAGAAAATTCAAGTCGAAATCGCACCTTAATTTGTAGTTTTATTTCTTAGATATTTATTACATACGCGTCTTGAACAATTTGTTATGTCGTATGATTTTGACAGCAAACAACCTAGGACTCGACGCGATATTCGTGTACACTCGACATGGACAAATGGCGTCTTTGATATCCAGAAACCGGCCGAACCCTCCGATATTCGCGTTCACAAACGACACCAGCACAAGGATGGCGCTCAACTTGCAGTGGGGCGTTACTCCGCTTCTCGTCGAACTCTCCGACGACATGGAATCCAATATTGAAAAATCCATTCATCTTATAAAGAACAAAGGTCTGATCAAGAATGGGGACACCGTTTTGATCGTGTCGGATATTATTCCGACTTTCACTGCACAAACCGTGTTTCAGTCGGTTCAGGTGAAAACTATCTCGTAAGCCAAAAAACGAGCCCTTGTACTGATTTTGAAAGGCGAATAGAAGACCGATGTTGAATTTTCTTTTTGATTTACCGGCACTTTCTCAATTTATCGGGCAATGTTTATAGTTTGATTTCATAAGGTTTAATTTACGTAACATTTTAATTGTTTTGAGATTCTTTGATCAATTTCAACACATTAAATCGTACATTTCATTGAGTTTGAAGAACACGTCGAATATAAATTAATTTTTTTTAAAGTGTTCGGTATTTTGTCGAGAAAAAACGATCTTATATTTCGTTTTCCTTTTTTCCGTAAACATATATATCAATACCACAGACCCTACCGACCGATGAGCTTTATCGGCTGTATCGTTTAATTAGTATAATAATCGATATTTGATAAGGATTAAGCTAAACTAATCTTGTACCTATAATTTAGACTTTTAGAATTTTATAACCTTAAAAATAAAGAATGACAAATCTAGGTGTTGACATATGACCTACTCCATATTTAAGCTAATCAAGGAACTCTATTATAACTAATTAATAATTATTACATTATTTATTTATTTTTTAATTTCATTTTTTTTTCTGATTTTTATCAAGCGTTGAAATTCCTATTTACTTGATTCACGTGTGGGAAAGTTTTCAAGAAGCACAAACAGCTTACCTGCAAAATTGTTTTGGAAGTTTGCACTCTGCAGTGAAAAAAGAAAATGTGCATTCAATTTTTATTGTGCAAAATATATTTATAAGAGGGACCAGTTGGAAAGAACATCATAGACAAAAGAATATAAGATTTAGTCAGTATTTTAAATATTAAGTAGATCTTCCTAGAAAATGATGCCAATATATATATACACTATATTTAAATTACATTATTATGCTATGGTTTTCTTTAAATTGCATTAAAGCCCCTTATATTTTCAATATAAACACATAACCGCCCGTGTAGTTCGAATTTTATGCACATGATCCATTGAATTCTTAATATAAGCACATACCTCCATGTGTTATTCCTTCCACATGGTAAATAATTATTCTCAATTTCTCATTAGGAAGATAATTTTTTTGAAAGTACGAGGGCGTTATGTGCTTATATTAAAATACAAGGGGATCATATATGCTATATTAAAAGTACAAGGGTGTCATGTGTATAAACTTCAAAACACATAAGGGTTAAGTATTATTTACCTTTTTTTTTCTTTTTCTTTTTTAATAAAAGAAATCACGGTCACAATATTGATATTATTATACCCGACTAGTTGATCAACTAATTATTATTATCTTGGAAATGATTAAATGAATGTTTAATTGTTAATTAAAAGAAATGTCGGACTATTAAATTCATTCTAGTTGCAGTAATCTAGAGATCAACGATCACAGATGCTGCCACGTCAACCAACCCATTATCGTACGGCTCTAAACAATCAAGCTCCTACTTTCCTATTGTAGCCACAGAAAGCCGCCAGAAAATCTCGCGCATATTAGCCCACGACAGCCAACCGTTTCTAAAATACGCCAAGGGGGGTTTCTACCCCCCCTAAAATCGAGCTACCCTCACTTTCACTTCACTCTTGGTCACACATTCACGCCTCTCTCTCCTCTCTCTTTCTCTCTCTAACGTAACGAAACTCCCCTCCACCTGATAATTTACTCATCAACCTTGAACAAAATCTACAATTTCGTATTCGATTTTTCGAATTTCCAGAAATTTTCAATGGCGTGCGTTCAGCTATTGAAACCAAGCCCATCGAATTCGCAGAAGAAATTGCGGTGTTTCTGCTCGGAATTCAATTCCATGGCGTCGCAGAAAAGTAGTATCGGGCTTAAAAAATCAGGAATTGTATCTCGGTACAGGAGGTTTAGGGTTTCCTGCAAGGTTGAAGACGGTGATAGAAAAGGCAAAGGTAAAAAAATTCAGCTATTTTTACTGTCTAACAATCGATTCGAATCACTTGTTATGTTAGAAATGAAAAAAAAATTAAAAATTAAAAATTCAGAACCTTGATCAGGAACTGTGTAAATTGCTGTAGGTTTGAGCTAAATTGAGTTACTATAATGGCAAAATATATTGACAAAGGAAACATCAGAATAATGAATAGGATAAGGCATATCCTAAAATATGAGGGTTTACCTTATTTGATGAGTTTTAGTTAAGCTTCACTTTGCTGCAACTGGAATCGAAGAGAAGTAAACCGAGGTTTTTTACGGTTGTCTGTTTCATTATTATATATATACACCTGTGGATGTCAAGGTTGATCTTGCCTAATGCGCGCGCGCGTGTGTGTGCGTAATTGTTTGTTTTCAAATTTCATTGCGGATTGAGGTAGATGTTGCAATATATTTTGTGTGCAGGCGAAGAACCTCCGGAGTCGTTATTTATGAAAGAACTAAGGAGAAGAGGGATGACACCAACTTCTTTGCTCGAGGAGAAGAATCGAAGCAGTAATGAAGAAGAGGAGATAAAGTTCAGGGAAGAAGATGGCGGTTGGAGTTATTCTAGAAGAAACGGTGTCACGACTGGTGCTGAAGCTGACCTATCTAATCAAAGGGAAAAGTCTATGGCACTTAATAGCGAAGGTCTTGAGGTCGGTCGATTCGATTTCAGTTTCTATTCAACTAATGGACCAGTTAAAAAAACTGAATAATAGCGAATATATAATGGTTTTTATTTATTTATATCTACAAAAAAAAAAAAAAAAAAAAAAAAAAGAGATTCTTCCACTATATAACTATTCTCAATTTATTCGACTTAGTGACTAACTTTGCCTTTTAGTTTGGTACTAAGTGCTTTATTTTTTAGATATATTTTTTAAGTGAAGTAGTGCTTGTCTAACTTATGATTCTGATGTTTGATTTCATTTTATTATTTCCTCTAATACAGGGTTTGATACCACGGGCCCGACTTTTGCTTACTTTGGGAGGAACCTTTTTTCTTGCATTTTGGCCGTTGATTCTGGCAACTGTTGCATCTTTCACTGCCGTGTATCTGGTAAGTTCAATTACTAGATTCTCGATGAGTTGATATGAATGGCCCCTTTGCTTTTAAGATTTTTCGTTTCCTTTTCTGAAGCATTCGGTTTAGCTATCGTATGTTCAATTCGGTTCTTATCAGACCATCTGCAAGTACATATATACCATTAGATAATTTTACTTATGTTCAATTTTTTGTCTGAAGTTGGAATTACTTATTGTTGTCGTTTCTTATTACTTATCTTGTATTCATTAAAGTTTTCGTCATTTGATGGATAAAATGCAACTTATGCATTACTGAAGCTATATACATACAGCACGATTGACCATAATCTGACCCCGTCTTGTGCAGTACTTTGGAGCAGAATTTATACACGATGGGACTGATGCTCCAGTTTCTATGCCTCAGTATGTTGACCCGTATGCACTACTTGAAGGAGACAGGATATATAAAACAGCTCCTCTTTTAAATTGAAGGACTAGGCAACTTCATGTATAGCACTATAGCAGCAATTCCAGTGTAATCAAAAGATTCTGTTTTTCTTTTCCTTTCCGCCTTCTCTTTTCCTTCTATATTATATGTAAATCTCCGCATCAGTGACATGTGTTCATTTACTTCAAATTATGCCTCGCGTTTTTATACTCATATTACTGTTTTGCAAATCAGAGGCAATTTTGAAAGTTTAAATGTCGATAAGATGACATGCCTCTGAGCAAAAATGTACGCATCTTTCCTTAGGAATGCATCATCTGTGAAGTGTGAATCGTGATTGGTAGTGCCTGCGGGTACCGGTGGGGATTTTATGGGGTGGGTTCGGGGATCCCAATTCACTAAATTTGGGGATTTTGACAGGGATGGGGAATTCTAGAGTGGGGCGAGGATTGCAAAACCCGCCGCATACCCACCCAATTGCCATCCCTAATTGGTACACTAGAAACTAAAAATTGTTGTCAAATCTATGAGTGCGTTTATTTTCATCGGAAAGTCGCGAAAGCAGAATCCATTTCAATCATCAGGCTCTCGAGTAATTTTTGGATCCAGAATGAAGAGAAATTTATTCAAATACATGTAATGGTTCAACAATTCGGATACTAGAAGTAAAATTCATAGTCATAGTGCAAGTAATACTTAAACAAACCAGGAGAAACAAGAATCGAGAAAAAGTCGAACAAACCTCAATAATCCTCCTCACCATCATCACCATCATCCTCAGTGCCCACAGCACCAACCTCCTCATAATCCTTCTCCAGCGCAGCAAGATCTTCCCTCGCCTCCGAGAATTCCCCTTCCTCCATTCCCTCACCCACATACCAGTGCACAAAGGCCCGTTTGGCGTACATGAGATCAAACTTATGGTCAATCCTCGAAAACACCTCAGCCACACTAGTCGAATTCGAAATCATGCAAACAGCCCTCTGCACCTTAGCAAGATCACCGCCCGGTACCACAGTCGGCGGCTGGTAATTGATACCGCACTTAAAACCCGTGGGGCACCAGTCCACAAACTGGATAGTCCGTTTAGTCTTGATGGTTGCCACAGCTGCATTCACATCTTTAGGCACTACATCTCCACGGTACATCAAACAGCAAGCCATGTATTTGCCATGACGTGGGTCACACTTAGCCATCATTGAAGAGGGCTCGAACGCACTGTTGGTAATTTCAGCTACGGAAAGCTGTTCATGGTATGCTTTCTCTGCTGAGATTACAGGTGCGTATGAAGAAAGCATGAAGTGAATTCTTGGGTAAGGTACTAAGTTGGTTTGGAATTCGGTCACATCCACATTAAGTGCTCCGTCGAATCTTAGAGATGCGGTCAACGAAGAGATCACCTTTAATTTCGAAAAGAGTGTTATTAAATTGATGGACAAGAATATGAAAACGGGGGGGGGGGGGGGGGGGGGGGGGGGGGAAATTTTTTTTTTTTTTTTTTCCAGAAAAAAAAGGGGGTTGAGGTTTTTTTAAAGGGGCCTTTTAATTTTAAGGGAGCGTCTGCAGATGTCGTATATGGCTTCGTTGTCGAGGAGTATGGCGACATCTGTGTGTTCGAGGAGGGAGTGAGTGGAGAGAACACTGTTGTAAGGCTCCACTACAGATGTGGAGACCTGTGGGGAAGGGTAGACTGTGAAGCCGAGCTTTGACTTTTTGCCATAGTCAACGGACAAACGTTCGAGAAGGAGGGAACCTAAGCCGGAACCTGTGCCTCCACCTACTGCGTTGAAGACAAGGAACCCTTGGAGCCCTGTGCAATTGTCTGCGAGCTTTCTTATTCGGTCTAGACATAGGTCAACTATCTCTTTCCCAACTGCAAGTGCCCAATTTTAAAAAGTGAATTGTCTGTATAACATAATAAAAAAAACATAGAAAAAAAAATTAGAAAAAAAATAAATATTACGACTTACTTGTGTAGTGGCCACGTGCGAAATTGTTCGCAGCGTCTTCTTTGCCACTGATGAGCTGCTCGGGGTGGAAGAGTTGTCGGTAAGTTCCAGTCCTGACTTCATCAATTACGGTTGGTTCGAGATCAACGAAGATTGCACGTGGGACGTGTTTTCCAGCACCGGTTTCACTGAAAAAGGTGTTGAATGCATCATCACCTCCTCCAACTGTTTTATCACTTGGCATTTGGCCATCGGGCTTGAGTGGAAAACGAAAGAAAGAAAAAGGAAAATGTCAGTCCAACTTTCCTTTTTGGCTAACATTGAAATAACGAAATAAACAGCAAAATGATATAGTGATGACTTTCTGAAACACGACACTTCTTGAACAATCCAAGATGACTAACAGCAGTCAGAATAATTACAAATTTCCATTATAAACTTCAATTCTGGAGAAAACAAATGATATAGTGATGTATGATCAAAAAGGATATTAGTGCTATATTTGAGAATGACGAAGCATAACTTCAAAGCAATAACACAAGCCAATCGAATCCGAACTAACAGATTGTTCACAACCTACAATTTTTCATTATGCCTTAAATCTTTGTTCCAATAACAAATGCTGAAATTTTTTAGATCAGGACATTCAGCCATGAATCTAAATGAACCACAAGGCTGGCATGAAAAAAGATAAAGCAGTGATATACTATCCTATTAATCAGATCACACAGATCTATGTTTCCACATTCTTTTCTTCGACTGACTTAAAATCGATAAATTCAGTAAATCAAGACACAAGTATCCTCGATCAAAATAGATACACCTTATCACAGAACAAAAAAATGCAATAAATGAATACTTAAAATCATCACTTCAAACATTCATCGATCAACGACATAATCGAAACACTAATGAAATGATCTTCTAATTCAACATGCATATGTTCAAAGCACCGATCCAGAAATGGATATACCATACAAAATATGCATTTCCACAATCAAATTAACAGATCTAATCAATTGCCTCCGAAATTCCCAAACATCAAAACTTATACGCTTATATCGATCGATACACATGGAAAATGCAAACACATACATATCCGGTGAATAGGCTGAATGAAATTGAAACGGAGTTTACCTGAATGCCGTGCTCAAGGCAATAAAGCTCCCAGCACGAATTCCCAACCTGGATACCGGCCTGGCCAATGTGAACGGAGATGCACTCTCTCATTTTCAATCGGAATCGAAATTCTCAGGGCGGCGAAGAATGCACAAATCGGCGGCGAAGAAGGCACAAATCGGCAGCGAATCAGGGAAAGAAAGATGGAGGTGGGGAGGATTTTTCTCAGCGGCGTTTATCAAGACGCCTTTTCTCGACGGAGAATGGTTGGGAAGCTTTAGGGGTGGGTATTTATAGGGGAAGTAGCGGGAGTTAACCAGGGTTAAGATTTTTGAAATGAAACGGACGGCTGAGATATGATCCTGATGGTTGGATGGGACCTGGCCTATTTAATTTTTCTAACCATGGTTGCGAGATTTTCGTTTTTCTTTAAATTTGAAAAAGAAAATAATAATTGCCGCCTGATTGAGATCATATTTCGGTGGATTCTACCTTCGAATTCAAGCATCAATTGGCATCTTCTGCTTACTAGAAAATGACATTTTGGGTGGGACTAGCCGAACTCGAGCTCTACCAGTATTTATTTTTGGGCTCAAGCTCGAGCCTGAGCGATTTTGTGTTTTTTTTATGAATATTATTAGAATTTTATTATTATAAACCATTATAAAAAAATCTAAAAAAATGACCGGTAATCTATTTCTTTGATAAATTTTAGGGTTAACTGCAAAAAATCCCCTAAACTTTGGACGTTTTTGCGCTTTACCCCCTAAACGGAAAAAAGTTGCACGGGCATACCTGAACTTGTCAAATTGTAGCACCGACGAATAAAAAGTCTATTTATAGCCAAATTTCTGCCGGAATTGCACACGTGCAACTCACACGTGACAGTAAAAGGGCAATTTCGTCGATTCACAAGATTTTAGATAAAAGAATAAAAAAAAAAAGAGAAAAGAAAAACAAAAAAAAAAAAAAAAAAAGCCCACCCAACCTCTTCTTCGTCTCCCTCGTGCTGCAAATCAGGGGAAGCAGGATTTTTCACGCCACCGCCACCGCCACCACCATCTCTCTCCACCACCTCAAATTATCATATTGAATTAGTAAAAGTTTAATATGAAAAATCCCTGATCTCAAAATAAAAAGAAAAAGAAAAAAGCAAAGAAATAGGACCATCTGCACTGCAACTTTTTTCTCTTCATCGATTTCCAGTGATGATGTCATCGATGATTGAGATGGCGAGGTATGATGATTGGATGTCGAATTCTTCTTGTTGAGCTCGACATTCATGACCCAGTGCGAGCTGGAACGAATACCCCTATCCCTATGTTAGAACTGTGATGGCTTGCAGCACTTCATGAGCTTTGCTCCTACATCCGAGGGTATTCTTGTCTTATCGCAGTTGGAGTCTTGATTGTTTTCTGGGAGAGGGAAGTTTGTCTTTGCCTTTTGTCCACTCATTAAAGTGGCTGCTTCATCATATGCCCTTGCTGCTGCAACTGTTGTGTCAATTTGTTTTTTAAAAGAGACATGCTCCGTCTTCTTCCTCTCTCCGGCGCCGCATCACCACCACCACCAACATCGCCACCTATACTAACGCCTAAGCCTCCACCGACTCCACCTTCAATTCCTCCATCGTCACCTCCAACTCCACCACCAATTCCTCCACCAACACCTCGTCCAAATGTCCAATTCATCCGCCTATACCCAACAGCCCCTCGCTACGCCGCCGCGGCCAATTTCTTTTCTAAAACCACCACCACCACCAAATCTGCCGCAGGCAGATTTAAGAGTACAAATTCCCTCACATTCAATTAGCGAATTTCAAAAGGATGACCGCCGGATTACGTGAGTCTAGGGATCACCGCCAATCGACGGCGATATGGATGGTGGAGAGTTTTTCTCATCTGGTGAATGGGAGGTTTATGCCTCTATTTCCGGTGGGTCGCGAAGCAGAGGCGGCGGAGGGTTTCAAAGCAGGCGATAGAGGGTCATGAAGAAGGCAATCGGCGAGTTAGAGGCGGTGGGCGGCGGACGGTGGGCGGCTGAAGAAGGACGGTAATTTGGTTTTGGTGGTGGTGACGTGAAGAAGATGAAAAAAAAATTCTTTTTCTTTTTCTTTTTCTTTTTTTATATTTATTAAAAAAGAAAGAAAATAGGTGTAAGAGGAAAAGACATATTTATCCCAGTTCAAATCATGTGTTTCTCACATGGTGTGGATTCCGGTCTATTTTTGCTAAAAATGGATAATTTCTGCTCTGGTGCTACAAATTAGTAAGTTCAGGTATGCCCGTGCAACTTTTTTCCGTTCAGGGGATAAAGTGCAAAAACGTCCAAAGTTTTGGGGATTTTTTGCAGTTAACTCTAAATTTTATGAACTTATTATTTATTTTATGTTAATTATATTAAAAAAAAATTAAAAAAATAAATCATGAGACGGCTCGGACTCGACTTGACAGACAGCTCGAGCGCAAAAAAATTGAGTTCGAGTTCGAACTTTTATCGAGTAGGCTCAGCTCATTTACATCCCTACATCTGGGATAATGCATTAACATTAACAACTCAACTAATAGGAAAATTCAATTACAATCCAAACTTTGGTCTCATTTCTTTTTCTATTTTTCTATTTTTCTATTTTTTATTTATTAAGTAATATTATAATTTGTGTGGCAACTGGCAAAGATTGTGAAAATACAAATAAAAGAATGCCTGAAAAAATGACACAACAACTGCCTCACAAAGATAACTTAAGAGCACATGAAATGTCTACACAAACAGACTTCTTCTTACAACTAATATTTTCCCCTGTTTGTTTATTTATGAATTATGAGAAGTAGGGCCCTGATACGGGCCAGTTTGACGAATAACAAATAAGCGTAAGCCCATTAGGATAAGCCCAGTATGATAGGCCCACGACGAAGAGCCCACGATGAATTAGCTCGAAGTTATGGGCGAAGTCGCTGTATGGTGCAAACCTCGGGAACCATATGGGAATACCTTAACTCGCCAGCCCAATACCAAAACGAGGTAGGGCGAGCCCATGGCAATACAGGCCCAAGATATGTGACTTGAGGGTAAGGAGAAACCCTAAAAAAGGAAAGCCTTGAAGGCCAAGTTTTCTCCATCTATAAATAGAAGGATCATCACACATACACACACACAGGATATACACCATTTTTACTGTTACATTGCATATAATTATTCTTCTATTCCAATCACTGACTTGATCGTCGGAGCTCTCCCGCCGGGAACCCCTCCCGGCGTTGCAGGTATCACCACCGGAGTACGTACGGAAGTTGACTTGAGGAAGACGAAGCCCCACGGACTAAATCAAGTGGCGCCGTCTGTGGGAAAGATCTAAGAATCTTGGGAACAACTTCCGGGAAAATATCGGATCTACCCCCGGAAGTCCAGATCTGAGCTATCAACGTAGAGAACAATGGAAGAAGGAGATACCACTGCCCGGAATTTGCAGAAAGATTTAGACGCAGCAGCTCGCGATACGCCGACTGATCCATCGTCCGTTCTGAAAGACAGGTCGGGGTGTAGCTTACTTACACCCGAAAAGGAAGGCCGGATCCCTTTCATCTCAAGTAGCCCCTCCTTCGAGTTCCAAGATGGCGAGGCTGCTTCGAGAAGGCCAGTCACGGCCCCAGCTCAAACTCCCCATGAGCGCACATATACCCGAGATGAGGTAGAAGCCATGATCGCCGCAGCCATTCGGAACTACACACAAAATTTACCTCAAGATAACCGACCCAAGAGGGATCTCAGACGCTCCCAGAACGAAGGGCGAGCTGAGGACGAATGCGATAGCTATTCAGAGAATCGAGGAGGCAATAGTCATGGCGTCAGAACGGAAGTTGACAGCTTAAGGCGCGACATAGATGAGTTGAAGGCCCTGCGAAGTGGGCCGACGCGAGATCTCGCGGGATCTAGCCCTTTCGCAAGGCATCTCGATAGCGACCCTATACCAGCTAATTACCGACCGATCCTGTTCGAGTATAATGGCACGACGGATCCAGCCGAGCACCTAAGTCGGTTCAACAACACCGCGTCACTCCACCAGCTCACAGAGGGAGTGAAGTGCCGCGCCTTTGTCACCACTTTAGCAGGACCGGCTCAGGCATGGTTCGACTTGCTACCTCCCGGAACCATACGATCTTTTGAACAACTTGCCAAAGCTTTCATGAATCAATTTGCTAGCTCGAAGAAGTGCAAGAAGACCTCTCTGTCGTTATTCAGCATTCGTCAGAAGGAGAAGGAAAGCCTCAGAAACTACATTAAGCGATTTACTTCGGCCACCTTAGAAGTCCCCACCACCAGCGACGAGGTGCTCATGGCAGCCCTCTCACAAGGACTAAGAGATGATGAGTTTTTCCGAGCTTTAGCGCTGGAACCTTCGCCCGATTTTGATAATCTTCTAGAAAGGGCATCTAGGTTCATTAACTTAGAAGAGGCCCGCCAGCAGAAAGTGGAAGAATCTCACCAAGTCGCGAACGCACGAGTTAACGAAGTAAAGAGAGGCAAGGAGCCCGTGGTACCTCGAAGAGATGCTAATACCCCCAGTCGGGGTACTGCCCCGGATACTAAGGGATCTCGATACCAATCCTATCAGCCCCTTACAGCCCTTTGTCCTATGTGTTGTGCGCAATTGAGAAAAGAGCTGATCTGCGATGGCCTCGGACCGCTCGCGAAGCCCCTCGCCGAAATCCCGCATTGGGCACCTTTTGTCGTTTTCATAATGAATATGGACACGTGACGGACGACTGTTCGCATTTGAAAGATGAGGTGGAGCGTCTTATCAGGGATAACAAAATCGGGGACTTCGTGAAGATAGACTCCCCCCGAGGACAAAAGCGTGAAGCTCAATTCGGAAATCCTGCACGAGTCCCGCCTCCTCCACCGATACCCAAACGAGGATACATCCAGATGATTTCGGGAGGACCTACGGGAGGAGACACTCACCGAGCTAGGCGACGTCATCTTGGTAACCTCAAGAATAACCATGAAATCTGCCAAATCTCCGCACCAAAGCACCGTCAATATCCCACCATCTCGTTCGGACCTGAGGACGAAGCAGATCTCGATGACTTTCACTGCGACCCCCTCCTTATCACAATCAACGTCGGAGGATACGATGTAGCCCGTGCCTTCATTGACTCGGGGAGTTCGGTTGATGTCATATCTTACGAATGCTTCCTACAAATGGAACTTGATCTCCCAATCTTCCCAGTCACCACCCCGATATTTGGGTTCACGGGAGGATCTTTGACTCCAATCGGACAGGTCAAGATCCCCGTCACCATGGGAACACCACCTCGGGCGCGTACACAAACTGTCAACTTTGTCATTGTCGAGGGGTCTACCACCTCGTACAACATCGTGATAGGGCGGCCAATGATGCACATCTTCCGGGCGATCCCCTCGACTATTCACCAAAAGCTCAAGTTCCCAGTTGACGGAGTAATAGGAGAAGTCCGCGGTGACCAAGCTCAGTCACGATCCTGTTACGTAGAGATGGTCAAAGTGGCGGAGAAAGGACGACGTGATACCCTCATTAAAGAAGATCTGGGAGACGAGAAACGCCCTCGAATTGATCCGGAAGATAAAGTCGCCCATATACAGCCCATGGACGAATTAATGACAATTGATCTTGACCCCGGCATGTCAAAGCAGACCCAGATAAGCAAAGACCTAGAACCACCCTTTCGAGATGAGTTGATAGCGTTATTGCGATCTAATATAGACGTCTTCGCATGGCAGCCCAGTGATCTGACTGGTATCTCACCTCGCACCGCTGTACACAGGCTTAATCTGCGACCCGAGTGCAAACCTATCAAACACAAACGACGACACTTCGGCATCGAAAAGGACGAAATTATCAAACAAGAAGTCCAACGACTTCTCGATATTGGGCATATTAGGGAAATCCAATTCCCCACATGGTTGTCCAATGCGGTGTTGGTGCAAAAGGCTAATGGACAGTGGCGGATGTGCATTGACTTCCGGGACTTAAACAAGGCCTGTCCGAAGGATGACTACCCCTTACCACGTATAGACCAGCTTGTGGACGCTACCGCCGGGTGCGAGCTACTCAGCATGATGGACGCTTCGGAGGGATACCACCAGATCCCGTTGGAGGAAAGGGACCAACCCGCAGTGAGCTTTATCACAGCCACGGGCACTTATTGTTATGTGGTGATGCCTTTTGGCCTGAAGAATGCGGGAGCTACGTATCAAAGATTAATGGATAGGATGTTTCGGGCTCAGCTCGGGCGCAATATCGAAGTTTACGTCGATGATATGCTGGTTAAAAGCGAGAAATGTTCTACACACCTCGCTGACCTGGCCGAGACATTCGCCACCCTTCGCCTTTATGGGATGAAGTTAAACCCCGCAAAGTGTGCGTTCGCAGTGAGGGCTGGGAAATTCCTCGGGTATGTAGTTAATCGAGAAGGCATCAAGGTAAACCAAGATAAAGTCGAGGCGGTACTCCGAATGACTCCTCCTCGGTCCATCAAAGAAGTTCAATCCTTAGCAGGAAAAGTGGTGGCCTTGGCTCGATTCATATCGCGAATGGCTGATAAAAGTTTACCTTTCTTCAAAGTCTTGAGAAAAGCAGCGCAGTTCGAGTGGACCGAAGAGTGCCAACTCGCATTCGAAGCGCTAAAAGTTTCATTAACTCACCTGCCCATCCTTAGCACCCCTGAGAAAGGTGAAACCCTATTCGTATATTTATCGGTGGGAGACGAATCGATTAGTTCAGTCTTGTTCAAGGAAGTAAGTGGTCAACAACGACCAATCTATTACATCAGCAAGATCCTCACCAACTCGGAGATTAGATATTCAGAAGTTGAGAAAATAGCATACGCGCTAGTCCTCACTACGCGGCGAATCCGACCTTACTTCTTGTCACACACCATGGTAATCCGTACGAGCTTACCACTCCGCCAAACTCTAGGCCAGCCTACGGCATCAGGACGAATTGTTAAATGGGCAGTCGAGTTGGGACAATATGAAATACAATATCAACCGCGTACCTCGGTTAAGGGACAAGCGTTGGCGGATTTCATTCGAGAAACCACTAGGATACCTATGGAGAAAGAGTGGAAAGTCTACGTGGATGGGTCATCCACAGCAACAGGAGCCGGGGCAGGGATAATAATCATCGATCCCACGGGAATCGAGGTGGAATTTGCTGTCAAATTGCCACGAGTCTCCAATAACGAGGCAGAATATGAAGCCTTCATCCGAGGTATGGAAATCGCCCAAGAACTCGGTGCACGGGTGGTGCGGATAAACTCTGACTCTCAATTGGTTATACACCAGTTAGAAGGGGATTACGAAGTGAAGAATGATAGAATGAAGGGATATGTAAACAAAGCTCGAGCAATACAAGAAACTTTCGAAGCTTGCACCGTACATCAGATTCCGAGAACTGACAACCAGCGAGCTGATTTCCTCGCTAAAATTGGGTCGTCGGTCGTCGACTGCGTTGAAAGGAAGATCTCTATTCTCATTGCTCCTACGCCGACACCCGGAATCATGATAATCGATGAAGAACCCGACTGGCGAACACCTTTGTTCGCGTATTTCAGAGGGGAGCGAACCGGCACGACTAGAGAGCAACATCGCTTAGCATATAAAGCCAGACACTTTTACGTGCGACATTGGATATTATATAAAAGAAACTTCACCACGGTGGATGCGAGATGCTTAGGAAAACAAGAGGTGAAACATGTCCTGGACGAAGTACACCGAGGAGGTTGTGGAGAACATGGAGGAGCTCGGACCCTCATACAGAAATTACATCGGGCTGGATACTATTGGCCCGGCATGAAGAAGGACACCCATCAATATGTGCAACGTTGCATACAATGTCAGAAGTTCGCCCCACTTATCCATAAACCGGGAGAAGAAATGACCATCATGAGCGCCCCCTGCCCTTTTGCCCAATGGGGAATTGATCTAGTGGGACCTTTTCCTCAAACCACTGGCAGGAAGAAGTTCCTCATCGTCGCGGTGGATTATTTCACCAAGTGGGTTGAAGCTGAGGCCTTATCAAAAATAACAGAGGACGAGGTCATGCATTTCATTTGGAAATATATTTGTTGCCGGTTTGGCCTACCTCGAAGTCTTGTCTCGGATAATGGCACTCAATTCAATGGCAAAAAGATTCGCGCATGGTGTGAAGAGATGAAAATCACACAGAAGTTCGTAGCAGTGGCACACCCTCAAGCCAATGGCCAGGTCGAATCTACAAATCGAACCATTGTTAACGGCTTAAAAAAGAGGATAGACGAACTAGGAGGCAGCTGGGTAGATGAGTTACCTTCGGTCCTTTGGTCGTACCGAACCTCGGCCAAAGCAGCTACCGGTGAAACACCATTTCGGTTAACCTACGGAACCGAAGCAGTTATTCCAGTAGAAGTGGCAATGGATACACTCCGCATAGCCACGTTCGATGAAGGGGCAAATGACGGTGCATTGAGAACCCAGCTGAACGAGATTTTTGACTTGCGGGAAGCAGCTTATTTACACATGGAACGAAGCAAGAATTTGATCAAGGCCCGATATGACCAAGGGGTCCGATCTCGCTCATTTCAGATTGGTGATCTCGTTCTACGGCGAGCTGATGCCCTAAAGCACACGGAAAAATTGGAAGCTAATTGGGAAGGACCATACGTGGTCACAAAGTGCTTGGCTGGTGGAGGATACGAGTTGGCAGATGTAGAAGGAAAACCATTGCCGCGGGCATGGAATGCCATTCATTTGAAACGCTTCCTCGCGTAAAAAAAAAAAAAAAAAAAAAAGTGAGAAAGAAGCAGAGAAGCAACACCTCTTGTAAAAGGAAAACATCAATAAACGTCCATTTTGCGAGCTGGGCTAGGCCCCGTGGTTTTTTCTCTCCTTATTTGGAGGGTTTCCACGTTAAAAATATCCTTGTGTTATCTATTTAAATTACAAACTGAGGCGTTAAATCGCGTGTTTTACCGAGGCGCTAAATCGCGTGTTTTACCGAGGTGCTAAATCGCGTGTTTTACCGAGGTGTTAAATCGCGTGTTTTACCGAGGCGCTAAATCGCGTGTTTTACCGAGGCGTTAAATCGCGTGTTTTACCGAGGCGCTAAATCGCGTACCGAGGCGTTAAATCGCGTGTTTTACCGAGGCGTTAAATCGCGAGTTTTACCGAGACGTTAAATCGCGTGTTTTATCGAGGCGTTAAATCGTGTGTTTTACCGAGGCGTTAAATCGCGTGTTCCATTGAGGCGTTAAATCGCGTGTTTTACCGAAGAATTAAACCGTGCGTTTCATCAAGGCGTTACATCGTGTATTTCATTAAGGCGTTACACCGCATATTTTATCAAAGGTCTCAAATCACATGTCTTGCTGAAACATTAAGTCGCATGTTTTGCCAAAGGAAACAATCACCAAAGGCTAAGTTCAAATACAAGTAAAATATGAAAAAAGCTTGCCGAGATCAGGTTAAGTCCTAAAAGAGATAAGATCAAAGGGCAGTCACCCACATGGGTCCTAAAAAGATTCAACCCAAGTTCGGAAAGTACTTTGCTAAAATTCACTAACCATTCCTGAATATACTGCACTAAAGTAAAAGCAGCCCCGACACATATGAAAAACGAGATGGAAACAAATAAACTCTTTGATACATTGAAAACACAAAGAAAACGAAACAAGTTGTTCAGAGTATATAAAGGAAAAATACAAGTACATGGTACAAGGAGTAAAATACAAAAACATAGTCCATGGTCGGGGACAAATAAAAAACGGCTAAGTATTTTTGGGAGATCCCACCCCGGCTTCGCCTTGATCCCCGGCAGACGGAAGAGGAGACGAGGTGAAGCCTGACGGCGCTTTGTTGAGACTCGCCATTGCGTCAATAGTTTCAACATCCCCAACTAAATCAGTGATGATCACCGAAGAGCTCCCTTGACGAGAGAAGTCTTCAACAAGCTCCCGGTGTACCTGCCTCCACCACTCTAAGTCAGGGTCCTCGTTCACGTCCCCTTCGAAACCCGGAATCACGTCATCCGGTAAGTCTTCGGCAAGCTCATTTTCGACCAGCAGGAACTCGACGCCAGCACCGCTCAGTCGCTTTCGTACGGCCTTCACCGCTTCCGAGAAGAAGAAACGGGCTAAGCCGGATGCTTGTCGGGTGAACGTCGTCGAGCGCCACAGCCGATCGAAAAAGCGACTGACGAACGCCTCCATAAAACGGAGACCCTCAGACGACCCTGGGAACAGTCTGTGCCCTTCTTTCACTCATTCGGTGAAGTTGGCGGACGCCTGCACCCCAGCGGCAAAGAGCTCGTTCGAAAGCTGTTTCGCTTTTTCCTCCAAACTAGCATTGTGAGATGCTAGGAAGCTCTTCTCCGCCTGCGAAGTCTCCTCCTTCTCTTTCAGTTTTTTCACCTCGGCGAATAACCCCTCCTTCGCCGACTCAGCCACTGCCAGACTCTCTTTTAAAGCGCGGACCTCTTTTCGGAGCTGGGTAACCTCCTTCCTCTGATTATCATATGCCTCGCGAGAAACATCGTCCCATCCCAGGGGGCCCGAAAAGGCGATGGCGAATTGCTGCACGTACAAAAGACTCGAGTAAAATAGACTGCGATTAAGAAACATAAAAGCTAACTCATGTGTGCGAGATGAAACCAACCTGCGTTATGTCATGTAGGAGCAACTCAAGCCGATCACCTTTGCTCATTTGCCCGAAGTGGGCAACGTCTCGAGGAAGTGCCATAGCCCGGCAAGCGGCAATGGCGTTCTCTGCGTTCTGGCAGAGGTGAAGTGCGAAATTAGGGGGCAGAGACGACCCAACTTGCCCCGGAGCTGATCCAGTCTGCCCGGCAGTTGACCCGACCAGCCCAAGGGCCAGGTCCGCCCTTCTCTTTTTCGTGGTGGGCTCTTTTTCTGCCATTTCTTCGGTTGAGGAAGGTGGCGGAGAGGAAACTGTTACTATAGCTGAGGATTGGCGAGGAAGCTCGGGATCCTCAGTGCGTGAACCACCTCGGGGACGCGGAACCCCAACACTCTTCTTGGAAGGCCTCGGCCTTAGAGCCCCCTCCTCTGAGGGTCGTTTCTCGGATTCAGCGGCTAGAGGGCGCTGAAGCTCGGATGCCTGAAATCCAGGCTCCGGCTCGGATGGGCGAGTGGCCGGCTTATCACCTCTGAACATCCTCTTCATCCTTAAGTCTGTTCGTGGGATTAAGGAAAAGGTGGTGAGCAAATAGGCAATACCTCGACAAACGTACAAAAACAATTAAACAAGGAGCAACAGCCCGAAATAAATGCCGAACTAATACAGAAAATTGATATCGTATTTAAACCCACCTAAATCCTCTTGAGTTAGGGGATGAGTGCCGTTGTCATGGAAGTAAAAATGACGAAGTATCGGCGGAAAACTTGTAAGATTCTCGGGCATACCGTAACTCGGTTGAAAGTGGACAATCATTTTCAAAAGCCACTCATCGATTGCTAAAGGTTTCCCCCTTTTTTTCTCGGGCAAGGTGGCGAACCAAGGACACAAATAAGGAGTGTCAGTGGGGTCCCTCGCGAAAAAATAGTGGCCTTGCCACCCGTCGGTTTTATTGGGTGGCATTAGTATCTTGAAGCCTGGACGAGCCGAGATGGAAACATGGTAAGGGCTGGAATTTTTTAATACCATAATACTTCGGAACCGGGCCGGGGTAGGGATTACCCCCGACCAAGCACAGAGCATGCGAAACCCGGTCATAATGACTATGGCATGTGGGTGGAACTGGTTAAGGGATATGTTGCATATTTGAGCAATCTCGGAGAACCATGGCGAGATGGGGAAAGAAAGGCCGAAATAGAACTGCTCAGAAAACCAAGTGCTAAAGCCTGGAGGGGGGTTTAGGGGACGCTGATCTCGAGAAGGTAGGATCAGTTCGATGTCGGTAGGGAGACCTATATCGCGAACTAAGTTAGCTAGGTCTACCTCACTTAAAGTACTGGGCCCCCATTGATCGTCCTGATCCCGCCCCCCAGACAACGAAGGAGATCCACTCCTCGCGGAAGACACAACGTCGTCTCTCCCCCTTTTCTTAGATTTTTTCAGTAATTTACCCGAAGGAGAAAAGAAGGGCCCCTCCTCCGAAGAAGAAGAAAGGGTGAGGGTAGGGTATTCATCTCCCTCCCGGGAAGGCATTTTCTGACCAAAAGGATCGGGGGAATTGGAAGACATAGGTTAAGGACAATAAAAAGCAGGGGAGAAATGGAGTACCTTTGTCGAAGAAGAAAACAAGCACAGGGTGGAAAGAACTCGATTCTCGGAAAAGCAAAATCGCCGGAGGTAAGCAGAGACAAGGAGAGCACAGAGGTGAAGAAGAGGAAAATTTTTTGAAAATTCATAGAAGTCAGATACTTATAGGAGGGGGAAATGAAGAAAAATTGATCACAGCCATTGATTCGGACGGATAAGATTCAAAGTAGATTATTTCGATTCCGGTGCAAGAGGCACCGTTTGGGATTCCTCAGTAATTGCCTCGGAAAGAGGGAAAACCAATCATAACCGTTTATCCGGACGGACGAGATTTAATGCAGATCGCCTCGAACCTAGCGCGAAAAGCGTTGATTGAAATCTCCTCATGATGACCTAGGGAACCCGAATCGACCACACGGGATGTCAGAGCAATTAATGAAAGAAAGAGGGAAGGGAGTTGCGTACGCCGACGTGAACTTAAATCGAAGTACGAACTAACACCTCGTACTCCATACTTATAAAACGAAGTAAGGGAAAGACAACCCGTTTTATAAATAAGGAGTAGGGGGGAGTAGTTGATACGGGCCAGTTTGACGAATAACAAATAAGCGTAAGCCCATTAGGATAAGCCCAGTATGATAGGCCCACGACGAAGAGCCCACGATGAATTAGCTCGAAGTTATGGGCGAAGTCGCTGTATGGTGCAAACCTCGGAAACCATATGGGCGACGTGAACTTTGGTCTCATTTCTTTTTCTATTTTTCTATTTTTCTATTTTTTATTTATTAAGTAATATTATAATTTGTGTGGCAACTGGCAAAGATTGTGAAAATACAAATAAAAGAATGCCTGAAAAAATGACACAACAACTGCCTCACAAAGATAACTTAAGAGCACATGAAATGTCTACACAAACAGACTTCTTCTTACAACTAATATTTTCCCCTGTTTGTTTATTTATGAATTATGAGAAGTAGGGCCCACACATTCACAACTAGCTCAATTATTAGTCACCACATGCAATTAGAACATTCTTGTTCCAAATGCTGGTTTTACATATTCCAAGAAAGATCCTTTTACAAAATATTAAGAAAAAAAAAAAGAGTACAGCAGAATTTGCTTGTTTTCTCCACAAATTTGTATGTACCTGAATAATGGACTTGTATGGTTGATATAGTGTGTGTGTGTGTGTGTGTGTGTGTGTGTGTGTGTGTGTTGGGAGTCGCTTCTTGAGCATATTTGAGACCTTTATCGACTCTTTTATTCTCGAAGAGGGATAAAACGGTAATTTTAAATAGCTGGTCTGGTGCCGGGCCATGATTGGGGATCTTCGTCGTTTGGCCTGTAACTACGGCTATCCTGGAAATAGGAAATCCCGGTCCATACACCACGGATAAGCAATATACTTGCAAACACCACACTCCCGAGGGTGCAAATTACCTGAAAATGACACCGTGCAGGAGAATCAAGAATCGTGGAATTGGAACAATTCAGACTCGAAATCAAAAACTTTTCTAATCCGATTAAGAAAAATTAAACCAAGAAATATGACTATAAACTCGAGGCAAAAGAGAGTATATATACATCAAGGTGCTTCTTACTTATATATGTAACTAGAGAAAGGCAGTCGGAAAGCCTGCGTAGAGAGAGAGAGAGCACAAGGCCACAAACCAGTCTTATTTCACTATTACCCTTCATTGTAATTTGAGCTACAGACTAGTGGCATTTGAATAAAACCACGACGTATTTTAACCACTCGTTAATAATTGAAGCTCCAGCAGGTCAAAATAATTGGTTCAGAACAATATGGTATATTAAATATTAAAAGGTTCAAGTTGTAAATAGGGTAAATATATGCCGAGCAACCATTTATAAACACGCTGATAGTTGTAAAAATTCTACCAGTTTATGGATAACAAGGTTCTACGAAACTGTGAAATGACTTCTCACAGACACATAATCAAACCTAGAATAAGCCAATGATCAACGTAAAAGATGTAAGAAAAAGGGACTTAAAGTTTACCAATGATCAACGTAAAAGATGATTAACAATTTATCTTGTTTCCGACTTAAGGTTAACTGACAACAGTTCAATGAACTAATATACAAACAAGATTAACATTCGTTCATGAGATCCGAGAAGAAAAGGCATTACCTCGAGAAAAGCTCTCAGAACCCACAAAAATGTCAAAATTATGGTCCCGTTCACTGCAAACCCCACCTACATGTAAGAGGAAAGAACACTTAATCCAAAAATACAATAAATTATCCAAAGTGCCACGACACAAGAAAATTTCAAATAAAGGAGAATCTTATTTCATTTAGAGGCTCGTGAACATAACAAGGCAAGGGTACACTTAACCTTGCCTTGCAGCTACACGGCAGACAACTAAAGAATAAATACTAGAATGAGTGACCATCAAATTCCTCATTGTTAAAAATATCATCACCAGCAGAAAAAGTTGTACCAATGGTAAACACCCATGATAAGCTATGCAAATGAACTTTCTGGAGGAAAAAAATAAATGAATACAATAATATAATGCTCTATCAAATAGGGTTGAAATGTAATTTTCGAAATCCGTGTGCACAGTCAATAAAACCAAAATGCAACCAGCCGTAGATGTAGAAATGGTGGTCTTTCGTCTTTGCAAACGATGAAGTTACTTTTTGGGATAATTACATAAAACGCCTTTGTACAAGATGCACACAATTCCGATCGAAAAGCAAACGACTGTGATGGCATTTACACCAGTAGCTGCAAACTCGGTTTAGTTACAAACCAGTTACCAAGTTGCAATATCTACCGAATGTATGGAAAACAAATAATAAAAGCAGTTAACATTCAATTTCTGATGCAGGACCATGGAAATTCATTTAAAAAAAACTTTCAGCTATTAAAATTCCATCAATGGAGATTCATTCAATCACAGCAATCACTTATCCAAATTGAAGTGAAAAATCAGAAATCAAAACTCACACACAGTAAGTAAGAACAATCATCACTACCAATTTAGTGGAGATAGGCACTGGCAAAACGGATTTAACAGCCTTGCGTGCTTTTCTGGACACTTTTCTGAACACATTCTCCACAAACCTAATCAGCAGGTCCAAGCTTCGATCTTCCTCTTCTTCCTCTTCATCTTCATCATCGTCTTCATCAATATCATCGCCGTAATCGCCCATTACCACACCACTTCGAGAATTCGCGCCCCAAGCGCGAGCTTCATGAATCGAATTACGGTCTCTCTGCACAAATCGCAGATCAATTAGAAATCAAAATTGACCTAAAAGAGGAACCTTAAAATTGATACTGTTTTTTTTTTCTGCGGAACAGAGTTCAACCTCGAGATGCAGAAGAGGGGTGGTTGTGCGGAGGCGCCGCCGTAGGATGCCGACGTGGGAATTGATGAACGAGGAACGAGATAGTGGTCGAGGATGATTGGGGAGAGGATGAAGGCGGAGAGTAACGGTGGTCGCCGCCATGACAGTGGCGGCAAGAGGTTTTGCTTCTCCGTGGTTGCTGTTGCTTCAGTGCATTGACACGGCGGAGGGTGATTTTGCAACTTCTGTGGGGGGCTTATGAGATTTGAGAAAATTTTGAGGACTGGGATGTAAGTAGAGGTACCTAAATTTTTTATTTTTTATTTCTAATATTTTACTTAACATAAATAATTAGGGTAATTAGCACTTTGCATCCTTGAACTACATGCTATTTCCATTTTGCACCCTTAAATTGAAAAAAATGGCATATTGCACCCTCCAATTATTTGGCACTTTGCACCATCGTTGGAATGAGAGGTTTCATTAATAAAGGAAAATAACCCTAATCTTTATTGCAAAGTATGACCAAATTTTACAATAGAAAAGCCAAGAAAATCATAGAATGAAAGAAAAAACTAAAAGGAATTAACTAAAACAGTGAAACCATGCCTACATAAACCTATCACGAAGATAAAACCGATAGTTAGGTGGTCGAATCAGCCGATCCCGACCCCTAGCGCGTTTCCTATATTGTAAAAGATCTTCATCAATCATTGGTGGCCCCCGTCGGAAGCGGTCCCTATTCCGTAGATGATCTTCCCCGATAACTTGCCGTGGTGGGCCCCCTAGATATCGATGCACCAGCTCAGCGTCCTTCGACCTCTCTCGGGCGGCAGCAAACGCCTCTTTCCAACTCCCTCGAGTACTCTCTTTCTTGCAATCATTGCCAAACTCATCGACAAACTTCACCATAGCTCGTCACGCGAGGCTGAACCCCTCATTTCGGAGTTCACACGGCTCACATTAGCCAACTCGGTGATCGAAAACGACTCCAGAATCTTCAACTTGAGATCCTTTGGTAGTATCGTAAAGCAAGTAGGCGGCTCCAAACCCGACTCTTCGCGTATATCCGTCAACAAACGCATTGCAAGATTATCCTTCACGTCAATCGAAAATTCAATTACGTCTCTTCCCACGACTCCGCCATCGCAATCGAACGTACAATACAGATTTCAGAGACGAAGACAATTTACACTCGTTCAGCTGCACCAAATGGGTGCGTGTGCTGCGTCGTCGGTTATTCGCCAATCTCCCGTACACACTCATCGTTAACTTCCATAAACTCTGGAATTTCAAAACGACGACGTTGTCGATAGATTCTCCACTAGTTTGTGGCAGAGTGTAGAACAGGGACATAGTGAAGAGTCCCCAATGCCAATTGCCGGACAGCGGCAAACCGGAACCGGAACCGGAACCGAAACCGAATCCGGTAACCGCGGCGTTCGATATTAAGAATAACATCAAAATCATCACCATCATCAAGATAAAAATCATCCTTTTAAATATTTTTACATGAAATTTATGTAATTCGGTTATTTACCGAACACAAATGTATATTCAGTTCGGTAAACAGTATGAAATGTTGGCGTACCGAAAGTTCGGTTCGGTTTTACCGATTTAACATCCCTAAATTTACGTCTGGAGAGGTCTTTTCGTTGGATAATACATAGTTGAGGGAGGTAACTGTAATTACCCAACCAGAATGGGGGTTTTCGTAATTTGACTATAATTCAGGGGTCTTCGTAATTTGACCATAACTCAGGGGTGGCCGTAATGAGCCCAAATAATAATAACAAATAAAAAAATAAACTTTTATAAAACATGAACAACCTAATAATAACTCAAGGCTTTATTGGAAGCAAATACACAGTTCAAGAACATTGAACTACAACACTGAAAACATGCATTACGGGATTCATTTGACAAGGAACTCCAAATCCATTGGTATCATTTTCAGTTGTTTCAAATCCATTCATTTCAAATTCCTCGATACAAACGACGCCTTAAACAAATTTACCGCAATCATTCGCGGCACCCGTCGATGCCTTACTTTATCATCACGCATTTTCGGTTTGGTGATAGAAACTCCTGACGGAGGCTTACTTTTCCACCTTTCCAAAAACGCCCTTCTCCAACAACTCTTTTGCCCGTCTTCGTTCTCCTCGTCGCCAAACTCCTCGAAAAACTTCAATTTCCACAAGTAATCCATCAACCCTAAATCCCGCAATTCCGAGCTCGCGCAGCTCACTTTAGCCAAATCAACACTAGGCAACAACTCCAAGATTTTCAACTTAATATCGTTCGGTAATTTCATAAAGCAAGGCGGGGGTATTAAAGAACTCGCTTCGCGTAAATCGATCAACAACGGCAACGCAAGATTATCCCTCACATTCCTCATAAATTCAAGCATCGCTCGTCTCGATGGTGTTTCGATAAGAAGCCCTCCATTGTTTACCCAACAATTCGACCATATCACATTAAGAAAAGGAATCAATTCGTACTCGTCCGCTTGCACCGAATGAGTGATAATCCTTCGTCTCTCACCCGATACATTCTCCGATAGCGTCCCGTAAATATTCATGAGATCGCCTAAAATTTGAAATTTCAACACAATATACCTAATGCATTTGCCGCAATCATTTTGCGGCAGAGTGTAGAAAAGAGAGATCTTGAACAGATCGGAATTCAACTCGCGGCGCAGATGAAATGCTCCGACTATCGAATTTGATCTCGTGTCGAAAGACGCGAAACCGAAGTCCAGCATGATCGCGTGGACTACAATCACGATCAGCTTGTGATAGTATGCGGCGTCGTTTCCCCACTGCTCGACGAACAACTGCTTCACGAATTCGGGTAGCGAAAACGATGCCGTTTCGACGGCGGCCTTCTTCGCGGATTCATGATAACTTCCGTCGGTATCGCCGTCGACTTCCATTTCATGTCCGGAATCCGAATTCATATTGGTTTATGATTTGTAGAATGGAGAAATGAATAAGATCAGAGTGGAAGTAGTGAGAGGAAACAATCTGCTTAAATTGGGGGAGAATCCGCATTTTTAGGGTTTGTTTTGATCTTAGGAATCTAGGGTTTGTTTTGGTCTCAAGAATTTGTATAGGATGAAAAATATGTAAATTACTCTTTTGCCCCAGAATAACATGTAACCAACTATTTGGCCCCACCTCTTTGGAAAAACGTTTTTTTTTTATTTCTACTTATCTCTTGATCACCAAAGATATTTAACATATAAATTATCAAAATAAAAATAAAAATATATAGAGTCAAGATATGTTTGCATTAAATTTATTTTCTATTATCGTTTATTCAAATAGCTAGCTTTAGAAAGATAATTTACCATCTAAAAGTTTACACCTCAAATAATCTTGATCAAATAATCAGTAATCAATAATCAAATAATCAACTATGTCACGGACACAGAAACGGCTGGGGAAAAAACAAAAATATTTGGAAATTCACTATTCAAATATGTTTCTAACTTTTCAAAAATTGCAAAATGGCCCATCAGGTGTCCGACAAATACAAATATCGGACGGGAAAAACAAAAATATTTGGAAATTCGCTATTTAAATATGTTTCTAACTTTTCAAAAATTGTAAAATGGCCAATGGTGTCCGACAAATACAAATATCGGACGTAGAAAGTTGAAGTTTCTGTGCTACATAGATAATTAATAATAAGTTTCATCATAATGCCAATTAACCTACAATAACAAAGTAGATAGTGAAATATGTTTATAGAGATATTACTAGCAAGATGCCTTCAAGATATGTGTTTAAGACAAGCTTTTCTTCTACCACAAAGGCACATCAAAAAAATAAAAAAAGCATTCTTCATCAAGAAACCTAATGCAAGTGAAGATATGAAAAACAAAATAAAAAGATAAAGAACCTATAATAATTGGAAGACATAAATCAAAAGAAAAAGAAAACTATATCCATGGACCATAATTGTGAAAATTCTGCATCCATAGAGGTAGTTGCACATTAAACAGTTGCGGCATCAGTGGCGGCGGTTGATGATTATAACAATATCCCCATTCGAAAGGAGGCTGCAGCAAACACGACTGTGTAATCGGCTTAAAACTAACAAAGTCCCGCATATGAACAAACGCGCTTTTCCAATTCTCAAACATCAAAACATCCAAATCGCCAAACGCCTCCACATACTTCGATTTCCACAGCTCGTCGGTCGAGGCTAAACTCCTCAATTCGGAGCTCACACAGCTCACTCGAGCTAAATCAACACCAGATAAACACTCCAATATATTCAACTTGAGATCCGCCGGTAGGCTCGTAAAGCAAGGTAGGTATTCCAAACCGGATTTTTTGTACGAATCAATCAACAAAGGCGATACGAGTTTATCCTTCACGTCAATCCAAAATTTCGACACCTCCTTTTCCGGAGATGTGTTTGAAAGCCCTCCGTCTAATTCGCAATCAGCCCATACGAATTTCAGAAACGGAACCAATCGATCCTCGTTTAGTTGCACCGAGTACGTGCTTCTTTTCGATGATCCGTTATCCAATGCTCCGTAAACGGTCATGAATTTCCCCAAGGGCTGGAATTTCAAAACGACGATGACGTTTTCGGCGAATGCGCCACGTGGCACCGGGGTGTAGAACAGAGACAGATCCGAAGGCAAATCGCCACGAGAGTGGAAGCCGAAACCACGAACTACTTTTTTCGATTTCTTATCGAACTCTAGAAAACCGGAATCCAGCATAACTGCGTGGACGGCGAGAACCAGCAGCCAGTGGCGGCGGCGGCCGCCACTGGCCTGACCTAACTCTTCCGTGAACACTTCCCTCAGGAATTTAGGTACGGAAAATGAGTTTCCGACGACCTTTTTCGCCGCCGACGACTCGGCGGCATAATCACCGTCTCGGATTTTCCTTTTCCGGGAAAGCTTATTCAGATGGTCGGAATTTTGGGCCACGGGAAGGGCGTTTACGGAATTTGAACTCATATCTGGCTCCGGTTGTTGTTCAACGGAGGAAAGTACGACACCACCGGCGGCGATTGGAGGCAGTCTTCGCCGTCGGATTGAAGCGCGAGACGGCGGGGGGGTTCGGGAGAAATTTTGAATTTGGATGTCTAGGGTTTAATTTATTCCGCGAGTTTCGTGGCTTTAAGTATGCAGATGATCTAGTTTGATTTATAGTTGCGATTAGCGGCCGTATCGAATGATGAACGTATTAAATTCCATTTTTGCCCCCAGCGTTTTGGAAGGGGAATTATTGATTAATGATTGATTGAATGATTGAAGTTAAAAAGGAAAAACAATTACTTCCGTACACGTGGCAATGGTAAATTGATTATATATGCATAGCAAAATAAATTTTGGTAATTTGCGATAAAAAAAAGAAGAAATTAATGCAACATTGAATTTATAAAGTGACAGATAATATTATGTAACCAGTAACAAGAAATGCACATTTTAGAAAAAAAAAAAAAAAAACTTCTTCATTATACCATCTCATTATTAGTTTTGTTTTATGTGCATTACACAATTTGTATTTAGAGACATCGTATAAGTATGTAATAATATTGATGTGCCTATTTAAACTTTAACTCAAGATGGCCATTAAAGAGAAAATCCAACACAAATATCCTTAATCAAAATCTTACTAAAAACTTATGGGAATAAACTAATTATTTCTTCCCATTCATCATTTAAATATAAAGGTACATTTTATTTTGCATTGCAAGTTAAATATTTTATTGCTTATACTCTACAATCGATTTCTGTCTTGAAAACAAAAACTCATTTAAATATATAGTAAGAGAAAAAAAAATAGGTTCACTCAAATAGTTCACGATAAAAGTGTGTCATAATTCATATGTGCATGCATGCGTGCACGTGCGTGTGTGATTGAAGATGTAGAGAACGATAATACATAGGTGTCAAAGAAAACACATTCAGTAATTAATAATAAATCAATTATTATCATTATTTTTTTTTAATTTTTTTTGATGAAACTTTTTTAATATTAATATTCTTCCGTCTAAACGCCGTTTTCCAACTCACCGACGTGTCTTTATCCACATCACCAAACTCCTGCACAAACTTTATCTTCCACAAGTAGTCATCCCTCGAAGCTATAGAACTCAGTTCGTAGCAGAAACACGTGGCCTTAGCTAAATCAACGGCTGACAGCCACTTTAGAATCTCCACCTTCAGATCTACTGGTAACTTCTGACAGTAACACGACACCTGGCGTAACTCCGTCAGCAGAGGCAGCACGAGGTTGTCCTTCACGCGCTTCCAAAATCTATACACAGCACCGCCGTTAACTTCTTCTCCGTTAGTGTTATTACTGTCCGTTACTAAAACGTTGTTCATAAACGTTGCCAATTGATCTTCTTTGAATTGTACGGAGTGATTGCCTACCTTCTCCGTTTCCATATCCAGTCTGCCGTTAACGGTGACGGAATATTCCCCGGATATCCGGAATTCGAGAACGGCGTTCTGAATCGATTTGCCGTGGGCGGTGTTTTTCTCCGGGAGAGTGTAGAACAGGCGGCGCGTGGGCCATACGAGAGGCGAGCGAAAACCGCTGACCACGGCGTTTGATTCCTTGTCGAACGGCACGAAGCCGCACTCGAGCATGACGGCGTGGGTCGCGATGACGGCCAGCTTGTGGTGGCGCTTGCTGACGTCATCATCGCGGGACTCCTGCATCAGCAAATTCCTCAGAAAATTAGGTGCGGAAAACGGATCGGCAGCAGATTCCGCCGCCGCTGCGGAATCGTCGTGACCGAATCTCACGCCTTCCAAAAATTTCCCGATCCGCGAATCGCAGCAATCTAGGGTTTTCCTTTTAAGGGGAACCAAATTCGAGCGGGCATCGGAAAGGATATCATCGTAATTCCGTGAGTCCGAAATCATATTAATTAGCCGCCGGTGGAGAAGAGAACAAGATCACTGGAGTGGAAGCGGCCCTTCGCCGTTGGATTAGAGAGAGAAATGAGAAATTCGATTTTTTAGGGTTTCGTTGAATCGAGTGATCTCTGATATGTAGAATACAGTTGGGATTGGCGGACGTATCGGAATTAGACTCTTATTATTTAATTTAAATAATAAATTAATTACTATTTTTCTCCAATTTTTGCCATTATTAATTCTACACAACAAAAGAAGTAGTAATTTAGTGAAAATAGTAATTTAGTAATTTTGTCATTACTAATTCTATATCTTGTACCAATGTTAACGGTAAATCTACACATAATCACAACTTTTAGGTTTGATAAAAGAAATGAAATATATTATCACATTTACATCACTAAAACAAAATTGAATTTTTTAGAGAGAACATTGTCTTGATTCTATTTATAAAATTGGATGATTTTTATAGCACAATATTTTATTTTATTTAAATTAATTGGAAATATTACAATATTTTCTCGAATTATCCAAACAACTTTCGTATATACGATCGGTTATCTACCTACGGTGTGTGCATGCGTACATAAATCCATAGAACTTTTAGTAACCATTAGGGCAAGCTCAATGGAGTAAGTAAAACGGGTCTCCAAATTTATTTTGGAGACCCATTTAAATTTAAAGATCGGTAGAATTTTACGGTTTCTATAAGAAAAACAGATTTTATATATAAAAACCAAAAACGAACAAATAAAATGAGAATGAAAAAACGAAAAACGAACAACCTATAACCGGACAAGTATCTAGAACAAATTCAAAGAATTGAAAACATTAAACGAAAACACCGAAAACCTGCCTAAAATGCATCAACCACCGCGATCCTCCGTTACAGAAGAAATTCCTAACGAAAGCGAAGAAATTCCTAACGAAAGCGAACTTGTCCGCGTTTCCAAAAATGCCCTTTCCCAGTAACCCTCTTCTTTCTCCTCGTCGCCATCCTCGAAAAACACAGCTCGCTTAGCCACCTCAGCAGCACAAGGCATCATCAACAGATCCAGTATTTTATACTTGATATCTTTCGGTAATCGATCAAACCAAACCGCGAGGCGCAAATCTGCCAACAAAGGCAACGCGATAATTTCCCTCACATTCCTCAGAAATTTATCAATCACTTTCCCCGGAGACGTATCCGCAATCAAACCTTCCTCGCCGCACGTTTCGTCGTTCCACCAAGAATCCCAGCATTTGTTCCATATAACATTCAGAAACGGAATCACTTCGTACTCGTAGACTTTCAATCGGTAAGTCCTCCTATGACACCATACAGTATCCTCCAAATTCGCGTAAACAGTCATGTAATCATCTACGAAATGAATTTCCAAGACGGCTTTTCTAATTATCTTGAAATCGCAGTCGTTGCAATTATCTTCTTCTTCGTCTTCGTCGTGTGGCAGAGTGTAGAACAGCCTGAGCAGGTGTGGGGATATTTTTGGTAAATCGAATTCGGTCAGCTCGTCGCGGAGATGGAAGCAACCGACTGTCGATTTCGACCGCTTGTCGAAGGCCGCGAAACCGGAGTCCAGCATTACGGCGTGGACCATAATAACAATCAATTTTTGGCGGTGTGAGGCGCTGGGTATACTCCACCACTGTTCGACGAACATTTGCTTCACGAATTTGGCGAAAGAAAACGGCGCGTCGGCGGCAGCGGCAGCGGCGGCGGCGGCGTCGTCCTCCTCCTCGGACTCGTAGCTGCCGCAGTAGCTTTCGTCTTTGTCGGTATCGTAGTTGAATTCCTTTTCATCTTCGGAATCGGAATTGTGGGATTCGGGGAGGGTATTTTGGGAGATGGAATTCATCGTCTTTTCCGATCTATTACGGCGGCGATTTGGGGAATTTGTGGAGATTTGTTTATATGGGCAAAGATCCCGCGAATTTCGGACTTGAAAATTAGGGTTTGTTTTAACAAACGGAGTCCAGTTTGAATGAGTTGATAGTTTGAATGCGCGCCTGTATCGGATGAGGATTCTAGAATGGACTATTTTTGAAGATTTTTTTTTTCTTTTCTTTTTTTTCAGAAAAATAATTGCAACATCATGACATATTTATTTTTAGGGAAAATTACGGTCACCCCTAAGTTATGGTCAAATTACGAAAAACTCATCGAATCGAAATTTCGGGTAATTACAGTCACCCGATGTTAAATTGGTGAAACCGAATCGAAATTTCGTTACCCAACATTTCACACCGTTTACTGAACTAAATATACAGTTTAGTTCGGTAAATAACCGAATTACATAAATTTTATGTAAAAATATTTAAAAGGAGGGGTGGTTGTAATTAACCGAACAAGAATATTTTTTTTTTTTTAATTTATCCATATCTGATAGGTTGTGTGTAATTTGCACTTATTATTATATTATAGTATTTATAATATAAATATAAAAAGCAAGGTAAAAAATAAGGAATTAATCAAGAATTTTTGTCTGAAACTAACAAGACTTTGGCAAAGAAATGTAGAACCTTTAATCAAAAGACATAAAAAGAAAAAAAAAGCCATCTTGCACTAGTCTTGAGAACTAAAACACTGAAAACCCTACCACTAACGGCGCCTCCGACGATCGTACGTCTGCGCACGGAGGATCATATCCCGTTCCGCATTAGTATCCGACGGAACGACAAACGGATAAGGATAGGGCTGCAGCTCATACGGAGCCACAACTCCAAACGCCAACTCAGCATTGCTCAGTCCGTAACGGGCCATTCTATACGCCATTTTCCAACTAACTCGCGCATCTTTCTTGTTATCGTCAAACTCGTCCTCGTACTTCGATTTCCACAACTTATCGCTCGAGGCCAAGCACTTTAGCTCGTGGCAAACGGACCCCACGTTGGCTAAATCGGCCACCGACAGCGATTCGAGAATCTTCAACTTGAGTTTCGTTGATAACCGCATGAAGTAGTTAGACGAACCGTACCGTAAATCCATCGACAGAGGCACTGCTAAATCGTCTTTTATTGTCCTCCAAAATGTGAACACCTCTTTCCCGGGAGATGTGCGTTTATCTATTCCACCGATCTTATTTTCGATTACGATGTTTGCGAACGGAATCAATTGATCCTCTTTCATTCGTACCGAATATGTATCTTTCTTCTCCGATTCCTTTCCCGATTCTACCATATCGGTATCTTTTTTCTCCGATTCCTTTCCCGATTCTACCAAATCGATATCTTTCTTCTCCGATTCCTTTTCCGATTCTACCATCTCCCATTCCTTATCGGATTCGCCCATATTGGTATCTTTCTTCTCCCATTCCTTTTCCGATTTTACCAAATCGGTATCTTTCTTCTCCGATTCCTTTTCCGATTCTACCATCTCCCATTCCTTTTCGGATTCTACCATATTGGTATCTTTCTTCCCCGATTCCGTTTCCGATTCTACCATATCGGTATCTTTCTTCTCCGATTCCGTTTTCGATTCTACCAAATCAGTATCTTTCTTCTCCGATTCTACCATATCGGTATCTTTCATCCCCGGTTTGATATCCAATCGACCAGAAACGGTGATAAACTCACCGGAACTCTCAAATTCCAGTACGACATTCTTCACCGATTCGCCGTCACGGGGGCGGTTGTTACTCTCCGGCAGAGTGTAGAACAATGACATGGCGAAGGGATCGCCGGAGGGAGGCCAGTCGCGCGGCGGCCGAAATCCGTTGACCACCGCGTTGGATTTCTCGTCAAACCCTAGAAATCCGCACTCTAGCATAATCGTGTGGGTCGCGATGACCATCAGCTTGCGGTGTCGGCTTCCGCCGCCGTCGCCGCCGAACTCCTCCATCAGAAATTCCCTCAGAAATCCAGGTACGGAAAACGACTTGTCGGTTGCATCGGATCCGTCGTCGTGGCCGACTGACGCGCTCGCGATTTTCGCCATCGTTGAATCGCAATCTAGGGTTTTCCTTTTCCGGGAAACCAGATTCGCACGATCGGTATTCTGGCCATCGGTACTCATGTTAGTCGCCGGATTCGTGAATTGAGAAAAAAAAGAAGAATATCGCCGGCGACGGCGAATAAGCCGGTGAATTATAGAAGTGTTTGATGAGAGATGGATTTTGGAATTTTAGGGTTTCTGGGATGAGAAGAATAGCAAAACAAAGAATCTCTGGGTAGTTAGCTTCTAGTTATATTTGGCGGCCGTATCGGACAAGAATATAGGAAATTCCTCTTTTGTCCCTACTTATTTTGGAATTTTGTTTTTCTTTGTAAGAAATTATAATAAAACTTTAATTTCAAAATTATTAAATTTGATTATATAGCTTTTTTAGGAAAATTAAACACCCTTTAATCAACTACTCCAATCTCATTCATTAGGTGTCTTTTTATCATAATAAAATAAAATAAAATAAAAATAAAATCACTTGCTAATTGTATTCTACAATATAATGTTCTACACCAACTCAAAACATCATATTATATATACATGATTAATCATTCATTGTCAACGATTATCAAGCTAGTATAATTTATATATATTCGTTGGGTTTTAGTAGAGAGAACGTGTTCGAACTATGGATACGATGAAGAAGTCGGCGAAGAGGGTCAGGATGACGATGCCGTTCGGGCTCAAGTGCAATAAATGCGATAGACATACGGACAAAGGTGAAAAGCTTTATTGTTTCAGAAGAGCAATCGGGATCGACTCAACTTTCGAAGTTGAGATTTACAGATTTGAGTTTTGGTGCCAATGTTGTCGAAGTGATTTGTTCGATCGTTTCGAATCCCGGCCGATACGATTACGTTCTTGAATCAGGTGCCACGTTCGTTGCCAAAAGATTTCATAGATTCCCGTGTCGTTTGTAATTTATATTTAGCTTTTGATTTTGTTTTAACCTTAGATGATTAGCTTTAGCATGTTTTGAACTTTCGATTATTCTTTTTAATAGAAAATTATTTTCGTGACTATTGTTAAATTTTTAATAGCCGTTTTTTTTTCTTCATAATTATATGTGGTGTCGAATGCCTTGTCAATTGTAATAAAAATCAGGATTTTTATTACAATTCAACCCCTAATAAATAAAAAATCTAACAATTAAACCCATGACAGTTACATGGTAAAATTGGATTCTTGGAGGATCTTGAAATCTAAACGATTCAGGATATACAAAAACAGAACATCAAGAACAAATTAATGGAAATTTGGAATTCAGAAAATAAGCAAACTTACAGAATTCAAAACATTAAAATTAAAACTCATTGAAAAACACCATGCATACATAATTATTAAATTCCATTGAATTTTTCTGCACGACCTAATACTTAATAGAACGATTAAGATTAATATAACCATTAAGATGAATATAATTGTAATAATTAATGAACAAACATATAAATAAAATTAAAAATCTCACAAATGTTCTTCCCCAAAATTTAAATCCAAAATCCCTATCTTGACAAGCATTGTAGCAATTGCGAAAATTTGGAAATGGGTTTGCGGCTGTATTATGTGATTCGTGCTAAGAACTTAAAACCGTAAAGGATGAAATGGAAATGGCGGAAAGGCAGCCCAGCCTCAATCTCGTCAAACCAAACATTTCCTCAATGGCGGATCTCTCGTCGATTTCCGCAAATACTTCGGCCACTGTTTGTTTGCTAGAGTTTCGCGGCCCCCAATTGAATGTGTAAAGCGTTTGATCCAAAATCATGATGAAATCGACGTGTTGCCATTGTTTCTTCGTATTGGTAGATTTTTCTAATTATGCATGCGGTAAACTATGACGAAACTAATAATTAAGTTGAATTATACATAAGTTTTGGCTGTGGTGTTATATAGTTCATCATGAATGAGATGAAGAAAGAAACGATGTTGCTTCTCGAAGGTAACGACGAAGAGGGTCGAAATAATACGGATGCGAAGAACATGGTGTATGATTTAACAAAGAAGAAGTAAAAGAAGAAGAAAAAGGAAAAAACATGATATATAGATCGATGATTAGTGTTTACTTTATGGAAGAAGATGAAAGAAAAGTCATTTAGATGTAAGATTTCGTCTCATTTAATTTGTAATTAACTTTCAAATCATTAATTTTATAACCAAAATTTTGGTACGCCGACATTTCATACCGTTTAAATATTTAAAGGAGAGGTGGCCATAATTACCTAAATAAAAGGGGTCTTTTCGTAATTTGACCATACCTCAGGGGTGGCCGTAATTTGCCCTAAGAATTATAAAAGTTTAATATGAAAATTATTGAATTTGCTAAAATTAAAGAATTTTTTATCTGATCTCCACCGAATTATAGCTTTTTTAGGAATACTAAACACCTTTTTATCCACTATTCCAATCTCATTAGTGGTCTTTTATCATAAAAAAAAAAAAAAAAAAAAAAATCACTTCCTAATTATATTCTATAATATAATGTTTGTCCTAGTTCTACACCAACTCAAAACCTCATATTATATATACATGATATCAACACACAAATAATCATCCATTGTCCACAATTAGCAAGCTAGAGTAATTTATATACTCGTCCTCAAATATTTTCTAGGGTTTTAGTAGAAAGGACGTGTTCGAAGATGGATACCAAGCATATCGATACCATGCAGAAGTATTCGACGAAGAAATCGGCCAAGAGGGTGAGGATGACTATGCCGTTCGGGCTCAAGTGCAATAAATGCGATAGGCACACGGACAAAGGTGAAAAGCTTTATTGTTTCAAAAGAGCAATCGGCATCGACTCAACTTTCGAAGTTGAGATTTTCAGATTTGAGTTTTGGTGCCAATGTTGTCGAAGTGATTTTTCGATCGTTTCTGATCCTGGCCGATACGATTATGTTCTTGAATCAGGTGCCAAAGGTTTCATAGATTCCCATATCGGTTGTAATTTATATTTAGCTTTGGTTTTGTTTTCGATGAGTAGCTTTAGTATGTTTTGAACTTTTGATTATTTTTTTAATAGAGAATTATTTTCGTCTTCATAATTAAGGTGATTATTGTTAAATTTTTAATACCAGTTTTTGTTCTTCATAATTATATATGTGGTTCTGAATGCTATATTTTATTACAATTCACCCCCTACTATATAAAAAATTTAACAATTAAACCCATGATAGTTACATGGTAAAATAGGATTCGTGGAAGATTTTGAAATTTAAATAATTCAGAATATACAAAAATAGAACATTTAATGGAAATTTTGAAGTCAGAAAATAAGCAAACGAACAGAAATTCAAACATTAAAATTAAAACACATTGAAAAACACCATACCTAAGCGTACAAATTTATTAAATTCCGTTGATTTTTTTTTACGACCTAATACTTAATAGAACGATTGATTAATATAACCATTAAGATTATTATAATTATAATAATTAATGAACAAACTTAAACATCAAATAAAATTAAAAATCTCACAAATGTTATTCCCCAAATTAAACCTAAATCCAAATTAATCCCTATGTTGCAGGATACTTCTAAAGTTTCAAAAAAATAAAAAAATAAATAAAAAATCCTCAATGGGGTTTTCAGCATTTGATGATGTGATGGAAATTAATTTAAGTAAAACTTGCAGTAGAATCTATGATGGTTGTGATTGATTAAAAAAAATGCGATTTTATTTCCCAGGGGCTTTAATTTTATTGTCTTTGTCGGATGTCGTTTTGTTTATATGAATTTTGTGCTGGTTGTTCGATGTGATGCCGTAGTTTCTTTGTATTGGTAGATTTTTCTTATTATCCATGCGGTAAACTATGATGAAACTAATAATTAAGTTGAATTATACATAAGGTTTGGCTGTGGTGTTATAATATAGCGCATCGTTAATAAGATGAAGAAAGAAACGATGTTGCTCCTCAAAGGTAACGGCGAAGAGGGTCGAAATAAGACGGGTGCGAAGAACATGGTGTATGATTTAACAAAGAAGACAAAAGAGAACAAAAAAATGATATATAGATCTATAATTAGGGTTTACAGTTTATGGAAGAAGATGAAAGAAAAGTCACTTAGATGTAAGATTTCTTCTCATTTAATTTGCAATTAACTTTCAAATCATTAATTTTATAACCGAAATTTTGGTACGCCAACTTTTCATACCGTTTACTGAATTAAATATACGATTTGGTGCGGTAAATAACCGAATTACATAAATTTTGTGTAAAAATATTTAAAGAACATGTGGCTACATAAATTTTATGTAAAAATATTTAAAGAACAAGTGACTGTAATTACCCAAACAATAAGAGTTTTTTCGTAATTTAGTCATACCTCATCGGTGGCCGTAATTTGCCGTGAGAATTATAAAAGTTTAATATGAAAATTATTGAATTTGCTAAATTAAAGAATTTTTTTATCTCTCCACCGAATTATAATTTTTTTAGGAATATTAAACACCTTTTTATCCGCTACTCCAATCTCATTAGGTGTCTTTTCATCATAAAAACAATAAAAATAAAATAGGTATTTGTATTCTATAATATAATGTTTGTTCTAAATCAACTCAACCTCATATTATATATATAGTCCTAGTTCTAAACCAACTCAAAACCTCATATTATATACACATGCTATCAACACGTAAATAATCATTCATTGTCAACAATTATCGAGTTAGAGTAATTTATATATTCGTCCACAAATATTTTCTAGGGTTTTAGTAGAAAAAATGTATTCGAAGATGGATACCAAGCATATCGATACCATGCACAAGTATACGATGAAGAAGCCGGCGAAGAGGGTTAGGATGACGATGCCGTTCGGACTCAAGTGCAATAAATGCGATAGGCATACGGACAAAGGTGAAAAGCTTTATTGTTTCAAAAGAGCAATTGGGATCGACTCGACTTTCGAAGTTGAGATTTACCGATTTGAGTTTTGGTGCCAATGTTGTCGAAGTGATTTTTCGATCGTTTCGGATCCCGGCCGATACGATTACGTTCTTGAATCAGGTGCCACGTTCGTCGCTAAAAGATTTCATAGATTCCCGTATCGTTTGTAATTTATATTTACCACGTTCGTCGCTAAAAGATTTCATAGATTCCCGTATCGTTTGTAATTTATATTTAGCTTTGGTTTTGTTTTCGCTTTAGTTTGTTTTGAACTTTTGATTATTTTTTATAATAGAAAATTATTTTCGTTTTCATAATTATGGTGATAATTGTTAAATTTTTAATAAGTTTTTGTTGTTCGTAATTAATTATATGTGGTGTCAAACGCCTTGTCAATTGCCATAAACATTAAGATTTTTATTACAATTCACCCCCTACTAAATAAAAAAATCTAACAATTAAACCAATAATATTTGTGGACACTTAAACCCAAACTAGTCCTATCACTCGATCACATCGAGCGCACATTTTTTGAACTTTAACCATTTAATCAAGACAATTTTCATTCACTTTACTTCATAATGATTATGATCAAGTAAATAAATAAAATTAATCTTTTCATAATTTAATTAATATTACTCAATATTAATTATTGGAAATCATGAAAATTCCAACAATTATTGTTAAATTTCATATTTCCGTAACGGATGAAATAGAAATGGCGGAAAGGCAGCCCAGCCTCAATCACATCAAACCAAGCATTTCTTCAATGGCGGATCTCTTGTTGATTTCTCAAAAAAAAAAAAAAAGATCTCTCGTCTATTTCTGGAAATACTTCGGCCACTGTTTGTTTGCTAGAGTTGCTGCTCCCAATTGAATGTGTAAAGCATTTGATCCAACATCATGATGAAATCGCGGTGATGCTATAATAATTTAGGCAAATATAATCCCGTTGATGCTGATAAATTTGAAAATTGTTCTTTGTTATCATTTTTGGTTAGGGTTTGTTTTGTTGAAATCTTCAGAATGCATTTGATGATGCGATGGAAATTAATTAAATTAAAACTTCAGTAGAATTTCTGATGATTGTGATTGATAAAGAAAAAAAAGTGATTTTATTTGCCAGGGGCTTTTTTATTGTCTTTGTCGGATGTCGTTTTGTTTATATAATTTTTGTGATGGTTGTTCGATGTGTTGCCGTAGTTTCTTTATATTGGTAGATTTTTCTTATTATGCATGCGGTAAACTATGAGGAAACTAATAATTAATTTGAATTATGCATAAGTTTTGGCTGTGGTATACATTCTATAGCTCATCATGAAGGAGATGAAGAAACATACAAATGATGTTGCTCCTCGAAGGTAACGACGAAGAGGGTCGAAATAAGACGGAAGCTAAAAGCATGGTGTATGATTTAACAAAGAAGAAGAAACATAAGAAAAAAATAATTTTTTTTGTGATGGAACGATGAGTAGGGTTTACAGTTTATGAAAGAAAGATGAAAGAAAAGTCATTTAGATGTAAGATTTCGGCTCATTTAATTTGTAATTAACTTTCAAATCATTAATTTGATAACTGAAATTTTGGTAGATTTCGTCTCATTTAATTTGTAATTAACTTTCAAATCATTAATTTTACAACCGAAATTTTGGTAAGCCAACATTTCATACCGTTTATTGAATTAAATATACGATTTGATTCGGAAAATAACCGAATTACATAAATTTTGTGTAAAAAATATTTAAAGAAGAGGTGGCTATAATTACCAAACAAGATAAGTGTTTTCATAATTTGACCATACCTCAAGGGTGGCCGTAATTGCCCTAAGAATTATAAAAGTTTAATTTGAAAATTATTGAATTTGCTGTGTTAAAGAATTTTTTATCTCTTCACCGAATTAAAGCTTTTCTAGGAATATTAAACACCTTTTAATCCTAATCTCATCAGAGGTCTTTTATCATAAAAAATAAAATAAAAATAAAATCACTTACTAATTGTATTCTATAACATAATGTTTGTCCTAGTTCTAAACCAACTCAAAATCACATATTATATATACATGTATCAGCACAGAAAATAATCAGACATTGTCAACAATTATTAAGCTAGAATAACTTATATATTCGTCCACAAATATTTTCTAGGGTTTTAGTAGAAAGAACACGTTCGAACATGGATACTAAGCATATCGATGCCATGCAGCCGTATACGACGAAGAAATCGGCGAAGAGGGTGAGGATGAGTATGCCTTTCGGGCTCAAGTGCAATAAATGCGATAGGCACACGGACAAAGGTGAAAAGCTTTATTGTTTCAAAAGAGCAATCGGGATCGACTCGACTTTCGAAGTCGAAATTTACCGATTTGAGTTTTGGTGCCAATGTTGTCGAAGTGATTTTTCGATCGTTTCGGATCCCGGCCGATACAATTACGTTCTTGAGTCAGGTGCCACGTTCGTTGCCAAAAGATTTCATAGATTCCCATATCGTTTGTAATTTATATTTACCTTTGATTTTGTTTTCGGTTTAGATGAGCAGCGTTAGTATGTTTTGAACTCTCCATTATTTTTTTTAATAGAAAATTTTTCGTCTTCATAATTATGGTGATTATTGTTGAATTTTTTAATAACAGCTTTTTTCTTTATAATAATTATAAAGTAGAACTTCGATAAATTAATACTCGATAAATCAATAATCTCGATTAAATAATAGTTTCTCTCGGTCCTGTTTCCGTAAAAACGTGTTAAATTATTAACTCAATAATTTAATAATTCGGTAAATTAATAGAATTTCCCTAGTCACGACTGGATTAATTTATAGAGGTATTTTAACTCAATAATTTAATAATTCGGTAAATTAATAGAATTTCCCTAGTCACGACTGGATTAATTTATAGAGGTATTTATAGAGGTTTATCGGTATGTGATGTCAATAATTTAATAATTCGCTAAATTAATAGAATTTCCCTAGTCCCAACTGGATTAATTTATAGAGATTTATCTATATGTGGTGTCGATAATTTAATAATTCGTTAAATTAATAGAATTTCTCTAGTCCCGACTGGATTAATTTATAGAGGTTTATTTATTTGTACGTGGTGACGGTGTCGAATGCCTTGAATTTTTATGGCAATTGGTCCCCTACCAAATAAAAAATCTAACAATTAAACCCATGATAGTTCCATGGTAAAATTGGATTCTTGTTTCTTCATAGTTTAGTCCTAGTATAGTTCAAGAATTCAGGTTTGAACCTGAACAATCCAACAGCAGACAAACAAAAAAACATTAAAAAAAAACAAATTCTTTCTATTTTTCCCAGCAACTGAATTACAAAAAACAGAACATCGAGAACATATTAACGGAAAATTTGGAAGTCCGAAAACAAGCAAATGAACATAATTCAAAACAGTAAAATTACAACACCTTGAAAAAACACCATACCTAGACGAACCTACCACCACCACGAACACCTAAATTAGGAAAATTCCGCCTCCTCGGATCATAAGCATGGAGAATCCTAGGTTGTAATAAAACATCCCCAAATTCCTCGCCAATCATTCGTGGGACCCGCGGCACCATCCATGGATTCGGAAACCCTCTCCTCCTAGGAGCAGCTACAATACTCTTCCGCCTTGCCCAAGCCATAGCAAACACCCTTTTCCAACTCAAACGTGCCTCGTTTCTCTCATCGCCAAATACCTCCACACACTTCGATTTCCACAAATCATCGCTCGAAGCTAAATACCTCAACTCGGAGCTCACACAGCTCACTTTAGCTAACTCAGCGCCCGATAAAGACTCCAAGATTTTCAGTTTCAGATCGGTCGGTAGTCGGATAAAGCAAGGGGGCAGTTCCAAACCGGATTCCTCGCACAAATCGATCAACAAAGGCAACGCGAGATTATCCTTCACGATCCTCCAGAATGCAAACACCTCTTTCTCCGGAGATGTATCGAACATCAATACATCTTCCCCACAGTCGGCCCATACAACGTTTAGAAACGGAACCAATTGATCCTCGTTTAGTTTCACCCAATGCGTACTAGCCCTCTTCACCGACGAACCGTTCTCCAACGTACCATATACATTGATGAATTTCCCTACGCTCTGAAATTTCAACACGACGTTCTTGACGGATTTGCCACCAGTTTCCGGCAGTGTGTAAAACAGAGACACTCTAAACAGATCCGAAGGCAACTCATTACGCAAATGGGAGCCACTAATTACGGTGTTCGTTTTCTTATCGAAACCGACAAAACCGGAATCCAGCATAACCGCGTGGATTGCAGTTATGATCAGCTTGTGATGACGCCCACTATCTTCGTTCAGCTCCTCCATGAACACTTTCCTCAAAAATCCAGGTACAGAAAACGACTCACGGGCAACATAACCACCCTCTAGGTTTTCGTCGTCAACTTCCATTTCATCCATAACCGAACCACCACCGCCGCCATCTAGGGTTTCCTCTTCCCGGGAAACCAAATTCACAGAATTCGAAACCTGGCCTTCGGCGAGGGTATTATCGGTATTGAAGCTCGTGGAGCCTGGTTTCGGTGTAGAATCGATTACCTGGGAAAGAGGATTCTGGTGGTGCGAAATCAATTCAGGCGGCGGCGGCGGGTGTTCAAGGGAGAAAAACACAAGATCGCCGGAGGCGATCCCGAGCGATTGGAGGCAGTCTTCGCCGTCGGATTCGAGATCGTCTTTCCGATTAAGAGAGAGGCGAATTGAAGCGGGAGGCGGAGAATTGAAGAGGGTTTGAGAGAGGATTTGTCTGAGTTGGGAAAGTGTGCATGAATTTTGAACTTCGATTTTTAGGGTTTCTTTCGAATCGAATGATCTCAATCTGAGTTTCATGGCTACGCTTCTTCGAAAATGTAAAGTTTAGAACAAAATGCAAATTTGGGGATTTTATCTACCAAAGGTCGGTTCAACTTGGCGTGAAGAGAAATATTCACGTTTATTACTTTTTTAGCCCAAAATAAAAGCTTAATTACTTTGTCACTCATAATAAAAGGTTAATTACTTTTTGCCTCAAAATAAAAGGTTAATTACTCGATGGCCCACATTAAATGGTTAATTACTCATTGGCCCAAAATAAAAGCTTAATTACTTTTTGGCCCACAATAAAAAGATAATTATTTCTGTCCCAACATAAAAGGTTTACTACTTTTTGGCCCAAAACAAAAGGTTAATTACTGTTTGGCCCAAAACGAGAGATTAATTACTTTTTTACTCAAAACGAGAAGTTAACTACTTTTTGGCCCAACATAAAAGCTTAATTACTTTGTGGCCCAACAGTTTTTATAAATTAATTATTTAATGTCTCAATCAAATCAAACTCCTCAAGAAAACCCATCCGCCACACAAATTAATCCTTCAAAATTTCTCCGAAAATTCTCAGTTGTTCTCTTCTGTCACTACCTTCAATCTGCCCATATATACATACACCTATACACACTCCAGAAACTCCTCCAACTTTCCAGACACGTCACCACCTTCGCTAAAAAGCCTGCCATTGTTACACCATGTATTCACTCTCCAGCTCGAAACTCAGATCATTTTCCACCAGCTTCCAATGGCAGCTGCTCTCTTCACCCCGCATCCCTTTTCAACAAACCCTATCCCCCAAAACCAATTTCGTATTCCACCACCATTTTCAAGAAACCCTATCCCCCAATCCACGATTTTTTCGCGCAAAAGATTGAATTTTTCCGCGAAAGCTGAGAATACAGACGAGCCCTCTTCCTCCTCTGTGTCTGTTGAGGACCAAAAAAATCTCCAACATATCAATGGTGATTTTGATGATGACGTGGAGGAGAGAGAGAATCTGCAAGAAACGGATTGGAAAACCGACGAGGAGTTCAAGAATTTCATGGGGAATCCTTCAATTGAGGCTGCTATAAAGCTCGAGAAGAAAAGGGCTGATAGAAAACTCAAACAGCTTGAGGATCAAGAAAGAACCGACAACCCTTTACTCGGTTTCCTTAAAAATGCGGTCCGCGATAGTTTGTGGAGAGAGAAGCAGAGATTGGAGGAAGCAGAAAAGAAATTCAAGGCTCTTGATCTTAACAAGGTATTGTACATTTTTGTTTTCGTCGAAAAAAAATTTGTTTGGAGTACACATTATTAATGATTTGAGTGTTTGTATACTTGTTTTGGTGGATTGTGAAATGCAGTTGAGGAGCTGTTTCGGGTTCGATTCGTTCTTCGCGACGGATGTTAGGAGATTCGGAGATGGTGGGATTTTCGTTGGGAATTTGAGGAAACCGGTCGAAGAAGTGATACCTAAATTGGAGAAGAAATTATCGGAAGCTGCGGAGAGAGATGTTGTTGTGTGGTTCATGGAGGAGAAAACTAATAATATCACAAAACAGGTACTCCGTCTGTTTCATAATAACTGTCGTTTTACGGTTTTAGGGTAGTTCACGTGTATTAAGAAAACTAATAAATGTGCGTTGATTTTAGGAAAAAAAAAAACACCGTTTCTATTAATTTTATTTCCACTAATTACTCTTGACAAATTAAAAGTAACTTATAAGGTCGAATTTGAGCAAAAAAATAGTAATCACTGCATCATTACGGAACAAGAAAAAGACGCATATTATGAGAAACTTCAAGTAGAAGATAGTATAATTAAACAAAATTTGGCCCCATGAATAAAATTTTAATTCTTCCATTGTTTAGAAATTGATTAGTCGCTATGTACAGTAGAACCTCGATAAATTAATACTCAATAAAATAATAACCTCCATTAAATAATAGTTTCATTCGGTCCCGACTCGGTGAGAACGTATTAAATTATTAACTCGATAATTTAATAATTCGCTAAATTAATAGAATTTTCCTAGTCCCGGCTGTATTAATTTATAGTTTTATTCATTAGGTATAGGTACTTAACAATATTCTTAATCCGGTGCCCGTTTCTCATTTTTTAGGCATGTGTGGTGCAACCCAAATCCGAAATGGATCTCCAATTCGAATCCACAAAACTAAGTACCCCATGGGGTTACCTTAGTGCCATAGCATTATCCGTTACAACTTTCGGCACAATCGCTTTGACAAGTGGATTATTCCTCAAGCCCGATGCAACCATCGATGACTACCTAGCTAACGTGGCACCTCTCTTTGGTGGATTCGTGACCATTTTAGCAGTTTCCGAGGTACTACACTACTACGTTCGCCGTTAAAATTTTTTGAAAGCACACGTGTCAAATTTTTCGATAACATTTTTATCCGTTTTGGTTTTTTTTTTTCAGATTGCCACGAGAGTAACTGCAGCCCGTTACGGAGTTAAATTAAGCCCGTCGTTTCTAGTTCCGTCCAGCTGGACAGGGTGCCTAGGTGTCATGAACAACTACGAGTCTTTGCTGCCTAATAAAAAAGCTCTATTCGATATTCCTGTAGCAAGAACCGCTAGCGCGTATATAACTTCGTTGGTTCTTGCAGTTGCTGCTTTTATAGCCGACGGTAGTTTCAACGGGGGTGATAACGCACTGTATGAAATCCCGTCTTTTTTTTTTTTTTTAATAATGGTCTCACATGGTGTTTAAGGTTGTTAATTAATTTTTTTTTTTTTTCTTTAGGTATATAAGGCCTCAATTTTTTTACAATAATCCTCTTCTTTCGTTCATCCAATATGTGATTGGACCTTACACCGACGATCTTGGAAATGTGCTTCCCTATGCAGTCGAAGGTGTGGGAGTGCCCGTTGATCCCCTTGCTTTTGCCGGATTGTTAGGTAATCATATTTCTATGACCTTGCCTTATCGTAATTAATAGCGGGCCCCACAATACTCTACTGCTCGAAAAATAACAAATAATCTATATTTATAAATTAATATTTTTTTGAAAAAAGGGTGGGGGGCCATGGCCCCTCAATGGCTCTATGCTGGCTCTGCCACTGGTCAATCACTAACTTTTCTTGGACATTTTTTTATGACGACCTTAAATTTTCTAGTTATCCCTTTTTTATTATAATTATTTTTTTCTTTTTTTTGTAGGCATGGTGGTTACGTCACTAAACTTGCTCCCGTGTGGAAGACTCGAAGGCGGGCGAATTGCTCAAGCTATGTTCGGAAGAAGTACGGCCACTTTACTGTCTTTCACAACATCTCTTTTGCTTGGCATCGGTGGATTAAGTGGCAGTGTGCTTTGTTTGGCGTGGGGGCTTTTCGCTACCTTCTTTCGAGGGGGAGACGAGATTCCGGCAAAAGACGAAATTACCCCGTTGGGTGATGACCGTTTCGCTTGGGGTTGTGTGCTCTTCTTGATATGTTTCCTCACTCTTTTCCCCAATGGAGGAGGCACCTTCTATAGTTCATATTTTGGGGGGCCATTTTTTAGGGGAGATTTTTAAGTAATGTGTGTGTATACATACATATATTGTGTGTATATGTACTTCGAAATTTGTATATTGTTTTGTAAATGTATGATAATAATTAATAATAATATTTAGATTGTTTTCAAAATTTTCGAATCTCCCCATGAAATAAAGGCTCACCATTTTTGTAGCTTGGCTGCTTAAAAACCAGCCACCCCAATTTGATCTTCCAACTATATTTATATGGTGTTGGCCGGTTCATACTTTAATGACATCTTTGCCCCTCTCATATTTACTATAAGATATTTTTTAGAAGAAAAAAATCAATTCCAATCTATAACTTTGAAAGAAAGAAAAAAAAAACAGATTGAAAGAGAAAATGGGCAAGGCAATGACAATTACCATCATGTTCCTACTTGTAGCATTCCCTTGTGTTCTAGCCCGGCCCGACCCGACGTTTCATGACGTGACTCCAATGGAGACTCGTCATGGGGTGAGTTCTGCAAACACGCACATATTTTTTTACGCGCGTGTATAATGTGGTGATGTGTTGTATGTTTATATATATTCATTTGAGTTAATTGAATATTTATTGTTGTGATTTTTGGAGTTAGGAAAATGAAGTGCAGAAGGTGGATGCAGTAGATCGAGATAGGTGCGTTGGGCTCGGGGAAGACGAGTGCTTGATGAGGAGAACGCTCGATGCTCACATTGATTATATTTACACACATAAACGAAAGCAAAGCCATGGTTAATATTTCAGATCGTCATTTCATATTCTACGATACTAATCTCTGTACATTCTTGAAAAAATCGCCCGGTAACTTTTTAAAATTTTTAAAATTTTTGGTTGTGTGTATATATGGATTGGATAGTAAATTGGTTGTGTATGTATGGATTGGAATCTTGGATGGTAATTTGGGTGTACTTCATCAATAGTTTAATTTTTTTTGGTTTGTCAATATTGGATTATTCATTAAAGTGTTTATTTATATAGAGTGGGATATAATGAAATAATATGATGAAATATTTTAATTTATTTCCTCTATTATAAATCAACTAGTGCCTTTTGAAAATAAAGGTTTATTTTTTATATAATAATTTTTGCTACGAAAATATTATTTAATTGATTATAAAAACAAGAAGTGTAATGAATTTAATTGGAATATAGAAAATATATTTGGCGCCAAAACCTATTAATATTAGCCACACTTCCCGCCGTAAGAGCTTCTCCTCTCCATTTAAAATATCCGAGGGCGAAATAGAAAAACTGAGTGGCGTGAAAAAAAAAATGGAAAAGGAGAATAATTACTGGCTACTGAAAACGGAGGCGGGGGAGTGGTCGTGGGACGATCAGGCGGCGAACGGAGGCCTGTCGAAGTGGGACGGTGTGAAGAACAAGCAGGCGCAGAAGTACATGAAGTCCATGGCCGCGGGGGACTTGTGCTTCTTCTATCACTCCGGCGCCAAGTTCCGCCGCGTGGTCGGAGTGGTCGAGGTCGTGCGGGAGTGGTACGAGGAGGAGGAGGAGGGCGGCGGCGTGGTGGACGTGAAGGCGGTGGGGGAGATGGCAACAGCGGTGGGCTTGGCGGAGATGAAAAAGGAGTTGAAAGGGGTGGAGTTCTTGCTGTTCCGGCAGCCCAGGTTGTCGGTTTTGCCGGTGGTGAAAGAAGTTTGGGATAGGATTTGTGAAATGGGCGGTGGATACGAGGGAGATGGCGGCGGTGGTGGTGGTGATGACAGTGAAGATTAAGTGTTTGATGCTTTGCCTCAATGGAGGTTGGTGGGTGAATAGTTCAATTTCACCAACTCTTTTTGTTGCCCATAGCCCATTGGGCATTTGTAAAGCGGTTGTTGGGCCTATGGTGGATAAACCAATAATTGATTAATAGTTCAATTTTGTTTAATTTTGCCTCAAAATTAAACAAAAAACAATGTTGAGTAGAGTAAAAAAAAATTCTAGTTATAATTAGGGTAAATTACGGTCACCTCTTGAGGTAATGTCAAATTACGAAAATCTCCCTCATGTTTGGGTAATTACAACTACTTTTCAACTATGAATCTTGTTATACGTCCACCATTTGTGGCGTAAAATTTAGGGGAATGGAATATTCTCAAGCCTGTACACGTTTTATCTCATTCGAAGTCAACATTTTGAAGCAAGATAATGATAAGATGTGTTTTTTTGGCTTGTATATAACAGATTGTGATGCGTCAGAAATTGCATTTTTGCACAAAACGAGTACAAACAAGAGACCATTTCACGGAATCTAGAAAATTACAACATAAAAGTGCACATGTAAGAAAATTCATAGTTGAAGGTACTTGTTATTAACCAAACATGAGGGTTTTTTTTTTTTTTTTATTTGACCATATTTCAAGGATAATTTTAATTACTTAAACATGAGAGTTTTTTTTTTTTTTTTTTTTTTGTAATTTAACCATATCTCGGGTAGCTGTATACGCTTACACTTATTGAAACTTAGAGCAGTGAGAATCAAATAGAGTATTAAATTACAAAATTACCATTTTGATTCCCTAAAATGAAAATATTTCACAGAAATAAATAAATAAAATCTCAATAAATTTTAATGAAAAATGGATAATAATTTATTTAATATCTATGGATTGAAGCATATGAGTTTTTTAAAAGTATCAAAGCATCAATTAATTGATTGTTTGATGCTTCATTTTAATATTTGGAGTTGCTCTTAGTCATTGAGGTATTTAATTGGACAATGGTAGTGGGAGTAGACTAGGAGAGAAAATTGAAACCCGTATCCTGAAAAAAAAGTAAAGCCCTCTTCAGAAAATCAGAAATTCCCGGTCGATAAACCTCGCCGGCGGGGGAAGGCGGAGTTTCGCCCATGCAAACCCTAGGGTGTAGTCCTAGGTTAATCAGCCTACTGAACGTCTCTCCGTTGCATTTGAATCTGCGGGCTTTCTCATCATCATCATCATCATCATCATCATCATCATCATCGTCTTCAGATTATGCCAATCAGTCACGGGGAGGCCTTCCTCGCTTCTTCTCCGAAACCCTACCTCCTTACAAGGCACATTTATTTACCTCTTCGCTTTTTTGTTTTTGTATTTTTGAATGTGTATGTATGTATACACGCGTGGAATCTGTATTTTTAAGCGGAGTTGATAATATTTTCAGGGTGGTGTTGTACGCGTGAAAGGCGATGAATTCTGGCACATGACCAAGGTTCTGAGGTTAGGAATCAACGATAGGTATGGCTTCGTTTACTATCCGGCTACTCTTTGTATTTTGATTTATTTATTTATGATAATTATGGGTAAACAGAATATAATGTAGAATTATGAGCAACATAGGTAGAAATTGAGAAGATAGAGAGAGAAAGATGGAAGAACAGAGAGAAAGAGAGAGAGAGAGAGATATTGTTGAATTATTAACTGTTGTTATTTTATTGGCGTAAGATCCGCTATCTATTGGTTTGGGATTGATGTGTGCAATTGAGGAATAGGAGTGAAGACGGAAATTATTAATGCAATTGATCGAGTTAAGATAAAATACAGTGATGTCTTTTGTGTTGGTTTAATATAAGCATTTTCCATACTCTATAAGTATGTTATTTTGTTCTCGTGAACGATTTGGGGAGGGTTTACAGTAATTTAATACTCTATGAAAAAATAAATTTAAGATGAAAGGTTTTATGTCGTGGTTTTATAATATGGAAGTTCCACATAAGTTTTCACTGAAATGTTTAGCTCGGGAATTAAGGTTTTGTAATTGGCAAACATACATGCAAGTGACAAAGTTTTGCAGGATTTATCGGCCATACATGAGCTCCTCTCTCGTATTATCAGTTTATCATCTAGGTTTTCTGTACTTGTTGTACGAGTACGACTTTATTAACCTAGATTTTCTGTTTTGCAAGGGTAGAGTTATTTAATGGGAAGGGAGGTTTGGTTGAAGGGCGCATAGAGAAGATTGATCGGATAGGGGTAGATTTTGAAGCGCTGGAGAACCCAAAATTAGTTTCTCCACAGAACACACAGTGGCATATTTTTGCTGCTTTTAGTGAGTTTCAATAGTATCAATACTTTTCCCTTCCGATGCATTTTTCTGCTCCTTGGCTTCTATAAGACTATAACTCTTTTAAATTGTTCCCTTTAAGGCACGTTAAAGGGAGGCAGAGCTGATTGGCTAGTCGAGAAATGTACTGTATGTTATTTCATTGCTTGAGATTGTGATATCTTTTTTATTTATTTTTTATGTGAAATTATTGATTTCCTTTTCTTTCAATCTATGCATCATAGGAGCTTGGAGCATCCAGCGTGACACCTTTATTAACGGAGCGTTCTCAGTCAATATCGGAAAATAGGGTAGACAGGCTGCAGAGAGTTATTCTGGCTGCAGCAAAACAATGTAAATTGTTTTCTTTACATATTTGGCTCATTTCAAATCATTATTGTGATCAGATGATTTGATATTTTTATCGTCCATCAATACTACTTCTCGTGTAGGTCAGCGTTTACATGAAATGAGTTTGAAGCCTCCTATTGGAGTAGAGGAACTTCTACCTCTGGTAAATATCTCATATACCCTCATAATTCAACGATCACTTTGAACTTGTTTAAATTTGTGGCAGTGACTTGTTTTCTTTAGATGGAAAATTTAAGATAACCATTTTCTCTCTTCCGTTTCATGTGGGGTTTTATGATTTTCTCCCTATATTTCTATTTAGGTAGCTCAGTCAAGATTATCCTTTGTGGCTGTAGCAGAGGCTACTCCTGTTTTTAATACATTGAGTTCTTTAAGGAAAGAACAGACTGGAGTCATTATAATTGGACCAGAAGGAGGTTTGTGGCCATTTCTTTCTATGTACATCCCCATTATTTTTCCTGAAAAAAGTCTAATTCTCGTCATCCGTGATTCTTCTCGGAAAAAAAATTCAAAATATTTTGGATACTTCACCATTTAAGTATCTTTATCTCTGAGCTTGCAAAACCTTTAGTTTTGTATCATGTTGTGTACAGAACATACTTTGCAAAACCTTTAGGAGGATTCTTGATTGAAAAGCTAAAACATGTAGTACATCTCCAAAATAGTCACTTGTTGCAGTATGTATTTAAAAAAAATCAGAATACCTGCAAGACCTTAAGAAATAGAAGTTACGAGAATTCTCTGACGTGAATGAAAGTATCACAAAAAAAAAAAGGCTTTATAAAGACTTTGGGTAATATAAAAGGATAAGTATTAAAAACATCAAGATTTCTTACTTTTGATGCATCAAAGATCATTAAATTTAGAGATTCCATCTCCCTATGACCCGTTTTCATTATTTTAAATGAAATGATTATTGCTTGTGCGTGGAGAGCTTTGACTACTCAAGATCAAGTTTACTGAAAAAAAAAACCCTGGTATACTTAGACTTCTCTGAGAAGGAGTTGAAATCCATAACGGAGGCTGGTGCAATTGCTACTGGTCTGGGCCCACATCGACTACGTGTTGAAACTGCTGCAATGGCTCTCCTTTCAACTCTGATGCTATGGTCCGACTCCCAGGAAACAGTCACCAGTTAACCACACTTCAGGTAAGCTTTTATGTTCTTCTTGATAGTTATTAACATCTATTTCTTGCATCCAATCATTTTAATTTTATTGCTTTTTGGCAGCTGATTTTTTTCTCGGGAAATTAATTAATGAATTCTAGAAATAATAAGTGCCAAAAATATCTAAAATAATGTATTTGATATGACCAGGCAAAGAACCCTGATGTTAGGACCAAACCAGGTACCTCAGTTTACCATGCTAGAGCAAGTGGCCTAGGTTTGGCAATTTTAGGTTACATTTAAATTTAAGAGGATGAGTTGAAAGAAGGATTTCTAATGACTGGATATTATGTGGATTTTATTTTCAAATCCATCATAATGACTGAAAATATAACTCGTTACGGGAGCTTAAGTATTTATTACAAGGATTGGAATCCTTACAATCAACTCCATCAATCTAAATTTAAACCTTAGTTTCTACTGGAATGAATTTAATGCTCGCGAACTGAACTGTATTGTTGAATCAAAACCTTGTACGATACCAGAATCTAATTGTAGGAAAATCTTGCTCAGTATCATTTTTATCGAACAAGTTCAATTCTTAATCGAAATAGTTTCCTGCTTTTTTGCATTATTGGGTTGTAACTTTACTCTGGTGGTATCATTTTTTAAGTTACCTTAATGTTGGTCAGTTTGATCTAGGTTGAATTTCTTTATTCGGCATGTCATTTCATTGTCTTTTATCTCTGGTTATACACCAGGACAAGAATTTAAATGATTCAAATTCGTGACCAATTTGTTGTTATGCCTTTTCAAGATTAGCTGCAACTTCCTCGATTTTCTCCTAAACTCATTCACTTTATTTGCAGGAAATTGGAGGTTTACAACGGTTTTGCTCCCACTAATCAAGGTTTTGGCTTCTTTTCTCTGTAAGAGTCTATACTCAATACATTGTCACTTTATTTCCGTTAATTATGGTTGTGGCTTATATCACATTCGTGGGGTCAACTTGTCACAACGCAATTTTGTTTTGGATAAAGATTCGGTTCTAGATTTTATTGTTGCATGCTCATTGAAAATTAGGTTCCTCGGTATTTCTAAGGTGATAGGGGGATTCACTAGTTTCGATTAAAAGGTAATCTATTCGAAGTCTTTAATTTAATTTGCATTTAATTAATAGGTAAAAATCGAGGTGTTTAAAGTTCTTTAGTCAGTGTGGCCTCGGCTAATTGTGCATGTATTCAAACTTGGTTTTCGTTCACAAAAGTCTTGGTTAACATTGAAATTTAGGATTATGGGTACGTATTTGTAGTTACAAAAGTCTGCAGTTATGAACCTTCTGCGTTCCATCTTTTAGTCCCTGAGTCAAAGTCAATGAAATATTTGTAGATTAAGATTAGAAATACTTCATCAATAAACTTCATTTTTTTATATATATTATTATTAATTTGTATCATCACCAGTAAACTTAGTTGGATATCATAAGCTTATTGATCATTTTTTTTTTGGGTTTTTTAAAGTCTTGAGAAGATTGTTTTTCCGTATTTTGAAATAAAAATACGGGTAAATTAGGAAAACCCCCTGGACTTGAGCTAAATCATGAAAAACACCCACAACTAATTTGTAATTACCAAAATTCCCCCGACGTTTTTTCCAATATTACACCTACCCCCTTATGATGTGATTTTTCACGAAATCTTTTTTATTACAGGGAATATTCCCCGAAAAAATGTTGATTCTACCGTTGTGAACGTAACGTTTCTTTATGCTAATTTTGGGAGATAAAAATTACCCTGGGGGGGTCTTTAAACATAATCTTTATTCTTCTTATAATGACTCATTTACAACTTTTTAGTATTATACCCCTTTAAGAGTAATTTTTACCTTTAAAAAGTAGCATAAAAGAAATTCCACGTTTGTAGGGGTATTATTGGCATTTTTTGTGAAATATTCCTTGGACTCAAAAAGATTCCGCGAAAAATCACATTGTAAGGGGGATTTTAGTAATTACGGATATGTGGGGGTGTATTTCATAGTTTGTCGTAAGTGTTCGAAATTTTTTCGTAATTTACCCTAAAAATATTTGCTAGCTCTAAAAGAGAGAAGAAAACTCTTCATCTGATGAATCAGTTCCGGATCAAAGCTGCAGTCTGAAGTTTTGATTTTATCATAAAATACTATATAGTATATCAATTTCCTTGATCAAAGTGACTACTAACATTTGGGCATTTATGATATTGGTTTGACTTAGATGCCCAAAAGCTTGCAGTATTTCAAAGTTTCAAATTTAATTAAATAGCCCTGCCACTGTCACTTTATATTATAGAGTATTTATTAGTATTATTCAACTGATGAATTGAAGGTGTGTGTAATGCATGTGTATTATATTCAAATATGAAATCAAGGTCAATACTGTGGATATTTGGTATCACACTATACTCTAATTTATGAGGACGGTGACAGCATTACATGTGTGGCTGATAAAGTTTGTCAGTTTTTTTCTCTCTTTGATTTATTATTATTTATAATAATAATAATAATAATAATAATAATAATAATAATAATAATAATAATAATAATAATAATAATAATAATAATAATAATAATAATAATAAATAGAAACAAATGATTTCTCTTTATTTTGTCAAATATTTTGCGATCATATGTTTTCTCAAAATAAAATAGAAATATGGTCTTGAAAATAGCATATAGCTGCTGTGGTTATGGAGTAAGATGTGATTGACCGTTGTTCAACACATTTTGTGGCTGTCAAATTTGACGGGGTTGTACGTCAAGTTCAAACTTTTTTTTTTCCTTGCCCATCAATATTGCTTTTCGTTACACACATAAACTGCTCGAATGAATATCACACGTAAGTGCCTATTACATTCTATTATGGGTAGCTCATACCCTGACATCCCATCCCAACGTGGACAATTGTTGTCAAGCTGAAGCTAACAAGGCTTATTACATACTACTTTTGACTTCCAATGCAAAGCAGTATATATTGGCCACGCATTCCTTTTAATAAACAAAAGAATCAGCTATCAAATATGTGTATCCTGTAAATCAGGCTCTCACAAAGTCATTAAACCACGCAAAGATGTAAATTGCATTGGGTGCCTTGAATTCAATCTATAAAGTGTTCAGCAAAAATAGTTGAGCCCTAGTCCTTAAGCGTCCATATTACTCCATCAATTAAGCCACTCCTGATGTAATTTGTTTGGAAAGAGGAAACTCAGAACGACTTGATTTACTACTTGCACGCGCTTGCAATTTACATCATAATATCACGACGTCTACCAATAAACCAATGATCAAATGTCTCATTTTATTTAAAAATATACGTCACACTTAAAATTTACTATTTGTTTTTAATTAATTTTATAATTGACCATCACTAAATAATATACCAAACTCCATCCTTTATCTTACAACAAATACGGGTGCTCCCTAGATTCTGCATATTCAATTCATTGGTCATAATATTTTCACCGCAGATTTTACATTTATCTCTTCAATTCAATCGGAAATAATTAAATAGAAATATTTAAACAACAAAAGAATGAAAATTGGAGTATAAAAATAGAATATTGCCAAAAAAAAAAAAAAAACTCTATAGTCAACGTGTTGAACCAAAAACGTTGGCAGGCACGCCGCAAGGGAGCCTCCAATCCATAAATACCGCTACTAATAGCAGACTTTAAAATCAGCTGGCACCATTTTCTCTCTCTACAAAAAAGCACACACTCCTCTGCCTCTCCGCCCTCAGCTCTTCCTCCTCCGCCGTACGCCGCCGTCTGTTTGCTCTCTCCTCCGCCTCAATCGAAAAAATTCTACCTCAGTCCTCTACAGAAAGCAGCAGCGAATCGATCCACACGTACAGAAACTAACTCGGAGCAATAAATAAATAAAAAATGGCGATTCAGTTGGAGAATATAGTGGAATCGATAAAATCGAAGGTGAGATCGTTGAAGAAATCAACGAAAAAGAAGCCGTACGTAAAGATGGACAAGAGCGCAAGCGTTAGGGTCGAGATCCGTAGCCGGAAGGCCAAAAACATCATCACCAAAACTCTCAAAGCCGCCGATCGCCCAGGGAAGAAACAACTCCCTTGATTTCATTTGATTTGATTCTTCTGTAATCATTTCTATTTTTTTTCTGAATATTTTATTACTTTAATACTCAAAAGGAATTCAGAACTCTGTTATTCAAGTCGCCGATTTCTGTGTTTCGTCGGTGCGAGTTTAATTTCAATCCAGGAAACCGTTTCGGTCCTTTTTTTTAATTATTATTATTATTTTTATTTTTAATTATGATAATTGTTGTTGGTGTGAGGAAAAAGGAGATGTAGAGAAAAGTTTAGAAATGTTTATGAAGTGATGAATATTGAAAATTACTAATAGAGGAATGAATCAGTTGCAAACATTGAAGCAGGTGCAAAATGACACTTCAATATAATAATATTCATTCATGGATTTAACAAAGAAAACTACTCTTAAATTACATTACATTATTATATATGTAAAAAAAAAATGAGGACAAATTACGCGTCACTTTTCTGAGCTAAAATTAAGTTACTTTTCTGAGCTAAAATTAAATTACGGAAAAAGAAAAAAAAACTCTTTTTATTGGTAATTATAACCACTTTTTTTAATTTGTAAATTTGATATCGTAAAGCTGGACGTGTAAAACAATTCACAGTTGAACCAGTGGTTATAATGCCTAAATTTGAAGGAGTTTTTCGTAATTTAATCTGAATTTATGGGGTGACCGTAATTTTGCCATTTTTTTTTTAATTATGAAAATGGTGTACATATTGAAAAGCTTATTGTACAATTTTCTCAATAATTTATCATAAAAGAAATTATTAGCCATTAACCATTTCAATTTTGTCTTAGCAACTCTTAAATTTCAAAAGGAAATGCCCCAATAGCTTTAGATCAAAGAATTTAAGGTCCATAATCATTATATGGATTTGGGCCTGATTTCATATTCATCTGCTTATATTAAGTCTTGTTTAAAAATATATTTTAAAAACTAATACATATGTATGAATTTTAGAAAAAAAAATATAATATGACAGAATATCATCCCCACTAATTATTTGTTCAATTAATCATTATTTTTAATTTCTTTTCTAAGGATTAATAAATGCAAATTTGAGAAAATTAGTTAATGCATTTTTCTTTTTTTCAAAATGGAAGATAATTTAAAACGGAGAGGAGTTTCTACACTCGAGCTCATTCATTCATGGCAGACGAGTTCAACTATTAAGCTGACAATGCTACGAATTTACATTTGTATCCCTACCATATTTAGTTGGGTTCTAAATTTACTACGCATTCATCACAAAATTCTCGTTACTTGGATTTTATTGCAGAACCTCGATAAATTAATAATCTCGTGCAAATAATAATATCTCTCAATCACGATTCGGTGAAAACATATCAAACTTATTAGTCTGATATTTTAATATTTACTAAATTAATAAAAATTTATTAGTCATGTTCATATTAATTTATAGAGGTTTAAATACAAATGAGTTGGGATGATGCTTGCTAAGAACTCTGAGGTACTGAGTATATGTACTAGAATAAATAAATTAATAAAGTTCAAATTGTATACGCGTGTAGTGAGTGGTTATTCGTGGGGCAGGGACTGGATTGGTTTTTATCCACAAACCGATCTATTACCGACCATATTTTTAGGTGGATAATCAATTTTTAACCTACCTATTAGATCGGGTCAAAAATTTCAACCAACCCATTTGTAATGGGTCGGTTGGTGGTTTCTAATATTATCAAAAGTTGGTTGACCGATAATTATCGGTTATACAACTATACTATTAAAATTTTATTAAAAATATAAAATAAATGCCGTGTTTTCTTACGTGATTATTGAAATTATCAAAATAATTAGGATTTTAATATTTTAAAACAATCAACAAAGGAAAAAAATTGACATAAATCTTCAACCAGTTTCTTTATGCCCAAGCACAAAAAGCCCACAAAACTCCACTAAATCTCTAGTGCATGTTTGAAATTACTTTGAATTTCCTAATTATATTTTTTCGTTAAATTGCTATTAATTATTTTGAACTGATAAATGATGATCGCACCGTGGCATTACGCAAAGTGTGGATATTTTTACTCCAAAATTTTTTTTTGAAGTGAACTAGGTGGTGGGTATAAACCATCAACCGACCCATTTCGTAACCAAATATTCGGTTGCCAACCATCAACCGACCCACAAAGGTTGGGTCGGCAACGGTTTTCAAATTTGAGCAAAAATGGTTTGACGGATGGGTCGGTTATTAGACTGGTAATCGACCGACCCAACCCAGTCTCAGCCCTAGTTATTCGTATAAATATACTGAAGAGGCTATTTAGAAGAAAAATAAAAAAAATTAAATAAATAAATTTGTAAAATTTGGATTGAATGATTGGCATTGGAATAGTCAACGAATGGATAATGATTTTGCAATATATTTACCAGAAAAATTAAAAGCAAAAGGCATCATGGCTAAATACATGAACACTACTTGTTCGTACTGTCTGCTTCTTTTACTGATCACCGCCGCCGCTTCTCAGTCCACCGTCAATACCCTACCCGGTTATCCCGGACCTCTGCCTTTCAAACTCGAAACCGGGTCGGGTTCTTTTTTTTTTTTTTTTTCTTCTATATAATTTCCATGGAAGTTGTTGCTTGTTAACTTATTTGCTGTGGATCTCATTTCAACTTTGTTGGAATCAGGTACATTGGCGTTGGAGATGACGATGAAGTTCAACTGTTCTACTACTTCGTTGAATCGGAGCGAGACCCGCGAAAGGACCCTCTTATTTTTTGGCTCACCGGCGGACCCGGTTGCTCTGGGTTTTCCGGCCTCGTTTACGAAATCGGTGAGTTTAATTCTGTTGTTGATACTTACTAACTCTGCAGCTCTGCTTCATTGTCTGCTTTTAAGTTGCCTATTGTCGGCGGCGGCGGTGGTGGTGGTGGCTGTTGGCCGCCGCATTTGAGTGACGCATGCAGAAAGCTTTCTGCCCGCAATGTGTTTGACATTTTGCCCAAGAGAAATTGAATTTTGTAGATTTAATTGCCAAATAGATTTAGCTATTATCCCAACTATATTAGGTAATTGAAAACAAGATCCAGGCTAAATTAATTGGATTTATTTATTGTGCCATCATAGGTTCTGGTATATTTGATGTAGAACAAGTTTGACATTTAAGGAAAAATAGTAATTGAAAACAAGATCCAGGCTAAATTAATTGGATTTATTTCATTTTAAATATATTTGCAGGTCCGTTGGCGTTTGATGTGGTAGATTTCGATGGAAGCTTTCCTTCTTTCACTTTAAATCCATATTCATGGACAAAGGTTCGATTTCGAAGCAGCTACTTTGTTCATCATCTTTCAATTGTTTTGACTTTTACCTTTTGCAATCATACATACATATTATATATAGATCGCAAGCATTATATTCATAGACTCCCCTGTCGGAACCGGATTCTCCTATACCAACACATCAGAAAGTTACGCTACGTCCGACACTAAATCAACAGAAGATAATTACGTATTCTTGAGGAAGGTTAGTTAGTTTCTAATAAGAATCCTTGTCCTTTTTACTTCGTTTTTTCTCTTCCTAGAGGAAATCGACGGCTATATAAAACCGATTTCTATCTATTATTTATAATCGGTGGAAATTAATCTTAGTTAGGCTAACGTCATTTTGGAAAATTCAGTGGTTGTCACTCCACCCCAGATTTGTAAAAAATCGCCTATACATCGCTGGCGACTCTTACGGAGGCAAAATCACTCCCATGGTAGCTCGGGCCATATCAGAAGGTTGCATTTCAAGATAATTAATTCTGATGATAATTTTTTTTTTTTTTTTTTGTTTTTTTACATGATTAAGCTGACAATAGTGTGTGCTCGTATTCCAGGTAACGAAGCCGGACTTCAGCCACGAATGTTACTCCAAGTAAATGATATTATTATTTTTATTCATTTAATTTCGATTATATAATCTTCGTTACCCAATATAACAATTATTGAGAAAATTAAACCAGGGATACATTGTTGGTAATTCAAGGACGGATGCAAATAAGGATGACAATGAAAAGATTCCTTATGCTCACAGAATGGGACTCGTATCCGATGAATATTTCGAGGTATTTTCATTCCCTTTTTTACTATATGGTCTTTAGATGATTAATGACTTACACTTTTGGATAATACGATCGTAATAAAGTAGTTGAAAAATATTTCAGCTAGCAAAAAGCAGCTGTCTCGGAGAGTACGTGAATCCGGATCCAGATAATATAGAATGCAAATACGCTCTTCGTCTTGTTAATGAGGTCGATAACACTTAAATTATTTTCTTACTTAACATATATACATGGCACCTGTAAAATATTTTTGTTCTTCCTTTTTATATTTAGTGCAGTGCACAAAGCTTGTCAACAATCCCCACATTCTGGAGCCGAAGTGCAAATTCTTATCACCAAACCCTAATTACTCTCAACGGGGCCCACTATTTGTAGAAGATGATCCAGTCGACGACGTCCTATTCATGTCCACACAAGACGACTCGTTATGCCGTGTAATTTCTACTTTTCTGTCTCGCATATTCTTTCATATATTCCCTTTTATTTTTATTTTTATATATAGTCATTTTGTTTGCAGAATTATAATTATGCGAGCTCTTACGTTTGGGCGAATAATGAAACTGTCCAAGAAGCTCTTCACATAAGAAAGGTAATACGAAGAAAAAAAAAACCGAGAATTTTGAAGTTTGACATCTTTTTTCCAGTATTTAAGAAAAAAATATATATATTCCTCGTGTTTCGTTATGTTAATTGGAATTAAAAACTAGGGAACAATACCCGATTGGAAAAGATGCAATAAGAGCTTAAGTTATGAGTATGATGTAGAAAGTGTTCTCGAAGATCATCGGCTTCTCAGCGAGAAAGGCTTTCAAGCCTTGGCATATAGGTGGGGGGCTGCTTATTAATTAGCTACACAGTATTGATTTATATGATTATATCTAATATATTTTCTCTCGAGTTTCTAATCCATAATTTGTATTTATTAATAATGCTTTTGAATTAAAATTGTCCTCTTTGTTTTTTCAGTGGCGATCATGACATGTCTATACCCTACATGAGCACTCTAAAATGGATACGAGAATTAAATCTCACCGTTGACGATGACTGGAGGCCGTGGACTGCCAACGGACAAGTTGCAGGGTTCGGTTTTTTTCGATTTTTAGATTCCGTCTAGAAATCGTAAAAAAAATGTATGAACTATTGAAGTTTGACTTAATCGTTTTGCAGATACACACAGAAATACAAGAACAATCAAGCCTACATCACCTTTGCTACAGTCAAGGTTTTTACTTAAACTCGTGCAAAAAAAATTAATATAATAAAATTAACTTAATAAATATTAAATTAAATTATATATATACACATATATATATTTGCAGGGTGCAGGTCATACAGCTCCAGAGTACAAGCCTAAAGAATGTTTTGCCATGTTTGAGAGATGGCTCTCTTTGTACCCACTCTGATCCAATACTGCAGGTTCTGGATTTTATTATCTTTGTATTTAATTATTTAACAAAATATATTTATTTTTGTCACAAATAAAATAAAAAGTTGAGATTATGGTACAACTCTATAGAAGAAAATCAAATAAGAGAATAAAGAAAGAAAAGAAACCGAGTGATTTTGGATCTTGATAAAAATTCCTTGTATAGATGTCACATGTGATGTAACTATCATTCATTATTCGACAAATTACGAAAAACCCCCTAATGTTTAGGTAATTACAACCACCCTCGAAAAACCACTCCTTCAGTAGATAAATTTAACACCGTAAGGGTGGACGTGTAAGACAATACGTAGTTGAGGGGATGGTTGTGTAATTACCCAAACATAGATGGGTGTTTTTGTAATTTGACGGTACCTGAGGGGTGGCCGTAAATTACCCTTTGTTTTATGTGTCTATTATCTATCTGGCCATTCTTTTGAACTTTAGGCAGCAAATTTTATAATGACCCTTGAAACAACCAAATTTCACAGCATTGCCGTATAATTCAAATCGTCCCAATTGATGAATTAACATCACAATCATCCGATTTTCGCAAGCTATAAATTATGTAACATGTTTTCTTTCCGGCAAACCCTTCTGATTTATTTAATTCACAAATTAAAAATCTTGCTTCCAAATCGAAAATTTTCCCACCGTACGGCCTGATTTACGCACTAAATCAGTCAGCCCACTCAACAATTCTTCACACAAACGTATTGCACCATCGTTGTATCAAATAAACAACAACAATCACAAGTATGCAGTGGAAATCGAACAACACAAGCAATTTACGAGCAATGCTCAACCTTTATTGATTCACTCACGAATAATACAAGGAAAGCCCTTGGTGCACACAAAGAATCCTCACAACAGATGCTAACAATTGCAATCTGAGTCCCTCTATCTGAATGGGTCGGATTTGTGCACTCAAGGGACTATAAATACAAGGTACAATGCAGTTTACACACTAAACTGCCAAGGGACACATGGCGGCACGCAGGCCAGCCACTTGGCTCACTAGTACAACATATAAGGGACGGTTTTTAAGCCGTTGCTGATGCCAACCGCTCCACAACTGCCTTCCGTAACTTCCCAAGTCAATTAGCTGCCCGGCTTGCCCAATCGGCGCGCGCGCGCCCCTAAGGATCGATTATGCCCGCACGCGTGCTATTCAGCCCGCTTGCCTTACCCACACTTGTCATGCCTTTCTCGGCCAAGCATCTCAATGCTTGCCAATCACTCGAAAGCATTGCCTAGTTGTTCTCGGCCAAGCACCTCAATACTTGCCCATCTCTCGGCCACCGTTTGGCCCATGTGTAGCATGCCTTGTGCCAACACTTCTTGGCACCACTTCAACTATAACTCGGCCACACTCGAGTTATAGTCGATGTCTCCGTCTAAGGGGGTAACACCTACCATATTTAGTTGGGTTCAAAATTTACTACGCATTCATCACCAAATTCTCGTTACTAGAACTTTATTGTAGAACCTCGATAAACTAATAATCTCATTTAAATAATAATATCTCTCAAATTCCAATTCGATAAAAATTTATTAAATCACTAGTACAATAATTTAATATTTGACTATATTAATACTAATTTACAGAGGTTTGAATGTAGTTGTAAATACAAATCAATTGGGAATGATGCTTGCTCTGAACTTTGAGGTATTGAGTATGCGTACTCAATAAATTAACAAATTAAGTTGAAATTGTATATTAGTTTAGTGAGTAGTTATCTGTGTAGATATACTAAACAGGCTATTTAAAAAGTAAATAATAATAATAAATAAATAAAATCTATAAAATTTTGGATTGAATGATTGGCATTAGAATAGTCAACGAATGGATAATGATTTTGCAATATATTTACCAGAAACGTTATCTATTTAAAAAGGGGATTTTTATGCAAAAGTCCCCAACCAAGCATGTTTATTATTCTAGGTATAGGGGACATATCTCTTTCACCAATAAGCCCATCCCTTTAATATTTATTATAACTAAAGGAAACATTCATGTATATCCCAATATTACCCTCAATCATTTATACCCAATTCTTAATTGTAATCCAAATTAATCAATTTTGTCCATAAAAGTTCAATTTTGACCACAAAAATTCAATTTTGACTTTTTTTTGGAGTATAATTTAATATGCTCCAATTTCATCCTTAACTTAATTTAATCTCAATTTGACCCCAAATTTCACAAATTATTAAATTTTGACCCAAAAATTTTTTTTTTTCAAAAAAAAATTTTTTTTCAAAAACTTTTTTTTGCCGCCGGATTCCGGCGTTGACTTTTTAAACTTTTTTTTTTTTTTTTTTTTTTTTTCTTCCGGATTTTTTTTCCGGATTACGGCGGTCAACGCCGGTCTCCGGCGTTGACTTTTTTTTTTGTTTTTTTTTCTTTTTTCTTTTTTTTTTCTTTTCTTTTCTTCCGGATTTTTTCGCCGGTTTCCGGCGGTCTCTTTCTTTAGTGTTTTTTTAAGTTTTTTTTTTTTTGTTTGGTTTGTTTTGTTTTTCCACGCCCGCCGCTACACGTTGACCGTAATTGTGCTGTCACTGACAGTAATTTAGCGTAATTATACTGTCAATGATAGTTAATTAACGTAATTGTACTGCCGTTGACATTACATTTATGTAATTGTGCTGCCGTTGACAGTAAATTAATGCAATATTATATTTTTTTTATTTATTATTATTTTTTTTTATTTTTTTTGATTTGTTGACAAGTCAACGTAATTATATTACTGTCGTTGACAGTAAAATAACTGTAAACACAATAATATTACTGTCAACAACATCAATATTATTATTTTTTTGGGGTGTTTGTTTTGTTCGAGTTATTCACGAAGTAACGTAATAATATTACTGTCTACTATTGTAATATTACTGTTGCTATAGTAATATTACTGTCACTCACAGTAATATTAATTCTTTTGGTTTTTTTTATTTTGTTTACATTTGTTGAACGGACAACATAGTAATATTACTTTATTATACAATAATAATGAATTTTGTTGTGTTAATATTAATGTGCTAGAGATTAATATAGCAATATCAATGTGTTAAACTATAGTTTAGTTAATTTTACTGTGTTTAACAGTAATATAGTTAATATTACTGTCATTCACAGCAATATTGCTGTTTAAACGGAAAAAAAAGTTACAGGAAAAAAAAAAAAAAATAAAAAAAAAATTAAAAAGTCAACGCCGGAGACCGGCGTTGACCGCCGGAATCCGGAAAAAAAATCCGGAAGAAAAAAAAAAATAAAAAAAAAAATAAAAAAAAAAAAAAAATAAAAAGTCAACGCCGGAGACCGGCGTTGACCGCCGGTCAACGCCGGAATCCGGAAAAAAAATCCGGAAGGAAAAAAAAAAAAAAAAAAAAAAAAAGTCAACGCCGGAGACCGGCGTTGACTGCCGGTCAACGCCGGAATCCGGCGGGAAAAAAAAGTTTTTGAAAAAAAAAAAATTTGTGAAAAACAAAAAAGTTTTGGGTCAAAATTGAATAATTTGTGAAACTTGGGGTCAAATTGAAGTTAAAGTAAGTTAAGGATGAAATTGGAGCATATTAAAGTAAGAGGGGTTATTTTAGTCCTTTACATAAATCTGGACCATGTGTGGACTTATTGGTAAAGGAGAATATTGTCTGGATCTCTTTATGAATAAGTTCCCACTGATGGGCTTATTTGTAATATGCCCTTTAAAAAGAGATTAGCAAAAGGCATCACATGAACACTTGTTCGTACTGTCTGCTTCTTTTACTGATCACCGCCGCCGCTTCTCAGTCCACCGTCAATACCCTACCCGGTTATCCCGGACCTCTGCCTTTCAAACTCGAAACCGGGTCGGGTTCTTTTTTTTTTTTTTTTTCTTCTATATAATTTCCATGGAAGTTGTTGCTTGTTAACTTATTTGCTGTGGATCTCATTTCAACTTTGTTGGAATCAGGTACATTGGCGTTGGAGATGACGATGAAGTTCAACTGTTCTACTACTTCGTTGAATCGGAGCGAGACCCGCGAAAGGACCCTCTTATTTTTTGGCTCACCGGCGGACCCGGTTGCTCTGGGTTTTCCGGCCTCGTTTACGAAATCGGTGAGTTTAATTCTGTTGTTGATACTTACTAACTCTGCAGCTCTGCTTCATTGTCTGCTTTTAAGTTGCCTATTGTCGGCGGCGGCGGTGGTGGTGGTGGCTGTTGGCCGCCGCATTTGAGTGACGCATGCAGAAAGCTTTCTGCCCGCAATGTGTTTGACATTTTGCCCAAGAGAAATTGAATTTTGTAGATTTAATTGCCAAATAGATTTAGCTATTATCCCAACTATATTAGGTAATTGAAAACAAGATCCAGGCTAAATTAATTGGATTTATTTATTGTGCCATCATAGGTTCTGGTATATTTGATGTAGAACAAGTTTGACATTTAAGGAAAAATAGTAATTGAAAACAAGATCCAGGCTAAATTAATTGGATTTATTTCATTTTAAATATATTTGCAGGTCCGTTGGCGTTTGATGTGGTAGATTTCGATGGAAGCTTTCCTTCTTTCACTTTAAATCCATATTCATGGACAAAGGTTCGATTTCGAAGCAGCTACTTTGTTCATCATCTTTCAATTGTTTTGACTTTTACCTTTTGCAATCATACATACATATTATATATAGATCGCAAGCATTATATTCATAGACTCCCCTGTCGGAACCGGATTCTCCTATACCAACACATCAGAAAGTTACGCTACGTCCGACACTAAATCAACAGAAGATAATTACGTATTCTTGAGGAAGGTTAGTTAGTTTCTAATAAGAATCGTTATCCTTTTTACTCTTCCTAGAGGAAGTTGATGGCTCTATAAAACCGATTTCTATTTATTATTTATAATCGGTGGAAAATAACCTGAGTTAGGCTAATGTCATTTTGAAATGCAGTGGTTGTCACTCCACCCTAGATTTCTCAAAAATCGCCTATACATCGCAGGCGACTCTTACGGAGGCAAAATCACTCCCATGGTAGCTCGTGCCATATCAGAAGGTGGAATTTCAAGATAATTAAGTTCTGATAATAATTTTTTTTTTTCTTTTTTTTTTTTTACATCATCAAGATTAAGCTGACAATAGTGTGTGCTCGTAAATCCAGGTAATGAAGCCGGACTTCAGCCACGAATGTTACTCCAAGTAAATGATATTGTTATTTATTTTTTTTCGATTATATAATCTTTGTTACCCATTATAACATTTTTTGAGAAAATTAAACCAGGGATACATTGTTGGTAATTCAAGGACAGATGCAAATAAGGATGACAATGAAAAGATTCCTTATGCTCACAGAATGGGACTCGTATCCGATGAATATTTCGAGGTATTTTCATTCCCTTTTTTACTATATGGTCTTTAGATGATTAATGACTTACACTTTTGGATAATACGAACGTAATAAAGTAGTTGAAAAATATTTCAGCTAGCAAAAAGCAGCTGTCTCGGAGAGTACGTGAATCCGGATCCAGATAATATAGAATGCAAATACGCTCTTCGTCTTGTTAATGAGGTCGATAACACTTAAATTATTTTCTTACTTAACATTTATACATGGCATCTGTAAAAAAATTTTGTTCTTGTTTTTATACTAGTGCAGTGCACAAAGCTTATCAACAATGCCCACATTCTGGAACCGATGTGCAAATTCTTATCACCAAACCCTAATAACTCTCAACGGGACCCACTATTTGTAGAAGATGATCCAGTCGAGGACTTCCTATTCATGTCCACACAAGACGACTCGTTATGCCGTGTAATTTCTACTTTTCTGTCTGGAATATTCTTTCATATATTCCTCGTTTTTTTTTTCTTTTTATATAGTCATTCTGTTTGCAGAATTATAATTATGCGAGCTCTTACGTTTGGGCGAATAATGAAAGTGTCCAAGAAGCTCTTCACATAAGAAAGGTAATACGAAGAAAAAAAAACCGAGAATTTTGAAGTTTGACATCTTTTTTCCAGTATTTAAGAAAAAAAAATATATTCCTCGTGTTTCATAATGTTAATTGGAATTAAAAACTAGGGAACGATACCCGATTGGAAAAGATGCAATACGAGCTTAACTTACGAGTATGATGTGGAAAGTGTTCTCGAAGATCATCGGCTTCTCAGCGAGAAAGGCTTTCAAGCCTTGGCATATAGGTGGGGGCTACTTATTAATTAGCTACACAATATTGATTTATATGATTATATCTAATATATTTTCTCTCGAGTTTAATCCTTGGCATAATTTTTATTTATTATTAATGCTTTTGAATTAATTGTCCTCGTTTGTTTTCTCAGTGGCGATCATGACATGATTATACCCTACATGAGCACTCTAAAATGGATACGAGAATTAAATCTCACCGTTGACGATGAATGGAGGCCGTGGACTGCCAACGGACAAGTTGCAGGGTTCGTTTTTTTTTTCGATTTTAGATTCGGTCTAGAAATCGTAAAAATAATGATTTGTTTTATCGTGTTAAATTAGTATGAACTATTGAACTTTGTCTTCATCGTTTTGCAGATACACAGAGAAATACAAAAACAATCAAGCCTACATCACCTTTGCTACAGTGAAGGTTTTTTCTTAAACTCTTGCAATTTTTTATTTTTTTTTTAATATAATAAAAAAAAATTGATGAATGAATGTAATATAATAAAATTAACTTAATAAAAATTTATTTAAATTATATATATTTGCAGGGTGCAGGTCATACAGCTCCAGAGTACAAGCCTAAAGAATGTTTTGTCATGTTTGAGAGATGGCTCTCTTTGTACCCACTCTGATCCAATACTGCAGGTTCTGGATTTTATTATCTTTGTATTTAATTATTTAACAAAATATATATATATTTTTGTCAAAAAAAAAATAAAATAAAATTGAGATTATGGTAACACTCTATAGAAGAAAATAAAATAAGAGAATAAAGAAAGAAAAAAAACAGAGTGATTTTGGATCTTGATAAAAATTCCCTATATAGATGTCACATGTGATGTATCGTATCATTTATTATTCGACAAATTACAGCCACCCCTAATTGGTATCAAATTAAGAAAAAAAAAACCCTAATGTTTAGGTAATTACAAACACCACGTTTAAGATAATACATAGTTGAGGGGTTGTTGTAATTACCCAAACATGATGGGCGTTTTTGTAATTTGACAGTACCTGAGGGGTGGCCGTAATTTACCCTTTGTTTTATGTGTCTATTATCTATCTGACCATTCTTTTGAACTTTAGGCAGCAAATTTTATAATGACCCTTGAAACAGCCAAATTTCACAGCATTGCCGTATAATTCAAATCGTCCCAAGTGATAAATTAACATCACAATTACCCGATTTTCGCAAGCTATAAATTAATGTAACATGTTTTCTTTCCGGCAAACCCTTCTGATTTATTGAATTAACAAAAAAAAAATGGCCAAGAAAAATGGAATCTTGACAAGAGCAAAACACTTGTACTCCAAGACTCTGTGCCACTGCGATCAAGGCAACGGCGTTGTGGAGTGCACTGTGCCCAAAAACGACAACACAATTATTAGCTCGTTGAAAAATATAGATAACGGCGGCGCAGATATACAGGATCTCATGCCGATGATTTCCATGAGAAAAGGCGGCGGTGGCGGAGCTAGGGTGGATGTTGATTCGGAAGGGAATCTTGTTTGGAGGAAACCGGTGGCGGTGAGCTACGGCACCGGAGTAGGAAGAATTGGGAGGATTGATGAAGAGAAGCCGTGTTGTTTTAGTGAGGCAGATGTTCACAAATTATGGAATTCCAGGTCTGTGAATAGTAATGCTGTTACTAGGAAGAGGAGTATTGCTTACTAAAGGGGTTTTGGTAATCAATTGTTTTTTTTAACGTCCTTTGTGTAGAAATTTTTATGTTTTGATGATTGTACATTTGGAGTGGTAAATTACGGCCTCGACGTAAGGTTAAGTTATGAAAAAACTCATCAACTATGAGTATTCTTACACGCCCATCTTTATGGTGTCAGATTCAACAGAATATTTTACATTCCGTGGAATGTTCTCCAGTTTGTATTCGTTTTGTGCAAAAATGCAGTTTTTGATACATCACAATCTGATTTTTACAAGCCAAGAGACACATTTTATGATCGTTTGAAAATATGGAGCTCGGATGCAATAAAACAGGTACAAACTGGAAAATATTTCTCATAATCTAGAAGATTACACTAAATTTGACACTGCAATGGTGGACGTGTAAGAAATTTCATAGTTGATGATGGTGGTTGTAATTATCCAAACATGATGGGAGGTTACGTAATTTGACCTTACACTAGGGGTTGGCCGTAATTTACCATAATTATTTTAGTACTTTTATTTTTTAGAAACGGGGCGGCCCAATAAATGTAGATTAGGCCTATGCATTGGCCCATTAATCCCATCGCTTCTATAAGGCCCTAAAATAAATTCCAATATTACTTCATAAAATAACTGAATTTCCGTACCAGATTCTAGCATAGAACATATTTTATTTATTTCAAGAATCATTTTTTTTTATTTTTTATTTTTTGTGATTGTGATTGTGATTTGCTAAAATAAAAATAAAGTTAAAAATTTAATTGTGGTCCAGTAGACTCCCTAATATACCCTGACACGACACTTTAAGATGGCAATGACAACTGTCTCTACAAAATTTGCATTTCTTTCCCATTTATTATTTATGTCATCCCCATCTGTATTTTCTTCATACCATCATTCTTTTTTGTACTCTCTATTCATTTTGTGCTTCATATAATATAATACCCATGCTATACAGATTTTGGGAAAATAAATCATATATATTTTTTATTTGATTTCATGTAACCAATACTAGATGTGGAAATCAGGCGGATCACATTGATATTAAGACAGTTTTAGAAAAAAATCAATTTTCGTAAGTGAAAAACTAATCCCAATTCTGTTGAAAAATCAGAACTTTTTTTTTTCTTTTTATCAATACTCGAAAAATTTGGTTCGAATTTCCATAGAGCTTACCAACGTAAATACCGATCTCTTTAAAAGAAGATGCAACTTATAACGTGATTTTGACCATGTTAGACTCTAATTCTCGTTTTGCATCTTTCACATACAAATCCACCAGTTAAATTACAAATATAAACAAAAATCCACGTAAAAGTGAACGTATCAACCGTAATTTCTACACACAAAACCGAGTGAGTATGCCCTTAGCTTCAAGCAATTTATTCAATCACCTTACAATATTGTTGGAAAATAGGGGGAAAAGGGTAAAATAGGAAGGGATAAAAAGTAAGATTTGTCCAAAAAATGAAGAAAAAGAGTACTAGGTGGTAGTGTGTGATCTAGTACAAAAATCCAGCTCAACTGACCTCAAAACACATGCCTCCCCCTCCCTCTGTGGGCCTGTTACCAAAATATAGCTACACACACAGCAGCAGCTGCTCTCTGTATACACCAGAAGAGATATTGAGATAAGGAGTTTTTTTTTTCTTTTTCACAACAAGATATTATTTCTACACTTTTACTCTTTCTTTCTTGTCATCACTATTGGGAACAGTCTTCCTACCCTCAATTAATTTTCTTTATTATATATGCTCAATTACACCTATACCCCTGCGGTAAAGTCAAATTACGAGGAAAAAAAAACTCATTATGCTTAGATCATTATGTGGAATGTACTCCAATTTGTACTCGTGCTGTTCAGAAATGCAGTTTATGATGCACCACAATCTGATATATTTACAAGCCAAGAGACACATCTTATGATCATCTTGTTTCAAAATTTGATTCGGAATATTCCATATAATGTAGAAAATTTCATTAAATTTGACATCGTAAGGGTAGAAGTGTACGAAAATTCATAGTTCGGTGGTAGTTGTAATTTATCCAATAAGAGTAGTTTTTTTTCGTAATTTATCATAAATTATAAGATAATTATTTAATATTTTTGAAATAATTGTGTTGGTGGGGTGTTGGCAAGACAACTTCTTTGACTCCCATACCCTTCTTCTTGATCCTATCCAACATAATCACTGCAATCAAAGAGGAACAGTCTAATCATCTCTCTACCATATTGTATTTGTTTCTTTGCTACCTTTTTATTTATTTATTTTTCTTGTCTTACTTTAAATTTAAAATAATGTTGCCAATGAATAGGTGAATATTATAATTTAAATATCTCTTTTTTAAGTTTAATAATTGAGACCGTGTAACAACTCCCCTTATGAGAGTTGATAAATACTATATACATAGTTCATATTTAAATATCTGATTTTAACTTTAATAATTGAGTTACAGTTAAACCATTATAAATTAATATTGTCGAAACTAACAAAATTGTATTAATGTAGTGAAGTATTAAATTATCGAATTAATAATTCAGTATATTTTTATTTAGTCCGGATCAAAATCAATTATTATTTAAAAGAAATTATTAGTTTTCACTGAGTATTAATTGCGAGTTCATTTGTCAACAAAAAAATAATAATATAATCCCATATATATATATATATATATATATATATATATATATATATATATTGGATTATTGGGTCTGGAAGATGTGAGGCAGGATCTCTGCAACTTTGTAAAGAGTAATAAAGATGCATATGAAATATTCCAACATATTATTACAACCTTTTTAATTAATCCCTTATATTATTGATTATTTCATCATATATTAACTATAGTATCTCCCAAAAAATATCATTTTGTTACAAGAAACTACTAAGGTGGAGCCTAATTGTCTGCACACTAAGAGACAATTAGGTCTTGTCCACATTATAGCAAATAAAAAATAAAATAAAATAAAAAACATTTTTCACCAAGATTTTAACTTTTAATACAATTATAAGTATAACCACATTATATATACTTGGTGACTAACTAATTTTAACTAATACTATAATTTGATCTACTTAACAAATGTGTTGTCATAATTGCACATGTGGCTTCGTTCTGTTTAGTGCAAAAGGTTCATGTGTTGTAAGTTTGTAACACATCCGGTGGTTTTGAACCAATGATCTATATAAGTAATCAGCCACTAAACTAAATACATATATATAGGTATGTGTATTATTATGTGTAGATTAATGGTTCAAGATTATTTGATGTATTTCATTGGGTGGAAATGTGAAATTTGTTGTCATTTTATTAAATTGGATTAGTTTGTTTAATTGAAGGGCAAATTACGGCCACCCCCTAATGTATGGTTAAATTACGAAAAAACCCTTCTTGTTTGGATAATTACAGTCACCCCCCTCCTTTTAAATATTTTTACGTAAAATTTATGTAATTCGGTTATTTACCGAACCAAATCGTATATTTAGTTCAGTAAACGGAATGAAATGTTGGCGTACCGAAATTTTGGTCCGGGTTTTACTGAATTAACATCTCTAAATTTACCTCTGCATGGGTCTTTTCGTAAGATAAATACATAGTTGAGAGGTGGCTGTAATTACCCTAACATGAGGGGGGTTTGCGTAATTTGACCATAGCTCAGGGGTGGCCGTAATTTGCCCTTAATTGAATTACCAAAAAAAATTAATTAAAAAATCTCTCTCGTAATGGATATGTCAATGAATTGGCCCACTTAAAAAAAAATATTTGGCCCACTTAATATATATCTTAGTAGCTGACAATTATATATGACATATATACTGAATAATTAAATCGTGTGTTTTTTCTGACAATTATTAACGTTACCTTTGGTAGAAGAATCCCAGTTTCGATAATTAAATTTAATTACATTAAATAAATAAATATATACGATAATTATTTCCCAATTATTTGCAGACAAGAAAATCTTGATTCCTTAAACAAATTTAAAATGAAATTCAACTTCTTCTTTTTCTCTTTTAAGTAAAGAAGAGAGACAAAAAAAAAAAAAAAAATCCCTTATAAAGATTCAGTTCTCCTTTTGCCTTGTAAGAAAACCTGCCCTCGTGGCATCCATCACCTTCTTTAACCTTCAAACCACCTGCTTCAATTAAATTAATAAATAAATAAATAAATGATTTTTTTATTTCCAAATTAAAAAAAAAAAAGAAGATTAAAGGAAACTCAACTGGTTTTGGTGTGGGGATTGAAAGAAATCGTAGTGCTCTTGATATGGAGGTCTCACCTAAGCAAATTAAAAATTAAAAAAATTAAAAATGGTAATTAATTAAAAACGTGTTTTCAGAATAAGTTAAAGCGTGTTTTTTAATTAAAATGTAGCAACTTATAATGTAACGTACTTCAAACTGTACGGTGGAGGAATATCCTTGGGAATATTCCGGTATATTCTCCGGCGGAGGGTGGTGGGTGAACGTTTTCTGTAATGAAGATAAATTAACCTAAAATTAGTAATTATAATAAATAGTAATAATATATAATAATATAATAATAATAATAATAATAATAATAGAACTTACATCGGAGAAATCGAAGAAAGGAGAACTAGCAGTATCGTCAAGCAACGTTGACTGGTCTTGACCAGGCTTAATACGACGTCGGTTATCTCTGTTCTTTTTCCTGCTAATAACGGCGTTACTGTTATTCCGGTCTTCATCAACGGCGTATTTACAGAAAAACCCGTTCCCGCCATAGCTGTAATCTTGTTCGTGCAAATTATTATTATGTGGTGGCCCAGAAGAAGCGTCGGAAACCATTGACAAATCCTCGTCTTCTTCTTCTTCATCGTCTTCTTCTTTTAATCTCTTGGCTTCTTCTGTAATATTTCTTCTTCTTCTTCTTCTGCCAGCATCAATGGCGGAATCGTGTTCTTGATAATTATTATTAATATTACAGGAAAGGTAGGGAGAAGAAGAAGAGTGTTGGAGGTAGAGAGTCCAGCCGGACTCGCACCCGCTGCTGCATTCTCGATCGACGTCGTTTCCGAACATGTTGTAATCCATTATTTGTTTGTTTCGCTTTCGTTTTTGTGATACTGTGTGTTAATGTTTTCTCTCTCTAGAGATATATATAGAGAGAGAAAGTGAGAGACTGAGAGATAACGACGACGAATGAAAATCCTATACTAATAAACAATTGTGTGTGTGTGTGTGTGTGTGAGGGTTTTGTCGCGACGTAACACAATTATATGTTTCAACTCTTTTCAAGAATGAATCAAAAAACATTAATGCCAGTTGGCCACCGTCTACTGTGTGTGTGTGTGCGTTCGTGTATGTATAGATTCATATGTATATGTATATATCATGGGGTAGGGGGTGGGGGGTGAAGAAGAAGAGGGAATGAATATGGGTATATTGTTCACATGCAAAGACAGCGAGGATTGATAACCTAAAACGGGGTACACTACCCTACTCAATTCTTTTTTCATTTTTTTTTTTTTTTTTGAGAGAGAGAGAGAGAGAGAGAGAGAGAGAGAGAGAGAGAGAGAGAGAGAGAGAGAGAGAGAGAGAGAGAGAGAGAGAGATCACTATGTCATAAACAAAATTTAACAAAAATAGATGATATAATTGTAGGGGAAAAAATTATTTATTTTATTTGATCATAATCTCATTATAAATTGGCCTAAACATATGTGAAATTTATTTTGTTCGAACAAAAATCTCAATAATGTAGTAATTAAGGTTACGGTTGTCGATAATGATTAGAGTTGCATGTGAGTATATCCCTATACCGTTCGATTATATGTATCTTGGCCTAAATATTAATCAATTAATTAATTATGTCGATTTTGATCAATTTTTTAATTCTCTTGAAAAAAATTCTCCAATTGAATGGCATGGAATTTCTAAACACGATTTCGGACATAAAACGTGACCCATGGTTAGTCAAGTGTGATTGACGTCTCGTACCAAGTCTGCAAGCTATTATACGAGAGTGTATGTTAATCCAGTACACATATATAGTTGATTATGCATTCTTTTCGTTATCAGAAAAATAAATAAAACGTGACTAATTATTATTCTGTTCTTGAATAAATCATTAAATCCCACAAGGATTGAGACCTATGATATATATTGCCTCCAGCTAGCTAATTCAAAATTCGAATTTCTCATGTTTTATTACTATATATGAAATTGCATGTGGCCTTAATATCACATTCTTTGGTTATTAGGTCTGAAAAAAGCTGCTTTCTTTAATTCTATATCAAAACTCTGTAATTTTATTTATTCTTTTTCCGGAATTAAACAATTAACTTGTTAGTGTTAGTTCCAAAATTGGATCAACATTTAACTAATTAATAATTAGTTAATTGTACTATGTTGCCAGATAAAAAAAAAATTAAAATAAAAAGGGATAGGATCAAGAAAAGACATATGGTAATGCAGCCAGTCAAAAAAAAAACTAGGTCAGTTTGACCACTAGATGTTCAAAATTTTGCTTTTCTTCTTTTTTCTTTTAATTTTTTTTATTTCTGAAAAAGAAATAAATATGTACTTATCAGCAAGATGGTACTTCAGTAAAACTAAACTGTGCATCAGATTCTTTTATGGATCTATTTTATTCAGTATTTTCTATTTAAAAAAAAAAATCATTGTATTATTAATATAGTAAAGAAATTCCTATAGGATTCTTTTTTTTTTATTGTGTAGTAGGAGCATTAAAACGTAGATTAAATTATTTCCGAAGGCCTCGTTTGATTAGGGAGATTAGTCCTTGTATAATTATTGTACTTTGTTCGATGTTTGGTATCGCTGATAAATTATCGTGTCGAACTGCAAATATTATATTATCTTGATTTTATCTTGCCCTAGCAAGATAATTGGACTGTGATTAGGTTATTTAATCTTATTTTCACCAATTTTATATTGACAATCAAATTAATCCAGGCCTAATTGTACTTATCTTGTAGTAATTAATGCGTTTTTAACTGAGGAAAAATAATATTTATTTTTTTCTTAAATGTGTTATGTCATATGTGTGTTTTTAAGTGGGAAAATTCACATGCACTCACTTCCTTTCCACTCCAAAGAAAATTAAAACACGCACTCACACACACATGTCTGCACGTGTGCATATGGCAATTCAGAATTCCCACCAGGATTTGCACACATGTATGCACGTGCGCACACATTTCAATCTTTTTAATGCCTTTCTCTTGGGCCTTCATTTTTATTACAACAATTAGGTCCTTCTTCTTTTGGGCTTAACTCATTTTTAAATATTGATAGATTCATTTCTTAGACTACTCAATTTTTCATTAAAAAATAAATAATATTTCAAATTAATTATTACTAGTGTTCATGATCAAGTGTATAGTCCAATTAAAATATGTTACTTATTAATAATATGTGACTTGAGTTATGGTAAAGGTAAGGATGTTTCTTGAAGGGGTCTATAAATTAATTAATTGGAGTGGATTATTATTATTTAATATTTATTAAAGAAAGTTACTCTATAAATATATATATAAATGAAATTGAAAATCTCAATGAAATTTGAAAGAGAAGACACATGAAAGATATTTGGGAAATAGTTCCAGACAAACATTGATCTAAACAGTGATTATCTGGCAATTACACTAAGACGTGGATTACAACGTTAATTAAATTAATTAATTTTACTAATTTAATTTATTATTTTTAGTTTTTACTGTCAGCTGTTAATGGGAATGTGCAGTGATGAGCATGATGGGGCTTTGGTTACATCGTCGTCGTCAAAGTACAGTCAAAGGGGTTAAATGCCACCATGCATGATCATGTGCTCTTCTTACCCTCGGATCACTCACCCACAAATGTGACTACAATTTAATTGGCCTATTTATTTTGTTTGATGTTATTATTATATACTAAATTAAACTATAAAAATAATAAATGTTATTTATTTGAAATTTTATTAAGTGTTTGTTTTGCACTTATTACTTGTGTAATCATATCCTCGAGTTTTGGTCTTCGTTCATCCGAGCTGTGTTCGGCTTTATCTGTGTATATCTTATGAATTCTTAGTTTTATTTCAGTTTTTGATAAAAATGTTGTATATTCTTTGTCGATTCGAAATGATTTCAGAAGCGAATTACATCCAACTATATGTAACAGTGCATTCTAGTGGACTGTCGCAATGTTTGATGTTTCAAGCATAAGTACTCCTTCCTACGACTTACGATTGAGATGATTCAATGAAGTTAGAAAGCCAACTTCAAGACTGCAACGTTCAAGAAATACAATTTTGTCCAATACGAGCGGGAACTGAGTCAAATCGGAGTTTGAAGCTGACACAGTGATCATATCGCGATATTAGCGTCCATATTGTGATATGGGACAAAACGAAACATATAGCTTGCAATTCTCCCATATCACAAGATATTTCATCCTATATCGCGATATGGTAAGAAGAAATCCATAATGTTTGAAGAATGCCATATGGCGATATGGGCACGTGATTTGTTGAAGTTCTGAATTTCTTCAATTCTTCTTTATTTTCTAGTTTTCGCCAGTTATTCATGGGAAGTTTCGAAGTGAATTTTTCTTTTGCGAATAGTTTTTTAAACTTGTATATATGTTTATCCTACTTAGATACTTGTTGCACATGGTGTATCTATGGAACAACATCCCTACTCCACATTTATATATATATATATATATATATATATATATATATATATATATATTTACTTTGAGCCAACTATAGTACGACAGTCAAAGTAATTTTGTTTGGTGTTATTTTCAATTCTTTTGAGAAATACTTTCTCAAGACTTCTATTTTTATGGTGAAACGAAAAGGAAGAATTGTATAAAGTTATGTCAATTATAAATGTTGGAATATATTTTTATTTTATTTTTAATATAGATGTATTGTCAATTTCTAAATGTAATGGTTAGTATGAGACTTTGGACGTAGACATCATGTCAATATCAATTATTTTAGTTTTTAATTAATATGGTTATATTTAGATGCATAATTACTTAATTCGAAAATAAAAGTATATAATAATTTGGCGGAAATTAAAACAAACAAAGCGATTTATTTTAACGTTGAGTCGATATATCCTAAATAGTTTATTAAATAACTTTTTGTAAAGTATTTTTAAAATCGTTCTTAATTCCTCGAAGACAAAGTAAATGTATATGTTATTATATATTCAAAATTCTTCATTTGATATTCTTTCAACCCTACTAGAATCTAAAGTTGAGTTACTTCCCTCGTATGGTTTGGAAGCTATTATGTGAGACTGTAGATTTACACAGTGCACTTATATAATTGGTTGCGTGTTCTTTCATTATCGAAGAAAAGAAAAAAGAGTCGAGCTACTTTTTTAACTTATTCCATACCCCAATAATTAAATTAAAATCTAGCCACTAAAAATGTGTATATTGTATATTATTCACATGCTCTTTTGCATATGATTTGAAGCTACATAAATTCTATTAAAAAGATTAAAATAGTGTGGTTGGAATATTACATTGAACCTATTTAGAAAGATGGAATTTTGTCGAAAGTAATAAAGGCAATAGAATAGGGTACAAAGATGTTTGTTCCCATACAAAATGATAATGGGCTTTCTAAAAATCCAGCTAATAAATGGGTCCATTTTCAGACAATTGTCCCTTTGTTTTGCTAACCTTGGGCCCATCTTTTGCCTCTCTTGTCCCCTTTTTTCCCATATTCATTAATCATTTAATTACCTTTATTTACAAAATACATACACATACATACATATTACATACCCCTTGTCATTTCATATTATGTATAAATTACATAAATATATATTTTTAAAGAAAATGTTTTATTATTTTTATGGAATTGTTTCATGTTGAGTGTGAGTGAATAGGGATGAAACTAGGTAATCTTAAGAGTAGGGATGAAGATTTTTTTTTAATTATTAAATTGAAGGGGAAAAAAACCCGGATTTCACCACCAACGATTGTCTGCAAACTATATTAAAAGTTCAACTTTTTGTTGTTCATAAACGCTCGTTAGGGGTTCTAAAACTCGTTAGTCTGAATGTGGCAGCAATTGTCCACGTGACGGAGAACTGAGTATGAACGGTCCACAATCATCGGCCGGCGCTTGTGTGTGCTGAACTCAATCTAAATAATAATATGATATATTAAATAAAAACTCTACATAATGAGGTTACTCTATAATTTTGGAGAATTTGGAATTTGTTTGGGAGATGTAAATCATGCACCTCAAGTTATGTAAGATGTTTAGAGTACTTATAAAATAAATGTGTTTCTTGTGAGCCATATTTGCAATTGTCACATTAATTAATTTAACAAAAATAATTAAAATTAATCCTTAAAAAAGAAATCAATAATGAGAGGGTTTTTTTCATGGTTAGCACGAGTGGTTGGAAATAAAATATAGCCACGCACATACATACATTGTACACACATCATGTGACCACATGATGGAATTAAATAAGTTTGTTGGGGAATTCGAATTCCATTTAATTTTAATTTTTTTTTTTGGGTAATTTAATGGTGAGATTTCCATTTAAGGAAAATATATTCTGGCAACTGCTCCCTGCGCCACGTGGGATGAGTTCAATTTTGTGGGTCCCACATCTAAATAATATCTTACCGTCACCCCTTTACTTACCATCTAATTTTATTTTAGGGTAAATTACACACACCCCCCTGAGGTAAGCTTAAATAACTGTAAGGTCCCTGTGGTATCGATAATTACACTTAGCCCCCTGAAACGTAGTCAGAAACTCTAATGGGATAATGAATTGGATACGTTATTCCGATAGGGTTCTAACGGACTATTGGTTTCAGAAAGTGGTGGAGACAACAAAGAGCTATGGGTGATTTAAGAAATGTTCGGGAATGTTCGGGGAGCCA